>CAAAJI010000037.1:110402-163074 GCA_900642245.1 Fragilaria radians
TTTTAGCAAACATGTATCATACAAACTAAAGAAGACTTCTTGACCACTTGAATTACGGATGTCTTGATTTTGTTGAGCTTGTTCTATCTCCAACATTTGGGTACAAATGATCTGTTATACCTGTTTATTTCAATGATAAGCATCTGCTGCAGAGCTGACAAAACTTCTGTGTAACACTGAGCTTAAATCATTCTATTCTTTACAAAGCATCCAGGCCTCTTGGTAGTTTCTGGAACTTTAGAAACAGGATCTAAATGCAGAACAGATTTGAATCCGTAAAACGTCAGGACCTAATCGCAAAATAAGGTGATAATCTTTCACAATCAATCTTGCTTGGTATAGCTATACCAAATAGAGGATCTTTATTTACCAAGATTGAATTATTGACATTAGTCTATTGGACAGTGTCAACATAGAAAAAAAACATGCAGGTTTTTCTTTTATATTATTTGCCTGCGATCAGATGGGTCATAAAAGAATAGATGATTGTGTTGTCTAACTTTGTCAATTACCATAACTAGAAGAATTTTGGCAGTGGTAAGATAACCTCAGATCCTCTTTTCTGTTCCTATGTGAAAGTGAAGCAACATCCAATTTAACTTGTTATACTTGATGTGGAATACAATTTTTGTTTGAGAGCAAAAATCCCAGATATGCTTTGAGATGCAAACTAGTAGCATCCACATGCCTTTTATTAGACTACATTCGGACTACTACTTTGAGATCCATTCTTATTGATGCAAATTGTGTTACACATTTGCAAATCCATCATCAATGTCAACAAATATCACACACTTTTGTAAATACTTTTTGACCCATAACATCCGCAAGAGGGTTATGTTGTCCTTGCAAAAGTTGAATCAAATAATTTTTAGGACTTCTTTAGCAAGTTTTCCAAGGATCATACTTTTGGTTGCAGTCCTTTTCATTGTTCTGTTTTCCATACATTGCTCTTATCAAGGTTGATGACAATGAAGACACAGATGATAGTGATATAGAAGAACAAATTGATGCTTTTCTTCATCATGTCAGGATCATTGCTATGAGATCCATCATCAGAAACATCAAGCCTTCCAACACAAAGAATTGTGTGGAAGTGCAACACAATGCCAGAAGTCCTGGCATGTTCTTGCAGTCTCATGGTCTATTCTAGACTTATGATCATGCACCATCAGAAATTCACCAATGAATTTTTCACCAAAAACAACATTCACTGCTCTGCAGATTGTACTTGTGATCCTTGCAGCATTTGATGCTGGATTTAGGCCATGAGCATCAAGTCCCTTCTGCAAGTCAAGGTAATCAGGAAGCATTTTTCTGCACTCAAATTTATTCTTTGACCCAAAGTTTGTGATTCCCACATTCTTGCACAAAAGACTTGAGATCAACAATTTTGAACTCCTCTCCAGGATCATTAGAAGGAACTTGTACAGACTTAGCCACAAGAAACTCACTATGGTATTTTGAGCTTTGTTTACTGCTGTTGACTTCAAGAGCAAATTCATATTTGTGTCCATCCTGATCTGTGATTGGGGCAAGTTCTATGAGAAAGGGTTTCACTTTCCTCCTTCCTCCAGTAGTTTTCATCCCCAAGGGATTGTCAAAAACTCCATTGGTTGACATGGTTGAAAAACGTCAAAAACTGTCAAACAGAAAAGATATTCTATGGAAAAATGCGGGAAATCGATTTTTTGCTTTCACGTGGAAGCTACTGAGGCTCATAAATTCGAATAAAATTGCGAATCGACAAGATTCAACGGATAGAATTACAATTTTGGCAAGAAAAATTGGAAGACGGATTAGCGGATTAGAATCCATAATGACAATCCAATGTTTTTGCAACAAAGCTCCCACTATAGCTGATTTTCCTTCTATAGAGACACATGCGCAATAATGAGATCAACTGTGATTGGATTTACCTTACTTCTATTACTATTTTTCCAATGGTGTAGCTTTGTCCCATGGAATGCGAGTTTGAAACGACTGAAAATTAATTTGGAAGTCCTTCAACAACATTCGCGGTTGAAAAATTACATTCGGAACAGCACATCTCAAAGCAATGTAATTACACCTTACACCATGACTTCAATTGCAAATCTGATTCAATCATTGGTTCTTCCTGGATTGGTGATAATCTATGATCCTTTCTTAGACAAGATTATTGTCTACTCTATTTCGAATGTTAGATCACCCTCCGTCAATTTTTGTTCACGATGTCGATTGCTGATACCTGCCCTTGCCAGAGCCCTTTGGAAATTCCCTCGACTGTCAACCAATAACTCTCATGTTCAACTATTCACCTCGGATTATGACTTTCCATACGTCAATATGGATTCTATTGCCGTCGCAAAGACTAGCAGGGATTATTTTAGTCCTTGGATACAATTTGGATCAAATTTTCAAGACTCAACAATTCTCCCGAATGTACAAACTTTTCCTTTTATCGATTTCTTACACTGTTTGCGTGAATGGAACATATATCAAATACGCATGGGAACCAACACATCGGATACAACAGAGAGTATGGATTCGGCACGTAATCAAACTTGCTATCTTTTTACTATTGCTGTTTGGAACAATGACACCTGGGATAACCTTATCCCCCAAATAATTTGGCGTGGTTCAGACTTCCCCTTTTTACACACGTTTCGTCAAAAAGATTTTAAAAGACATTATTCAGTCCCAGAGGTACCTTTCTTTCCACGTCGATTGGCTGTTCAGATGGCAGAGGCAACCAATTGCACTTGGCTAAATGCCAAGATTCAGCTTGGATCTAAAAATTTGATGGATATTGAGGAAATGTCAAAGTACAAGTATCAAATTGATCTGGGTGGAGCGGGAGGAACGACATGGACTGGAACTATTTCCAAACTGGCTATGCCAGGTGTACTCTTTCATCATGAGACACCTGCCAGAGATTGGTTTTATGATATGCTTCAGCCATGGGTGCATTATATACCTATCCGCACTGACCTCTCTGATTTGAGGGAAAAGTATGATTGGGCTGAAAGCAACTCCGGTAAAGTTAAGGAAATTTCTCTGCGAGCGACACAATTCATCCAATCGCTGTTATCGTTCCAAAATATACAAATCATATACGAAACGTATATGGGAAAGCAAGGCATTCTATCCAACATTGTTGATGCCTATTATGAGGAAAATCCTAAATCTCCTTCCTCCCGACGATCTCTTCGCACTATCCTCAAGGAGTATCAAGAAAAGTGGAATCTAAATCTTTCTCTTGTTTCTTTATGCTCACGGAATTATTGTGATGTAAGAAAGAATCAAGGGTCTATATCACGCATCTCCATACATCCAGGACTTTGCGAAAAGCATATCCAAGGCATTGAATTGTTTGGAATAGATCTGAATAATTGCACACCAAGTAGAAAATCAAAATTGTAAATTTATTACTTCAACCCCTTATTCAATTAAGAATCTATACATCATATTAATAGGATGACTATCATCATTTCACTTATTGCCTTTTTGTTTTTGTTTGCGTCTAGTACAAATCCTTGAAGTCCTTACTTGGAAAGTGGTACCTCATCTTTGCCTCCGTTAAGAATCTCCTATGGTGTAAAAGTGATCTCAATACTTTTTTGTGAAAGCGTGATGACCTATACGCAT
The DNA here is from genome assembly GCA_900642245.1 of Fragilaria radians. Taxonomy (NCBI): domain Eukaryota; phylum Bacillariophyta; class Fragilariophyceae; order Fragilariales; family Fragilariaceae; genus Fragilaria; species Fragilaria radians. The sequence goes on from CAAAJI010000037.1 coordinate 114,033, forward strand.
TTCTTTTTTTCTACTTTTTTTCTTTCTCTAGTGAGAATGATCCTGGAAATAAAGTATCAGCCATGACTTTCCCCTTTTTAGATGCAGAAAAGTTGAAAAAGTTGTTTGCTAAAATTATGTGCAGTTGTCGCAACCACCCCAGCATGCCAAAGCAGTATCCATTAATTCAGAATATAGAAAATGGGGAGGTTATGTAAATGAATTTCTCATTGAAGCCATCAGACGTACAAGAATTCATGCATCAAAGCAAGATATTTACCATGAGCATAAGTAGTTCCCTGCATATGAATATGAACCTAATGCTTCTAGCAGAAAAATATCACATCAGTATTTTGGATGGTGATGCTGAAAATTGTTTCCTAGGACAAGGATAGGAAGTTCTATCAATTCGTAACTTAAGATGGGAACATGTTGTTGGTTTTGGTCATGAGCCTGCAGTTAAAAGGATGACTCCAACAGTGAGGGCAATGACTACAATTGATTATCCTGATGGAACACCCGTTTTCTAGTTATACATAAATGTACTAATAATGAAAAGACCAATTATTCCCTGTTGTCAGAGTTTCAGTCAAGGCAATTCGGAGGGAAAAAAGATTTGGCAAAGACACGGATAGGCTTAACAGACGATGATACAGAATGATGGTGATTCAAGTGTGGTACCCCTAGAACTTACAGGCTGTATGATCCATTTCAATTGCCATTTACCCTCTCCTGAAGAAATGGAGTCACTCCAGCAATATTGCTTGACAAATATTGCTTGACAAAAAGTGATACTCCGTGGTTGCTATGATTTTTCTTGTTGCCTTAGCCTATTGCCTTACAAAATTCCTAGAAAAATGGCTAAAACTGTTCATTCACATTAGCAAAGCTGACAAAGATAACTATCTTCCAAAAGCAGTCTTTACATTTTTTATTACTCCATTTTCGCTCACAAGACTATCACCCAATTTCCATCCGATTCCTTCAATTCCTTTCTGACCAATTCAAATGTTGAGGCAAAAGAGATGAAATGAAACCAAAGCTACATTCACATTTTTAACGAAAATTTAATTGAAGAATATCAGTGTGCACAAGTATTCTTTGGAATGACATCTAAAAATACTAAATGTTGCAAACATGAAGTCTGAATCTGACTGTGATGTTTCCGATTAAGTGGAATATGCACTTTCGATGGTTTCTGAACCTCAATCTCTTCAATGTCAAAGCATATAGTTAAGGTGATACTTTGTATCAATAAAAAAAATTCAAAGAAATCACGTACTGCAAAATGAACAATTTCCAAATACTTTTCAAAGTTTTGGATGTCTATGAGATCAAGAACTTTACACCACTGATCAATGTTGTTTTTGAAGTGTTCTCTAGCATAAAGAACGTATCTTTTGGGAGATAATATCCTCATCATCTTATTTGGTGGTTTGTAGGTGATATGATCAACGGCAAGTGATGTTTTGATGCGTTAATCACGTTTTCAGGAACTTTTTTCTAAAGCATAGTTGGCTATCAAAATCTTTTTTGTCTCATTTTCTGCTCATGTACTCAATTACCTTTATGGAAGCAGTATAGTTATCAGTTCTAAACGGAAAGGTACAAAATCCTCCTAGGGGGAATGCAGCTGTTGACTATTAATCCCTACCCCCTCTTGCTGATGTTGAGCTATGCAAAGCATTTTATTCTGAGCTGAAATGGCAGAAGTTTGAACGCTACCTTTACGGAACGACGAGACTTGCATTTTAGGATAACTGTAGTAAGAAAAACGATTACTCGGGTACCCATTCGAAAGATGCAGAAAAGGATGCTTTAAGAACGGTCGAAACCTTTTATATTCTCTAAAAGCTTCTTCTTTGAAGATCCCGCAAGTGCAATAAATAACATTTTCTTTCCCTTGTCACTACCATTTCGACCTCTGTCAACTTTGGCTCTTGTATCGAAGCGATTCTGGTGGAATACTTCTTTTTGGTAGCAACAGCAAACCCCTTCAAAGCTTTTCCTCTTTTATTAAGCAAACTGATACCAACATGGTTGATGACACAATCATCTGTTGACACAGAGTGTGAAGCAAATGGTCCTCTCTTCCTTCCTACAGAGGATAAGTCAGCCTGATTTGCACTTATGTGGTCTTTGGATGATAGGAAGTTTATCTCCTTGGAGATGTCTCAAGAGGCCACTCACCATTCATGTTGGACATGGTGTTTAAACTTCAAAATACTGATCATTTTTGAATCTCAACCAATTCTTGACCAAATGATGAAACCTTGTATTTCTTTGTCAGGATGTCACTGACATTTTCTTCACTACGTGCATATAAAAACATCATACCCTTAGCTGCAAAAGCTTCCCTTACTCGATGACAGGCTATAGCATGACTCTTTTCTTTAAAACACTAGAGGGAACTGAGGTATTTAAAACCACCGCCACATTATCTCCTATCATCAAAGTGGCTAATTCTATGGCCACGCCCAAATAACTCAACATAAATCTGAACCCCCCCCCAGAATGAGTTCTGTAGCTATTCTTGATGCCACTAATTTCGAACCGTAAGTTGAAGTCTCTACTGTCTTCTGACGTTTAGATATTCATCTGATTGGTGTATTATTCAACATCATAAGTACACCTGTGATGGGCCTTCTTATTGCTAAGTCATATGCATGATCTGCATCAACATAGACAGTCATCCGGACATTTGGTCTCTTCGACACATGAAGATCATTTGGAATTTCGTCTTCAGCATTACGATTAGGGTGATCTTCAATAGAGTAAGTAGAATGATCTGGATATTTTGTATCAACAATAACCCTCCCCTTTGGAAAAGTCTTGAGGTAAGCTAGAATTCTCTTAACAGACTTCAATTGTCCTTCCGTTGGTGACATGTTAAATCTAGCAGATGTGGCATACGCAAAATCAAATCTCCCTAAAACAATTATCCCGATGCAACATCTTATTATTGATCTATATTTAGCTGAGTCATTGTCAGTGCAGAAAGGAGTGTCATTTATCTCATGCTTAGTTTTCTTGAGTCCCAATCTTTGTAATGACTCTGCTAAATGTTCATGAAATCTTTTGGCAGAAGGCTTCAATCCATATATTGACTTATTTTGATTAGATTCTTTCTATATAAGGTTGTACCAAACTCTGGACTAGCAGTAAGCTTGGTCTCTCCATATAAACACATGCAGTCCATATAGTTCTCCTAAGAGAAAGCCAATTCCTTTGGTATCCACACGAACAAACCCTGAATAAATGCCTTTCTTTTCATTGATTGTTCCATTGTCTCCCGCAACCAATCTTGTTTTATGTCTTCAATTCAATTTACGAAAGAATTTAGAAAACTCAGGTATAGGCATTTTTTCTGTTGAGCTGGTCAATATTTTGGAGTTGGTGTTGGACATCTAGTGTTTTGTGTGTTGCTGTCAATGGCTAGTGGAAGAAGCAAGTGCCAAAATAAGCTGGAAAAATGTTGGAAAAAGGCTGGCATGTTTGAGAGCCCTATCCTAGCAGAGGGCTGTAGCATGCTGAGCTTCCAGTAGGTCAAGGGAATTTTAAAGTACTTCTCAATAGGAGGCTTGTTTGCCAATGGATTATTGGCATTCAGTTCCTCTGAGATAAGGAATTGAATTTTTGGATGGCACATCCACCCAAAAATGTTTTATTTTTTTAGTCATTTTATCCGCAATTTGATTCATCGTTTCTAACCAACCCATACTTAAAAATAGTAGTGAGTCCTTGTTCATTGATATGTATTGTCAGACTGCATGGTATCAAGATGGATTGGACAGCTCTCCATAGAAAGAATGCTCCAAGGTTGTATTGAACTTTCAAAACTTTTGAAACCAATTTTGGGTTGCAGAATTCATGTCCTATAGAACGATTCTTCAACAAGTTACGATTTTTAATGTTTTTAGTGTATACAACAATTGAAATTGCATTTGTTTTTTTAGGGTTGATCTGAATTCCACTAAAAGGTTGAAACCTTAACCAAAAACCATCTTGATATGACTTTCTTTCTTTCTTCCTTGAGTTATTGTTGTTGTTGTTGTAAGCACTCCAAATTTACAATCAACTTCTAATGTTATTATATATGCTCTATGATAGTCTAGAAAACTTGACAAAGTTTTCCAAAAAAAAAAGGGATGAAACACCGTGAAGAATACAAAAGAACAATACTACCTATACACACATGACACACGGTTTCACAGAATAGATTTAGAAACGGGACGGAACGAACCAAGTTCCTAGGAGGGCATATATGTGATTGGACGCCATTTAAAAAAAGGTGAGCATACATTGAACTATTGTATCGTCACAGCCTATATACGACGACATCACTTACGTAAGTACGAGTGTCGTATTGTCCAAAGTGTAGGAGTCGGTTGTAATAATTATCCAAGTCATCAAGTGTATGCCAAAATTTGCCGCCTTGTTCTCAATGTCCTTTCAATCTCGTATGGTTAGTTAGGATATAGACTTACGTCAGATTACATGTAGTAGTATACGTTCCTTGAAGTAAATTCAGGGTTACTTTTGAGGGGGCACTGGAGTGGTGTTATTAGTGACCCGATTCTTTCCCTCCGTTGACGATGTCCAATCCTTTACTAAATCATCCACCGAGACGACGATCAACCTTAAATCATATGCCATCGGGTGATGAGAATTCTATTGAATCTAGCTTTACCGTTTATCCAAGAGAACCTACAAGTTCCGAAAATGAATTACGTTTTTCCTTGGCCAAGACAGAAACTCGAGCCATACGGTATCTTAAATTGGTAGTGATTGGTGTATTAATTTTAACCGCCATTGCCTTGTCCTATGTTACCTTTCTCCTAATTTCACAGACGGAACATGATTTGTTTACAAGTAGTTTTACCAATGATGCCAATCGATTAAAGGTTGCTACGTATGATGTCATGTTACAACGAATATCTGTTTCTGCGGCATTCATGATAAGGTATCTAATGCAAGCAGGCATACAAGGTCAAGATCCAGTGGATACAAAGCTTATAGGTATGTGTCAATGATAGGAAGTATGGTCATTACAGAAAGGTTCTTTGGATTTCATCATCCTTGTGACAAAACAAATACACTAACTGTCACATTCATTTCACAAAACAGATTTCAACATCTTTGGTCATAATATGCTTCGTTTAGGGAAAGCAGAGTCGATTGCTTATGTTCCTTTCATTCAAAGAGTGAATCAATCTCAATGGGAGAAAACAACCAGAACGAATATTCAATGGGCATACTTTTCCAATGATAAGAATAGGTCTGGATTTTCTTCTCCATCTCCTTTGAAGACAAGTATCTGGAATACAACCAACAATAGTCATGTTGTTCTGTATGACTCCATTGTAGCTCCGATATCACAAATTACACCACTTGAATATCGTCGAGATATGCTTTTATTGAATTGTCTTTCGGATAAGATTCGACGACAGGCAATACAAGTCTTATTGCAAGATTCTCGACCCGTCATATCTGGAATTCTGGATGCAGACACGGAAGTTTCCTTCGTCAAGAATTATTCCTACGTACCTCGTTCTGTCGTATTGGTACCAATCTATCGTCTCAATTATACTCACAATGTCTTTGAAAACGAAACAATTGGTATGGTGATGATTGAACATACATGGGATGCAGCCTTTCGAGGCATACTACAGGGAACGTTGTGTATACGTGCTGTTGTGAGTAACATCTGTGGAGATCAATTTACCTTGGTCATTCGAGGAGGTAATGTCAAGTATTTTGGAAATGGGGATCTTCACGATCCAAAGTATGATGATATGATGATCAAGACAAGTGACGAAGAACTTTTGAAACATTGGGAACATTATCAAGATACCATACTTCAAAGTCAATATTATTATTCTCAATGGAGTTCTAGTTGGATCCTACGACCTTCCTTAGATGAGGAATGTCGGTATACTATTCGATTTTATCCTACGGATGATTATCATGATGTATATGTGACGGCAAAGCCCAAATATTATGCCATTGGGGTTGTGTTTATTTTTCTCTTTACGATCCTTTGTTTCCTTATATATGATTATTTGGTAGAGAAACGACAATCTGTCGTAATGAATACAGCCGTGGCATCCAGTGATATTGTAAATCAATTATACCCACCCTCCTTTGTTCGGCGTGTCATCCATCAATCCCCCCCAACCATGACATCCACAGAACATAAGTGCGGTACCCCCATACTGAATTCTACTAGCAAAACATTTAAAATGATTCGACGAAAAAGTGCTCATGGGCCAAAAGAATTATCATCTCTAAAGGATATTTTATTACGTGGATCACTTCCAGATGCCATCCAATCATCATCATCTCATATCTTTGCTGAAATGTTTACCGATGTATCCATTATATTTGCTGACATTAGTGGCTTTACAGCATGGTGTTCCGAGAGAGAACCAGTACAAGTCTTTCAACTTTTGGAGGCACTCTACTCTGCCTTTGATGATGTGGGCAAAAAGTTGGGTGTCTTCAAGGTTGAGACGATTGGAGATTGTTATGTTGCAGTCGTTGGTTTGCCCACTCCTCGACCAGCTCATGCAGTCGTCATGTGTCGCTTTGCTCATGAGATACATAAATGTATCAGTTCGTTGACTAAGGAATTGGAGGTTCAACTTGGTCCAGGTACATCGGCCTTGCAATTGCGTATTGGTATCCATTCCGGACCCGTCACAGCCGGAATACTTCGTGGTGAAAAAAGTCGATTTCAATTATTTGGAGACACTATGAATACAGCAGCAAGGATGGAATCTACCGGTAAACGTGGGAAGACTCAAGTTTCTCAGGATACGGCAAAGTTACTTACGAAATTTGGGAAGCAACATTGGTTGACATCACGAGAAGAACTTGTCTATGCAAAGGGAAAGGGAGAGTTACAAACCTATTGGATCCATACCACACGTCGACGACATAAGAGTACTCAATCAAATACAGTGCCCCATAAGGAGGTGCCTCGACTGGATGACTTTATTCAACCATTAGAAAAAAATACATCCAAAACGGAAGAAGACTGGGGTCAGCTAAGTCTAGATGAGTCATGTATGGACGAAGTGGAAGGTACTCAAAAGGAACGATTAATTGAATGGAATACCGAGATGCTCTCTAAGATGCTTTGTCGTTTGGAATCCAAGCGACGAAATGCATCTGTAAATCAATTTCATATTCAACGACTTGATCAAATGGATGAATCAAAACAAGCTCACAAGATGATACCTTGCCAAAATGAGTTACGTCATATGGAGGAATCGACTTCCTCCAATTCTTCAATTTTAGACTCTACTGCCTATTCACATTTTTTGAAAGAAATCATGGGCAAACAAGACCTTTTCGTTGTTACGATGCCCACCTACGATGGAAGTACTACTTTTGATGACCTATCCGTGGATACTTGTATCTTGAGTGATAAGATTCGAAAGGAACTGAAACAATTTGTTTCCGATATTGCCGAATATTACAACCCATTACCCTTTCGTAAGTTGTTTCCTTTGTAAAATCATTTGGAATGTTCAAACATACACATGACCAGCGCAATTGATTCTCACCAATTCTCCATACTATGCGCAGATAATTTTGAGCATGCCAGTCATGTGGCACTATCATCTCTAAAATTACTAAACCGTGTTGTCGCTGGAGCCTCCCAATTGAGTCAGACGTCATCCACAGTGGAAAGTCATTTTGCTACATTTGGAATTGCATCGGATCCTCTTACTCATTTTGTTGTTGTACTGGCGGCAATTGTACATGATGCGGGACATCCGGGTATGACCAATGCTGAATTGATTGATACGAATCACAAGCTTTCTCAAATGTATTCTCAAAAAAGTATCGCCGAATGCCATTCTATATATCTAACTCTCACGACATTGGATAAATATAAATTGTTACAGAGAAGTATTTACAAAACAGAGGAGGAATGCAACCGTTTCCGAGATCTCCTATGTCATTCAGTTTTGGCGACTGATATTATTGGGAACAAACTTGATTCTCTATGGACACTAGCCTTTGATGCTACAGCAGAATCAGAACATGATGTAAGCTCGTTATTGAATCGGCGAGCTTCTGTAGCATTGCAATTGATTATTCAAGCATCGGATGTCGCACATACTATGCAACATTGGCACGTGTACACGAAATGGAATGAGAAACTATTTGTGGAGCGGTATTTGGCTTATAAAAGTGGTTCGTCACCTGTGGATCCAAGTCTCCGATGGTATGAAGGCGAATTGTCGTTTTTGGATAACTATGTGATTCCATTAGCAAAGCGATTAAGGGAATGCAAAATCTATGGAGTATCAAGCGAAGAGTACTATGGCTTTGCTGTTGAAAATAGGAGGGAATGGGAACGAAAAGGGAGGGATATTGTGTCCGCATTTCAGCTTCGAGCAAGCATCGGATATTCAAATAATGTAACCCGAGAATGTTATGTTTCTTCAAGCCACAACGACTAACAAGATGGGAAGTTCACTGGTTTCATAAATTTGCGTTAATTATATATCCTGTATATTAAGACAGAAAATATAGACTATTCTTCAGCTTAAATTGGTAAGCAAAAATTCCTTGGCATCCAGTTTTCATTTCAGTCTGGGATTTTAAATAAAGATGATATATTGATTTCAGAGCAATCCATTCAAACCCTCAAAGTGTGGCTTTTCACAGAAATATGGTCTTCCACATTTTGTGACTGAGTCAGTGGTTTTGTTTCCTCGAACTGCAACATTACGCTAGTAACCTTTTGGTCTTTGCGACATCAAGTGCAATTTATGCTTTGGCATCAGAAAATCATTAGGTAGCCAGAATAGAATTCCTTGTGACAATAATTCCTTTTGTAGAATATGCAGTTTCCATCCAGTCAATTGTTAGGGAAACAAAAAAGCACAGATATATAGTAAGGGGTGGTTAATTGATTGGCATTTACACCGATCAGCCTTCTGAGACCATGTCATCGTCATTGAAATAAATTTCATTAAAAAGTGAGACAACAGTGCAACTAAGGCATAGTTTTCAAAATATCAGATTGGCTACATATAGCTTGATACTAATGAGATAAAATGATCAAATTTTGCAAAATTTGGTTTTCGTTTCATGAGAGTAGATAATTAAGTCCTTGCATGTTTGCTCACATTACCCCTTTATATTGAAGACTTTATGCGTTGTTGGAATTCAGTGTCTTTATTTAACTTTTTTGGAATATGATTACTTTTTGAGTGATGCAGATCATTTGAAAGAAGTGTACTGCTCTCTGTTTACTGAACTCAAGAAGTCAAATTTTCATCCTTATCATCATGTAGTAAAATAATGTGACACATTTGGACAGTGGTGCGCCAAGGTTGCTGAGTTATTGTTTGCCTATACGACTATAGAGAATCTATTGATATCTGATTTCAAGGATTATGGTTGATAAGCCATGAAGTAATGCTCTGATATATCATTGAATTTAGTCAAATTTCTTGGAGATCATCCAAATTCCATGAAGTTAAATGCTTGCTCAAATCAAGGATAGTTCCTAGTTCAGGGTTTTCCAATTGAATTTACGCCACAAGTAATATACCACTAGTTGCACCAATAACCATGAGAAGTATACGCGGCAGAGTTTCTTCGTATTGAGTATGTATATTAGAAATAGAACAATGCTGATTCTAGTTCTCCTCCTAGAAGTTAAAATTATGGATTCTGCAGTAGAATCAGTACCACTTTTTGTTCCTTTTTTCCAGTGTGTCTCTACTATTCATTTAACGCAATGATTCTTTATCCAAATAAACCAAATGAGATTTTAGCAATTGATCTCGTAGGATCATGTTTTGATAAGCGTAGTCTTTGATAATAATCAATCAATTGATGGAGCATGTATTTTTTGATTTGTATTAATTTCTCATTTGGATAGCAAACATTCACATCATCGAGTCATTAATGCGTTAAACGTACCATGGTAAATTAAAGCAACTGTACAGTACTGTTGCTGGGAAAGCAGCGGACTGTTGAACCTCAAATTTTCTGCTAATCTGCTATTTATGACAAATTGTATTTATACTTTAGTTGATCGTCCTTTAAGGGCTTAATATTTATCGTTTTGGTTTCATATTTATCTATGGGATAAAACCTACACGGCATACAGTATATATGTACGAACTAGGTGGCGAACTTCAAGTGAGTAATTCAAAGCTAACTACTATGTCTATTTGGTAAGTAAGTAAAAGTATTTATTAGAGATTCCAGGAAAAAGTCGTTTCGATGCTTAAATGTTACGCGAAAAGAATTAAACTAAGAAATACAAACTACTCAATGAAAATGAGACTAAGAATAACTATGCACAGAGTAATTGTGCTATCGTGCATCTTATCAACATTGATTCATGCTCAAAATGAGGAGATACAGAATCGATCACTCAAGATATTTGAAGGAGATCCGAGTTGTCCTTGTCTCTCACAAGAGGATCTACCCTTACCTCCTTCTCAAGCAGTCGACACTTATGGCTATAAAATTGAAGGGGTTGACTTTCAAACCTATGGTATTGGGTGTGCAAGTCACGATTTGGAAATAATCCAATGTCAAGGAAACGATCGACCTGATTGGTGTCAACCATCCTGGTGTTGGGTGAGCAATACCAATTGTTCCTTATTGAATCGTAAATCTAGATCGTTCCCTCATCGATGGAGATCCTATGCGACGTGTCGAAACATTGACACTTACGCGATGGCAGAACAAGTACAGTCCCTTAAAAATCGTACTCTTCGCATTGCCTTGAATCACAACTCTGGAGGGTGGAATGGAGCCTACTCATCACAACGAGAAAACTTCCTTGGTGATCTGGATGAGTGGTCGGGACCGACAGTTGACTTTGTCCGAATGGCTGCGTCAGAACTGAACATGACGTTGCAGCCTGTAAATACACTCCCAGAAGAGCTCCTCCGTAGGTCCCAGGTATATTTTCAATCATCTTCGACCTTCGATGCCTGTATATATGCAGCATCCTTAGGATTTGTTGATCTATGTGTGGCAGCATACTTCATTACGAGAGTGCGGGCATTGTCAAGTAAATTTTTTGTGATGGGGGCGATGCCTGTGAGGTTAGTCATTCAAGATGATTTTTATGGTTGGTCAGATATAAAGTTGTACTTGGAATCTACGAAAACAATTTTTGAGCCTTTAGAACCACAGACTTGGCTTTTTATCTTGCTATTTGTCATCCCAGCGTTTGGTCTGACGATCTGGATAAATGAATACGGAAAAAGGGGATCTGTATATCCCAGGGAAGAACATATTATTGAGTTGCACGTAGATGATCACAACAGACAAATCATAGACCTGAAGTCTCGGATTGTGCCTAAGCCTCTTAGTATGTATAAAGCGGGATATATTACCGGCTTATCCGTTTTCTCTGGTGCATATACCTCGCCTATGGTTTCAATCGGCGGCAAAATTTCCCTCTTGGGTTTGAGCTTCTTTATGCTGACAATTGTTGCCGTGTATACCGCTAATCTATCTACACTCTTGGTGGCCGATGCTCGTTTCGGTACAGTTTATACCATTAATGCAGTTGTTAAGAAGGCGCAACGAATTTGTGCTTTGAGAGAAGTGATGGAAGAAATCTTGACTATCTATGACCTTCGTCCTGAAGTTTTCCTTGTTGATCCAATAAGCGAAGGTGGTGATGGAAAGCCAGGTTTCGCATGCCGCAAGTGCAATGGTCGGCAGCGTGTTTTAGACTTTCTGGATCCTGAAAGAGCAGGAGCTGAAAATCCTGGCCCTAATGCCACATTTTGTCATGCAGCAATAATGTTTGAAGATGATCTCGTAATGACACAAAAATCCGGCAGGCATTGCAACAAGAGTTTTGTAGGTGACATATTGTATGATCAGATCTGGGGCTTACCTATCTTCAATGGGATCAGCCAGGAATTGACAACATTCTTCCTTAACTTAAAAATTGACGATGCTTTAAATAAGATTCTGCGGAACGCCATGCCATCACCAATTTGCACTGGTGTTGAGGTAACAGTTGAAAGTGAAACTTCGGCGCTGAATATGACTCAGCTAACAGGAATTTGGATAGTATCGCTTGGTTTAGGGTTTCTCTCTTTGTCCTTTATTTGCGTAAATCGATACAATCAAACGAGGCAATTACATCGTCACGGTCGCTCGATCCACACCATTTATGCATTTGATCAAAATGGACAACGAATGTCCCTTCTGAACAAGTTTGAACCTGACTTATACAAGAAAATACATAACAATCTAAGGAAATTATCTCATGATGATGAAAGCTGAAAATTCAATGTTCAGTACATAACAGAAGCTTAAAGTAGATACACAGATTTTGAACGTAATAGATAGTATGTGATGCGTTTACATTGTTTCTCAAAATGGCGATGAATTTCTGAGATGCCTATTGCGTAGGAGCAAGCTGTAATTTTTTGCTTGTTGTGAGAATGATGGATACTTTTTTCAATTCCTAAAATATCATTTTATCAACGTGTCTAAAGCAGAGCACACTCTCACTCAACCATGGATCATATTTCACATGGATGTTTTACAAGTGCTTTGAGCTTGGTAGGGTTCCTACTCTGAATTTATGATGATTATCATCACATTAGAAATTCTTTGGATTTGAGATTTTCCCGTAACTATCTTTCATAGGTTAGATCAGGCGCGTGATTGCTAGTTTCAGAAATAACTTCTACCTTGCTTCAAAACTAATGACATTGTAGTATGTTAAGCTTGTGGTGTAATTTGATGAAGGATTCATGGTTGTATTCAAATACAGTCATCGATAAAAGGACAGAATGCAAAAATCGAATAAAGTACTTGATTATTCTTATGGTGGTTTTAAAATGTCCACTAGCATATATTGCTTTGGATCAAACAGGCCTTTAGGACTTGGTAAATTTGGAGTGACGCATGTAATGTAATGACATGATTTGTTGGAGGATAAACATTTTTAAACAGAGCAAAAATACTTCAAAAATTCCCCCAAAACTTTGTAGCTTCAAAAACTATTTTGAGACCCATACAACATTCACAAATTTCTTCAGGAGCACCCATCTTCCAAACTCGTTGATATGTGTGTTTTAATGGTCATATAAATATTTTATTTGACAATATTCTTTTCATTGCGTAGGGGTTTAATAATTGTAGTCAAGAAATGTGTTGCTTCTCTGCTGTTTATATAATTTTTTTACATTTTGGGAAGTGTTTATTTTTTTATTTTTGGCTGTATGGTTGTACATTTTTTCGTAATCTTTTTTGCTCTTTGCTTGCTGTTGCTATTGTGTCTTGTTGATCTTCTGGAATTATTTGACCTAAGATTTTTATGCTGAATTTTTTTCGTGGCTGAGGTTTATATGTGATTGTGGTCATTTTGTTGTATACTTCAAAATTTCTTGTATGACGTTGCTTTCCTTTTGTTTTTTTTATTCCGATGTATGTGGTAAGCAAACGTTTCCGGAACTTCAGTGAGAACAAAGAGAAGAAACGAGCGACAGTCACAGTTTGATAGATACAAGTAGTAAGATAAGGTTACGGGTTTTCATATTCGATTTTGAGGAATACGAGAAACGCATACGAAGGTCGAATATGCCTTAATCACGGATCACACTATAGAACTTAAAGTCCAAAGATATCCTACCGCAGAGAAAGGTTGAGAATTATTGAGGGGGGCAATTTTCATTTTGTGTTCATAGAGTCATCCAGACCCACTTGCGGGGGGCGCTGGAGTGGGCTAATCAATGTCCAGCCTCAACGACCATGATGTCATCAAACGACAATCAATCTTGCGTCATAACAAGCTATCAACGGATGATAATTCGATTGAATCTAGCTTTACAGTCTATCCAAGAGAAAATTTAGCACCTGAAAATGAATTGCGTTCCTCCTTGGCCAAAACAGAGACGAAAGCTGTCCGATTTCTGAAATGCTTTGTAATTGGTGTTCTGATTCTTGCTGCCTTTGCATTATCTGTAACAACATTTCTCCTTATTTCTCAGACACAATATGATTTATTCGTGAGTAGTTTTACCAATGATGCGAATCGATTGAAAGTGGCCTATTATGACGTTACCATACAGCGAGGTTTGGTTTCGGCGGCTTTCATTATTCGGTATCTTATGCAAGCTGGTATACAAAATCAAGATCCGATGGATACGAAACTCATTGGTACGTAGTTCACAAATATCGAATTTTGAAAATTGTCTTAAAAAATATATTCCAAAACTAATTCATGATTCTTCTACTTACACAGATTTCAATATCTTTGGTCATAATATGCTTCGTTTGGGCAAGGCAGAATCGATTGCGTTTGTTCCAATCGTTCAAAGAGTGAATCAATCTGAATGGGAGGATACTAATACACGTAATCTCTTTTGGACAGCATTTAAGAGTGGCATAGGTACTTCAGGGACTTTGAATGCAACTATCTGGGATTTTTCAGCCAACCTTGTTGTCAATGACACACAATTAGCACCAATTTCACAAATAACACCACTGGAATATCGTCAAAATATGCTTTTATTGAATTCTTATTCGGAAAAAGTTAGACGAAAAGCTATTGACATTTTGTTGAAGTATGCTAGTCCGGTTTCAACAGGAATATTGAAAAATGAGACAGAAAGCACCTTTGTGACAAATTATACCTATACTCCTCGATCTATCATAATGGTTCCAGCCATTAATGTCCTTGGAAATAATGATACCTTCGGGATGACATTCCTGGAACATAACTGGGAAGTAGGCTTTCTTGGCATCTTACAAGGATTCTCCTCCGTACATGCCGTGGTGACAAATACATGCGGAGATCAATTCACCTTGACAATAAATGGTAGCGAAGCGACATACCTAGGTGAGGGTGATCTTCACAATTCCAGATATAATTCATTCGTTGTTGCGACGAGTGAGACGGAACACCTTCAAAATTGGGAAAACATTCAGAGCAGCCTTACCCAAAATGATTACTATTATACTGGAAAAAGTGCAGAATGGATCGTACGAGATCCTTTGGTAGATGAATGTCGTTATGAAGTTCGATTTTTCCCAACAGATGATTATTACAATCTGCATACAACAGGCAAGGCCATACGGTATGCCTTAGGCGTCTCTTTTCTTTTCCTCTTCACCATTCTTTCTTTCATAGCTTATGATGCTCTGGTGGAAAAACGACAATCTATTGTAATGAATACAGCTGTGGTATCAAGTGATATTGTCAATCAACTATATCCACCCTCGTTTATTCGTCGTTTCACACAATCCCAGTCGGTTGCTTCAACCGAGCGCAAAACGATACAACCTCCTGATTCCACCAGAGGGACTAAAAGCGAAGGGCAAAATGTAACACATGGACCAAAAGAATTATCTTCGTTAAAAGATATTTTACTGCGTGGATCACTCTCGGATTCCATACAAAGGCCATCGAAAATATTTGCTGAAATGTTTACAGATGTTTCTGTCATATTTGCAGACATCAGTGGCTTCACGGCATGGAGTTCCGAAAGAGAACCAGTTCAGGTCTTTCAACTACTGGAAGCTCTCTACTCAGCCTTTGATGAAGTGGCAAAAGGTCTTGGTGTCTTCAAGGTTGAGACCATTGGCGATTGTTATGTTGCGGTGGTCGGTTTGCCTGCACCTCGACCGGCTCATGCAGTCATCAGTTGTCGTTTCGCTCATGAGATACATAAATGTATCCATAGATTGACCAAAGAGTTGGAAGTTCAACTTGGTCCGGGTACATCGGACTTGCAATTGCGAATAGGCATCCATTCAGGACCCGTCACAGCGGGAGTGCTTCGGGGTGAAAAAAGTCGTTTTCAATTATTTGGAGACACTATGAATACAGCGGCAAGAATGGAATCGACAGGTAAACGGGGAATGACCCATGTGTCTGAAGACACTGCCAAATTACTTGCAAAGTTTGGAAAGCAATACTGGGTGACATCCCGAGATGAAGTCGTCTATGCGAAGGGAAAGGGAGAGTTACAAACGTATTGGGTCCATACGAAACATCGCCGGAATAAGAGTTCTCAGTCCAACGCATTATCTAGTATGAATGCTACAAAACTAGATGATTTTCTACAAGCACAAGAAAGTAATGCGAGCAAAAATGATGAAGATTGGGCACTTTTAAGTGTTGAGGATTCTTGTATGGAGGATAAAGAAGGGACACAGAAGGAACGATTGATTGAATGGAATACGGAAATTCTTTTCAAGATGCTTTGTCGGCTGGAGTGGAACCGACGTAGTGTCCCAATAAGTGAGACTTTTGCCTTACACCCTGATCAGGTGGATGATGTTAATACAAACAACGAATCTGCATCGAATTCTCAAAATTCGGACAGTACAGCATATTCTCGTGTCCTAATGGAGATCATGGGCAAACACGATATTTCCGGAGTCAACATGCTTACATATGATGAAAACACAGTCGAGGATCTTTCGGATAATAGTTGCATATTGAGTGATGGGATTCGAAAGGAACTTAAACAGTTTGTTACCGATATTGCAGAATATTACAACCCATTAGCCTTTCGTAAGTTTGCTTTATAAAATCATGTTGAAAGCTCAAACATACGGACCAAAACAACTAATTCTCACCAATTCTCCATACTATGCGCAGATAATTTTGAGCATGCCAGTCATGTGGTATTGTCATCTCTAAAGCTACTAAATTGTGTCGTGACTGGATCGTTGTCATCATCCGCCGAACATCACTTTACAACGTTTGGAATTGCATCGGATCCTCTAACTCACTTTGTGGTAGTCTTGGCGGCAATTGTACATGATGCTGGACATCCGGGTATGACCAATGCCGAATTGATTGATACGAATCACAAGCTTTCTCAAATGTATTCTCAAAAAAGTATCGCCGAATGGCATTCCATTTATCTAACTCTTACGACTTTGGATAAATACAAATTGTTACAAAGAGGCATTTACAAAACTGAGGAAGAATGCAACCGTTTCCGAGATCTCCTATGTCATTCAGTTTTGGCGACAGATATTATTGGGAACAAACTTGATTCTCTATGGACACTAGCCTTTGATTCTACAGCAGAATCAGAACATGATGTAAGCTCGTTATTGAATCGGCGAGCTTCTGTAGCATTGCAATTGATTATTCAAGCTTCGGATGTCGCACATACTATGCAACATTGGCACGTGTACACTAAGTGGAATGAGAAACTATTTGTGGAGAGGCATTTGGCTTATAAGAGTGGTTCTTCATCTGTGGATCCCAGTCTCCGGTGGTACGAAGGTGAATTATCGTTTTTGGATAACTATGTGATTCCACTGGCAAAGCGCTTGAGGGAATGCAAAATCTATGGAGCATCAAGCGAAGAATACCATGGCTTTGCTATTGAAAATAGAAGGGAATGGGAACGAAAAGGGAGAGATATAGTCTCTGTAATGCAACTTCGAGCAAGCATCGGAATTTCGAATTAAGTAATCGGGAAAGCAATACTTACTTCGATTATCAGCGATGAGAAAATCCATGAACGCGATTGTTCAAATGCAGAATTTCAGAACTAATTTTGTAAATTCCACAATAGAGTCATGCATTTATAGTTTTGATTCAAATAAATAAATATTCCATCTTACTGTTGAACCATTTATTACTGTGAGACTATGTTTATGAAATTCATATTTTATAGAGCAACACAATTTAGAAATCAAAATGAATCCTTTTATAATATAGTCTTATCCGTAAACGTTGTTAGGTAAACCTAACATGACTTTGGCTATTTTAATTTCGTGATATTACCGCTAGAAGCTTAATTGCAACCTAGAATATTACTTTTTTCCTTTTCCGTTGTCTCTATTCTAACAGATGTCTTTACTCTTGAACAATAATGGAAATACACTGTTTTCCATCAACTCTCCTAAAACTCGACTACATGGTTGCCACTCAGCTCTTACTTTAGCAACCATGTCAGTATCATGCTCTTCTTTCCTAACAAAGATAATCTTAATAAACCCATCTTCAATGTGTTAACAGGTAATGTGGTATCAAGCATTTCCGTAGCAAAAAATAGCTATTGATAGACCACAATTGTAAGTGTAACATTGAATTCAAGATTTCCAATAAATTAAATCATTGTAGCATTGGCATGGCGCTCCACTATCTTTAATCAAAATACTGTCAGAAAATGTGTGCTTTCTGGCATCATAGTTGAACATACATCAGCTGATGATACTACCATTCCTTATCTTGTGGTGCCTGAATTGCTTGGAACCTTTTCGTTTCTTCGGATCACCTGAAAATGGATTGCCTTGGTAAGGCCAAGCTTCCTACAATGATGACAAACAATCGGCGCACCAGTATCCCTTTGCCTTCCTTGATCTCTCCTGCTCTAATATAGAGCTACTTTATTGTCAAGCTTTCCACAACTAAGAAATTTCCTTTTGAATTGAAAAGTAAAGAGAGCTTGGCTATCTGCTTCTTAATTTAAGGCTTTGAATTCTGACTTGAAGTTAAATCTCTCAAATCGTGGGTTTCATTCTTTGTACATTTTGTAAAATGTTAAGTGGATACGCTTTGCTTTCGATGTTTCTACAAAATCATCACATCCTCTTGTAAGGTTATGAAACGCATGAATTAGAAATTATTGTCTGTCATTGTAGATCCCATGTCTTCTAATTTGATTCTTTATTCTTCAAGGGAAATATCCAAGAGTCATTCTCCTCATTTTCTTCAAGAGTCTAAATCCACATTTTTTTCTTCAAAACATATACCTAAACATCTTCTCTATTTTATCTAATGATGGAGCTGGGGTATATTTTGAAATACACCTGTACACACAAATTGTGCGATTGCCTATTGTAGTTACGTTGCAGTATTTCAAACATCTCATTGAGTTCTCGTAAAGTCATTAATTCTTAGTGCACCATTGCTCGAATTAATTGCATTTCTTCATAAACTCAAAGAATGAAGTAAACGAATAAGTAACTCAACAATGAAAATTGGTGATCCACTCCAGTACCATTTTTTACTTTTAAACTTTGCTTTCGTATTAATTTGGTGATCGTATAAGTGTTGATACTTCATATGGTCTGTGGCTTGAATGTAGATTTCTCACGGTAATTTAAAATTTTATGAGATTTGCACTTTTCCCTCTATATTTACGAATGATGTTGATTTTGCTCGTTTCCTTTGCTTATTAACTAACAAGACATGATGAGAATCGTAGTAACCTTAATGAATCTTGTGGCTCATTTAGAGTAGGTAGCACAGAGGCTTTCATCAATTCGATTTTTGTTGTTGGAAACTCTTTGCATTTGATGAAACTTCTGCTATTAGTGTCTACATTACAGTAATGATATTACAAAACAATTTGGTGTGACGATATTTTTATCTCATTTCAAAGAAAGCTCTTTATCGTAAGCATGTGCTATAAATCTGGAAGTTTCCGTGTCTGTTTCTGACCATGTTGCATCTCCAACAATCGCAACATTGTCGCCTCGGATGACATACAATCCTAGTGGAACAAGCTCAACATCTTCATCCTCAGAATAGATTCGCTCTTGTGCGTCATTAAGTATCAAATTTTGGACTTGATCGTGCCCAATTAGAGTCCCCACGAGCAATCTCCCATCACAAGTCAATATAGTTACACTTTCTTCGCATCGATTAGATACACCTTGTGCAAGAGAATTTACATGCATAACAAGCAAATCGTGTATATCACTTTACAAACTTACTATTCTTCCAATCTTTCAAGGGCTGAGGGCTCGTTTAATTAAATAAGAGGGTTACGGTTACAGTAGAAATAAATTTCCGAAGACCATTCGTCGAAATGTCGTGCACTTGTTAAATAGAGCATTTGAAATATGGAATGAATTAATGAAAACTCAATGGGGTTAGACATTGATAGAGAATATAGAACATTCGTTTTTCTTTCTCAGTCTTTCAACCTACTTAAATGCTTCATTCTATCGTTTTGAACATCTGCTTGAATCAGTCAAGGGACATCAGAACACTTTTCGTGACTCGAGAAGAAAAGCGCTTGAAGTTAAACCATCTGGTCAAAATATCCGCACAAAAGCAAAAACGTTTCGAAACATAAGGATGTCTGGCAACAACGAATCCTCGTTCGTTAACGATATTTTTGAGACAAGAACAAGAATAAAAGCCAAAGATGAAGCTCCTCTATCAGACGAGAGTACGACGTCCTTAATTGGGATGGAGATAGGGCCGTTCCCCCCTCTTGCACATTTATGTAGTGGACCTGATATCGCTTCTGACATAGAGGTGTTCGATGAAAACATAGATCAGTGTATCGCGAGCTCTCTTATAGGTGAAAGATGGAGGCAACAAGATTTGAAAATATTAAAGAAATTAAATGATTTTTTCGATGAAATGGATTTATTATGTGAACTTGAATTCGAGTTTGAAGAATTCCCTGATTCGGATGAAGACGATGAAAGTGTTTACTCCGATGGATTAGAGGACTCGATCCGTCTCACAAAATATAGATTTTGCAAGAGAAATGAATTAACAAGAATTCAGAATGTGAAAGCTAAGCAGGATTGTGGTGTAGAATGAGGTGGTCGAGAAACCATGAAGCTGTGGGACCTGCCTTAAGTGCCTAAGATGTTATCCACTTATAATCATGAAATAGATTAATATTCGATGCATTCGCAACATTTCGAGCTAGAGCAGCAAAAAGTTAAAGACATTACTTTATATTCTGTAGCGATGTGACTCAATAAACAGCGATAACCTCCAATTATAGCTCAAATACATCATTCGATGGCACTTACATAAACAAAAGTATTGAATAAAATTGAAGTAATGCCAACAAAATTAATATCTCTCTCTCAGGAAATTCGAACAGTCATTAAAACACATTCTACAATGAATCTATTTCTGAAGCAATAGAGCATTGCTTCTCAAGGTCCCGGAAAAGTGGTAAAACAAATTAGCCTAGCTCTGATTATATTTTATACTTTCCCAAGACATTCGGTTGTAGAAAAATCGATTACAAACTATATCAACTTTTAGTAGTGCTTATCATGTGAGGAGTCAAAAATATAGGAAACAAAGGCATGAAATGATAGGGAAATGCGAGCGACCATCTGTTCAAAAAAGTTATTACGTAAGATCTGATTTACTTGGCGATGAGATGTTGCCAGAAAAAGTATGGGGAAAAAATTTTAGTGTGGAAAAATTAAAATACTTATTGATAACAATTTAAAAGCCCTGCTGTACTAGATTGGGTGATAACTGCACAAAATATCATCTATGAAATTTTAACGATTAATTAAAGATGTTGTTATGCCTGATGCAAATGGAGAAGTGCCAGTAGGTGAAGTCAATGCAAAAGGATACGATGAAAGAATGTTGAATGAAAGTAGTACCTATAATCATAGAGACGCTTATTGAACAGTCCTTTTCATAAGTAGTAGTAAATCCTTTCCGATATTACTAATTTTGAGGTGCTTCCACTAGAAGCGATACTGATCTGAATGGATTCTCCTTATCTCCAGCCCAATCACTGTTATTATAGAAGACAAGATCATGATCTTTGTACCGTATGACTCAGTAGCCAATACATTTTCTTCTATAAAGTCATAAAGTACTGCGCTGCTCTTTCACTTTAATTGCTATATCACAACATCTTCAATGTCTTGACTGGAGAGTTGAATAAAAAATGAAAAATCCCAAACAAGACTTGTACTTAGATTGCAAAAAATTCGTTAATTCCGTCGATCCTATCGGATGGTCTCGCAATCTTTAAGCAAAAAGTTCCGGGAGTGGTTTAAGGTTGCATTCCTTGGTATTTTTCACCAAATCTCTCTGTTTATGGTTTAAATGAGGTTGCATGATCCAAACCCTTCCTCCTTTCTCAACTTCCTGCACAATCCTGCACTAGGTCAGCTTGTTTTCAACCATTTAACTATATTGGTAACCTGTTAATAACGCAATGCCTTCATTACTGGCTATATCCCATGGTAAGTCAATCATCCACATAGAAGATGCATTCTTGATCCATAAGTAGGGATCAATGTGGCTTCCTTTAAAACCAGAATTCTTTAGTGTTTCAACCGGCTTCACATTAAACTATGTAGCACTTTTTGAAAGCTTTGTAATATGAAAAGGCTCATAAGTTACTTGTTACAATTCATTACAAGTCTTAAATTATGGGTCTCAACGCAATAAGAATGATGCCTGAGAGGTAAGATAACTCAAAAATCTATCCAGAAACAAGGATATATAATATTCCAATAATGCAAAGTGTTTGTGAAAAATATTGCACTGAAGTGACAGTACACCGTTAGAGCCTTGATGAAATGTAGAGAAGGAAAGTCCAGTTGCAAGCATATTATCATCATTTCTGTACCATTTCACAAATGCATGGTTATCATAGTTATATTCAGAGGCGATTAGATTAGTAAATCTCTAACATTAATGGCTAACTATCTACAAAAATTTCTCCAAAACATAGATTGAAATACAACAATTACTTATGCATTTTCAAAAACATAAGCAAATCAATATAGTTGGTAGGCTGATCATGAAGATTCCATGTCATCAATTTGTCAACCTTGAATTTAGAATTGCTGGGATTTATGGCCATTTCTAAATTACGATTTGAATTCAATCCCACATTGACAAGAGTGCAATTCAAATTACTCAACACATCCTTTCCTTAGCTTCAGCATCATGTATGAATGAACTTTCCAAACTTTTACATGTCTTGTCATCTTTACCCTTTGAAGTTGCATTGTGTTGAGATTGCATTAAGCCATCAAAATGCGATATCTTGTTAACTTGACATGAAGATGTGTGATTTTTGCGTTGTGTAGTATTGATCCAATAGGTTTGTAATTCTCCCTTACCTTTTGCATATACGCGCTCTTCTCGTGGTATCAACCAATGGTGCTTTCCAAATCCAATAAGCAGCTTGGCCGTATCTTCAGAGACTTGGGTCTTTCCACGCTCTCCTGTAGACTCCATTCTTGCTGCTGTATTCATAGTGTCGCCAAATAATTGAAATCTGCTCTTTTCACCCCGTAGAACTCCAGCAGTGACTGGTCCAGAATGGATCCCGATTCTCATTTGCAAGTCAGATGTACCTGAACCGAGTTGAACATCTAGTTCTTTCGTCAAGACACTAGTGCGTCTATGGACTTCATGAGCAAAACGACACATTACAACCGCATGTGCTGGACGAGGCGCTGGCAACCCAACAACCGCAACATAACAATCGCCTATAGTCTCAACTTTGAACACACCAAGCCCCTTTGCCACTTCATCAAAGGCTGAATAGAGCGTTTCCAATAATTGAAATACTTGAGAAGGCTCTCTCTCTGAACTCCAGGCAGTAAAACCACTGATATCTGCAAGGATGACAGTGACATCATTGAACATTTCGGCAAAAATGTTGGATGATGAAATGTTAGAATCTGGAAGCGTTCCATGCATTAAGAAATCTTTCAACGACAACAACTCTTTGTGTCCTTGTGTACTTTTCCGTCGAGCTACCTTTTGCCTACATGTTGATCTCACAACAAAATTGTTTCTGCTCCCATGAATAGAAGTTTGAGTGAAACGACACACAAATGAGGGTGGATAGAGCTGATTCACTATATCACTTGAGGTAACAGCGGTGTTCATCATAACAGATTGTCGCTTTTCAACTAAATAATCATAAGTCAAGAAGAGAAGAATTGTGAAAAGGAATATCAAGGCGACAAAGATTGCATATACGATTGGCCTCTTTGTTGCGTGCGAATGGTAATATTCGTCAGTTGGGTAAAAGTGAATAGTATAACGACACTCATTCTTTAATGGTTCTCGAACGATCCAAGCTGATCTTAGTTTCGCGTAGATATATTGACTTTCTATTAAGTCACTTTGAATGTGGTTCCAATAGCTTAACAGTTCAAGCTCATTCGTTGTCACAACTAAGGAATCATATCGAAAATTGTGATGATCTCCCTCGCCAAAATAAATTACCTCACTCCCACTTATTTTTAACGTGAATTGATCCTCACATGAATTTTCAACTACAGCATGCACAGGTGAATCTCCTTGTATAACCCCTCTAAATCCTGTATCCCATCTATGTTCAAGCATTGTTATTCCTACAATATCATTTTTTCCGGTGGCAGTAATGACTGGGACCATTATAACAGAACGTGGAGTGTACGAATAATTAATGACAAAAATTGCTTCAGTCTCATTGTATAAAATGCCAGATGACACAGGTCGAGAATCATTCATTAATACATCGATTGCTTGCCCCCTTACTCTATCAGAATAGCAATCAAGGAATAGCATGCCTCGACGCAGCTCAAGAGGCGTGACTTGGGATATGGGAGCCATTTGATCTTCATTCGAAAAAGGGCTATTAGGTATGTGCCAAATGCGTCTCGACACAATGCCAGAGTAATTGAAATGGGCTTTATTATCGGAAAATACTTGCCATAAGTGATTAATTCTGTAAGTGTTCTCCCATTGAGATTGTTCTTCTCGCTTCACAATCGGAGCAAACGCAATGGATTCCGCGTTTCCTAAGTGGAGCATGTTGTGACCAAAAATATTGAAATCTGACCGAGATAGTTTTTTTAAGTAAGATACTGACTCTTGGAATACTACCCGTACCGAAAACTACGTACCGAATAATTTTATGTCGACAAGACTCTGACGATCTAATTCTGCCTGAGTAAGATACCCCATGATAAAGGATGTAGACACTGAAATTCTTTGGGTTGTAACTTTATAATACGCCAACTTCAGGCGATTTGCATCGTTCCTAAAGCTACTCACAAACAAGTCATATTCACTCTTAGAAATAAGAAGAAATGTAGCATACGACATCGCAATGGCGGCAAGTACAAGTATACTTATCACAAAGCATTTTAGATAACGGATTGCTTTCGTTTCCCTTGTGGCCAGTATCAATCTCATTTCATTTTCGGAACTTGTTGTTTCTCTTGGGTAGGCTGTGGCGATAGATTCGATCGAAATTTCGTCACCGGATGGTGACTTAGGAAGGAATGTTGAGAGTCGATGGAATTCACTGCAATGCATATTAGACATTATATGCTACACAGGAGGTCAGTGAGCATGTGAATGCTTCTTTATCGTTGAACTTCAAGGGAGTATTTTATTTAATAAAATATCTCAGTATTTGATGGAAAACCTGCGTTTTGCTTGTTTAGGGGCTATAATTAGCGCAATAGTTTGCTTTCCAATAATAAATCTGTACATACTTTCAAGGATATAAATAGATTTCAATTATATGCTAATCTTGATTATTTCGCGATGCTAAGAATATCGTCATTGCAGATTTATGCTTCAGAATTTCATTTCAGGGAACCTAAAGTCAGTAGTTACAGATTCCCGTAACACGGATCCATAATGCGTATTTTTTGCGTTAACTGTGATTGCTTCTTTCAGGCTTGATAATGTAAGTTCCAATGAACTGTTGCTGGATGAATCTGTCCGATATTAGGTCGTAACAGTCATGAAACAATCATATTGGCTAGGGACTCTCAAATTGTTATATTTCCAAATCTCTGTTCTTTGTTTTGCAGACACAATTTGAAATAATTGCCTAAATAAGAGTATTTCAATTATTGAATCATGTATCCAATTCATGTAAGGAACTGGAATGAAACATGACTCAAATAATTTGAATCACAGTAAATTGTAAAATCAGTTTCGGAAATATTACACTTACTCCTATCGAACAATAATAAATGATCACCAAGTTTGGCTGATGAAATACTAATAGATATCTTCCAAATGTGTAAGAAAATGAAATGAACTGTTAAGCATAGAACATTACTGTCCGCGAATAGGTGCTCAAAAGCATAAAGTAACCGCCTTCTCTAGATTTACTTGTCACGGGACGTTTCGTATGCTGATACGCACATACATCACATAGCCTATTTTACAAAAAAATCTTCATTTTAGAAGTCAAATTATCTGAGCATACCATTCTCAACTTGTTTACTCGCTAAGTTGTTGCAGTTACATTTGGATTGCGATTTGTCGCGTTAATGCCATAATATCACGCATTTATTTGTCACTATCAAAGACAATAATGTGAGAATAACGGCAACGCAAAAACCAGGTATTTTGAAACAATTCGTGGATAAAATTTAATTACTTAAGAGTGGCTATTACAATCTTAAGTCATCAAATGCCTAGAAATATCATAGTGAATGCAGGCAGAGAGTTCGTGTTGGATGGGAGCTTGATTATGAAGGGATCCACAAGATCCACACCAACTATATTTGGCTATTTCTGGGAGGGAGAAATATTTAGAAACTTTTAAAGTAATAGCATTTTCACTATTTTCAGAGTAACAAATAGACGAATTAAATTCCTAACACGGAATATCTGGATGTGGAGTGTGCACAAACATGGCTAGAGTCAAAGTGAAATGTCATCAAAACATCACTGCTGACATCAGAATGTTGAAAGACTTCTATTTTTCAAAGATAAGTCCTAAATCACCAAGCCAGAGTGTTATTCTGGTATATTCCATACACATCGCATCATAAGAATCTTACGCTAGAAGAGATTATAACACCGTAATAAGATATTACATGTTTATATTCCACTTGCCAAGACAAGGAGGTAATTTTACTCTGACTGCAACATCAAGACAAAAACTCAACTTACACAAGTGGCAGTGTTTAATTTCCAAGCAAAGGGAAAGAGTAATCGACCGTAACACGTTTTCGAGAACAGGGGTATGAGCTCAATTGTTACCTGTTTCGAGAAATTCTCAAAGAACAAGGTGTGTTCTCTGAAATTCTTTCGACATCAACTTTCGAACGGGAAGTTTAGGTAAAAAAATCAAAATTGAAGATTGAACGACAATAGGAACTCGGTCGACATCCAATCAAATTACTTTTTGACCTAACAAGGATATCGATGTTGGCTTGGAACATCTGCTCGAGGCTCTTTTTAATACTACGGGAACCAATGAGATGTTGTATTGCAATTCAATGATCGTATTAGTCCCTTAATGGTGTCATGGATAAATTTACACAAAAACTTTCACGGAATTTAAAAGTATGCTTGCCAATAACCAATCCTCGGCTAGGACTGATATTGTTGACGCCGGAACGATATCAAAAATTAGAAATCAAAGCTCATCAAGGGAGGAGAGATCTTTGCCTATTACTGAGATAGAGATTGGACCGTCCCCCACTTTCGAGAATTTCTTTACAGATCTTGACCTACCTGAAGATTATGAGTTAGTCGATGAATACTTGACTTCCATTCATCACGTCATCTCATGCTATCTTCAGTCTCCAGGATGGAAACTAAAAGATACAATATCCTTACTCAAACTCAGCGATTCTGAGCATGAAACATGCTTTTTCAGTGAAATCGAAAATGCTGTCTTAGAATTTCATGATGAAATTGAAGGCGATGAAAGCACCTGCTCGGATGACTCTGCGGATTCCATCGTTCTAACAAAATTCAGATTATTTAAAAATAGACCTTGACCAGAATTTCAGAAACTGTAATCACCATGAAACATTAACTCAGGATGTTATATTCGAAACAAAGTGAATCCTTTACATGAGTACCTCCTTATTCCGCAGTTCGAAGATAAGGAACCTGGACCTTAACAAGATTCGTCGGATGATGATGGATGTTTACCAGTGATAAGCTATCGCCCTCGTACGGTGAGAAGCAAGAATAATCTTTGATGTCGTGATGAAAAAGTGTCACTTGCATGTAAATAATGTGAGCAAGGCTCATTAGATCTATACTAAATTGGTTAAAAGAAAGGTTGCATTACCGTAGCTAAACATACTATCACATAATGTGATGCTACATTTTGATTATAAAAGTATCATGGAACTGTTAATCCTCAATACGTTTGACAAAACCATTTCGCTTTGGATTGATCAAAGCTAAAAAGTTTAAAATCACTCATTCTCAATGATGAAATGGAATTCTTAGGTCACACGCCATCTTTTTGCCTTCAGAGTTTTTGCTCACATCTCTATACTCTCTGTTTTAGCTTGTCTTCAAAATCTTATTATTCTCACAAAGATATATCCCATCATCATGAATATGGAACTTTCCCTTTGCTCTTAGCATACGCATTAACTGGGCAAATATTAATTTGGATTGCATCACCAATATTCTTTAATCTTAGGGTTAGTTTAGTTTATGGGAGAATAAGCGAGGTTATTTGTTATATGTGAGAAAAAAGATTACAATTGAACAAATATTTAGATTTCCTCTACTGTGAATTGATAGCACCTTTTATTAGTCTTGTTCTTCCACTGTACACTTGTATTCCTTAATGTCTCAACCCTGTGAATTTGAAAATGGCGCCAATTGTATATACGGTCTAGTGATTTTGTTGATTGCATTTTGTAGGTTTGGGGTTTCGTTGTGAGCTTTGACTTTGTAGGTTTTTCCTCTATGGCAGCAAAAGCTTTCTTTCAAGATGAAGGTTAGAGTCATGACCAACTTTAATCTAAGACTTTTGGGCATTTCAATGAAATCCAATAATATCCAAGCCAAAACTACTACTTGATTCTAAAGTATTTTCTTGCAATACTTGGGCTTGAAATTTTTCAAATAGCTTTCAAGGTTGCCTTTCAGCTTATGCACTGTAAACACTTTCTGCTTCAAAGTTCTGTTTCAGGATAAGTCTATAATTCTCTATTTATGTCAATAATTTATTCATCCATCTCAATGGTATGTCCTCCTAGGCAATACAACCAGATTCACATTAATTTAAAAAATAATCATATTGACTTAGGCCCTTCCTACTTGAACTTCTCTAAATAAGGAGGATCATGCAAAATAGCGCAATCATCTTTTGATCGATTCCAAAGTAGTCATCCGCCTATGGATGATAATTTCGAACCATTTCTTCAAACAGAAGTCTTTTTTGGCTTTCAATTTGTAAGACAGAATCATTTTCAAATTGCCGGATCCCAACATTAACGTGATTCTCCAATTTCCATAATACTAGGCCAAAAGCGAAACATGGAAAAACAGCTTTACTTTGAATCATCAAAATTCCAGAATCACTAGCGGGTATCAAAATGAGGAGGAAAAGCAGTGATGAAAGATTTAATATAAACAAAGATCAACTATAAAGAGATAGGCTGTGAGTTAGCATCTCAGACTTTCATTAAATCTCTATGTCTCCATTTATCCCTTAAAGAGTCAGGACGGCCACAGAAACTGCAATTTATAATACACATTATTCGAATTTGAATAACACTAATTTTGATCGATTCAAGTACTTTTTTCACATGCAGCATTTCCTGATCACAGTGCATTGCAGCCACCAATTCAGCTTCAGCCACTGAAAGCGTTACCGCCTCCTGCATCTTACTTTTGGCAGCTACAGGTGCTCCATTTAGAAATACAATATATCCTGTAACACTTCTTCTGGTTTCAATGTCTTTTGAATAATCTGAATCAGATACACCTACTATATTGACTTCATTTTCTTCCTCATTTTCATTCCAAATTCCAATCGGTTTCAATGTCCACCCAATATCTTTGTGACTCACACAGAAATTCATCACTCTCTCCATTGCTAATTGATGACTAATTTGTGGTTTTGTGGTAAATTTTGATAATTCTCTAACCGAATTCCCAATTTCAGGTCTCGACCATTGTGTTAGATACAATAATTTTCCCACACCTGCCTGATATTTCTTTTTCTCTTTTTCTGGAACTATATCTTCAACACTCCCAGCTTGTACACATTGACCTGCTGGAGCTGGTGTACTTACATGTTTGAAACCAGCACCAAATTCATCAACTAAACTCTTAACTAATATAGGTTGCGTAAATTTCACCGATTTTTCCTTTTCATTCATTTCAACTTTGCATCCAACGTATTCCTTAACAAATCCAACTTCAAAATACTCCATCATCCTATTCTTTTCTCTAACTATATCCGAAATAGAGCCAAAGAAAATACAATCATGGACCCATGACAAACAGACAATTTTTTGTCCACTTACATTTTTATAATAACAACATGGGTCACCGTCACTTCTTGTAAATCCCATTGCCATTAAAGCTCTCAATAACTTGGTCCAAAATGCTTGTGCTGCTTGTTTCAGTCCATAGATGGCTCGGTTCAACTTCAATACCTGCGATTCCTTATAGAATTCTTCAAAACCTTGCGGGATCTTTAAAAATAACTCCTCTCCTTTATCAAATCTTCCATTTAAAAATGCTCCTTTAACATCTATAACATATCCATTCCATCCTGCTAACATTGCCAGTGTGAATATTACTCTAATTGTTGTGTCATTAGTTACCGGAGATGAGGTAGAAGAGCTGTTGTAGTGCAATCCATCTAACTTTTTAAATCCACGGGCATTAATCCTGGCTCTATAGCTTCCATTTGGGCTTTTCTTCATCACCCAGGCTGTAGTTAAAACTATGTTGGTTGACTTGAGTGTATTTTTGTCAACAGCAGTCCAAACTCCACTTTTAACCATCCTATCATATTCTTCCTTAACAGCTTTAATCTGCTCCTTTTTATCCCTTGATTACATTGCTTCATTATATTTCATAACATGTAGTTCCTCCGTTGACACTATAAATGCATATTCATCCATGGTTTCATCATCATCAACTCCAATATTAACAAATTCATTGTATCTCGCTGGCAGACGAACTGTTCTTCCGTATCTGGTGGTTGTTGCTTGTTCTCCACTCTTATCTATGTTTTCGTCCTCTCTTCCAGTATTTTCGTCAATTGCATCATCAATTGAATCACTTACCAAGTCCTCCACACTCTCATCACTATTGTCGTTGTTGTTCTGATCATCATCTGATCTGACACTTTTATCCTCCAAATTTTCAGAAATTCTGCTGATTCCTTCAGTATAATTTATACGTATGTTGTCACTCCGATCAAAAAACATTTTATTTAGCCACCGAATGTCTCTGGTTATTTGGTTCTCCGCCCCCCCCCCCCCTTACGAAAAAAAACGTATATTGGATGCACAATCTGACACTAAAGTTCTATACACCTCTCAAATAAGACTTTCACAAGTCCCTCCTACACTCTATTCCATATTAGGCATACGATGGAAACGCATAAGCGAAAAAATAACTTGCTGAACTGAAACCTGTGCTTCTTGTTGGAGAGTTGAGGATGGAACTAGAAGATTTGTCATGGGAAGATGTAGGTCTCTAATCCAATTGGAAACCAGGTAAAGCCTCTTATTATCAGATGATTTTAACCTTTCTCGTAATAATTGGAGGAGAGATAGTGAACCCTTCATCCCACTACCAAAGTAGTGATTTGGGACTGTTATATATATAGATACTTTCAGAGATAGTCATAGCTGGCAATGAAAAAGTCCACAGAATCCATCCATTATGATAGGGTCCCTAAGATTATGATCTTGAACAGAAAGTTGAAACCTATTTAGTACAAAAGTTCGATATAAAAAAAACGCCTATTGCTTTCTAAATTTAAAGAAAAATGCAATTTCTATAGATTTTATTCATTTTTTAAAACGTCGTTATAAAAGAATGAATAATGTTTATAGGCTGTATAATTTAAAATATCCAAGGGTTGAGTCCCGGTGAGAAATTCTATATGAGTAAATCAAAACTCACACCAAAATGACTACAGTGAAATTGGAATGATCATAATTTGGAGTGATATACAAGGAAACTTGAAGAACCGCCATACTAGATATATATTTATTGGCTGCCATAATAAACATTCAAACAATATTTTTGTATGATAAATTTAGAGGTGGATGAATCTAATAATGAATGAGACTATAATTGATAGGAGATTGAATTCTATATTTTTGCCTTCACTCTAGTTTCTGCTATTTTTCTTTTTTGATGACTCTATGAAGTACACTGAACGCCTCTGATTGCCTCTTATACTTCCTACCAATCAAAGTCGCAAATACTAAAGAAGTATCCAATAGGAGATTTAATATGGACTACAACGTTCTGGTTTTTAATAATAGCTTGAATTAGAGCATGCACTTCCAACTATGACGAATGTCCTTAGAATTAGGTAAAACTAAAGAAGAATGGCCAATCTGGAGTGAGAAAGTTTATTAGGCCAACATTTCTTTGATCAATTATGCCTTGTTGGGGAAACTGCAGATCCTAAAGGCATCAGAATGCTTAATGAGATATCAGAAGGAGGAAGAAGAATGTTGGAAATGCTGATCCCAAGGAGATAACTTTTAGAGAATGAATGATGTCTATTGGCGTCAGCAACAATAAATGAAAAATACATTTACAGTTTTGTTAGGTTTGAAGACGAAAGATTATGAAGATGAGAGTGCAACTTTAGCTTGGGAGAAGCTCAAGAAGAAGGTTGACCCAGATTATGAAGGTGGGAATGAACGCTTAGCTTGGGAAAAGCTAAAGAAGAAGTTTGACACAGTATCTATACCCACGTTAATGAAAACAGAGAGAATGTCCAGGGAGAGCAAGCTTGGAAAGAATGAAGACCCTGAAATAAGGAAAAAATATAGGGAAGACCAACAACGTTAATTTGAAATTATAGGCTCAAATGTGACTGATGAGCAGTTTCTGCATCAAGTTTGAACACATATCTGATTGACAAAGAGAATCCACTATCAATTGATGAACTCAAGGAAGTCCATTGACCTATGGGTGAATCTGTTCAGTATAAGCCAAGCTTTGAAAATGAATTCAATCTTGACAATGCAGATGTTGTAATGACGTTTACGGAGGGAAATACGACCATATGTCATTTTAGAATTATTAAGGCCAAAAATGGATTGTATGTGGCATCTAGTTAAAGCCAGTAATTCGAATTATGGCAACTACAGTTATTGAAACAATCACAGTAAAGAATAAAATTGATATCAACAATCTACATTATATCTTAAGTCACATTGAAAAGGCTACAGCCAGCTGGAAATACTATGAATATGATGTTGTGGGCGATTATTAGGCATGTGAAGCATGTTCAGTTGGAAAGGCAAGACAATGGAACATCAACAAAGACTCAAGTGGTGGAAGTGTAACGAAAGGAAAAAGGCTATACGTTGATATCGGTTCCATCAAAGGAGAAAGCTATGGAATATCAAAATGTAGGCGTTAGTTGTTGATGACCAATCAAGCTATTGATTTAGCTACTTTCTAAAATGTAAAAGTGTTTGAAAGCCAGGGTAGATGAATAAATTGTTGAGTTTTAAGATCTAATGAAGACTGCCAAGTTCCGAAGATTGTATGTTGCATGAGAAGTTTTGCATTAGATAAGACTTGTAAACAACAATGTCTTGGCAAGACGTTTGAGCTTAGCCGGCCCAGAACTTCACAGAAAAACGGAAAGATGGAGCGAAAGTCCAAACCCATTATGGAAGATTTGAGAATGAAGTTCAAAATGGATTTGGCAGAATGTGCATCTACAGTATCAATCTATGAGAACAGAATCATTAACAGGGAAACAACAATCATCATTGCTACGGATGTTCCATACACATTTTAAAGCATTTAGCAATCTCAGAGCCTAAAGAGAAAAGAACCATTCAAGAAAGTTAAACGACAGAGGAACCATTTGGCTATTAATTACCACTTGTTGAAGAGTAGAAGAAACTACATTGGTGTCATGGAAACAAAGCTGCGCTTCAAGATTCAACTTTTTGCGTGGAACATGTAGATTTGTACCTCTTCCGGAATTTCCAAATCAAAAAATTAAAAGAACCGTTTATGGTCTTGTCTAACCTGCACGAGAATTTCATAACAAAGTTGTTTTGTCACTTAAGGGTTGTGAAAGCCCTGTTGATCCATGTTTACGGCTTAAACATTCAGTATTTGGAATTGTGATGGTTTCAGTTTATGTTGACGACTGTCTGGTTGTTGGAAGTGAAAAGAACTTGACGATATAATTAATTGCTGGAAAAAATGCGATTTTGATTTGAAAATTGATGACAATCTTACGGACTATCTAACCAGAGACAAAAACTACATTTGCAATGCAACGACATTTGACTAACAGCTCAGTTGTAGAAAAAGTAGTGAATTTGCGTAGTTTTGCAACCCCTTGGACACCACAATTCATGATTGTGAGGAGTAAAGAAGAGGGCAAGATTTGCCGTACGGTCAACCTATCTACAAGTACGGTATGGTTGGAATCTTTGTGAATCGAATCTTTAGTATCTTTAGTTTTAGTTCTACATTCGCTGAGCGCTGACTCAGTCTTGGTTCTGTTAGTTCTTAGATTAACTTATAAGGAAATCAGTTTCATCTTTCAAAAGCTATAGCGCCTTGAGGCACAGTAAATTTACTCCTCGTTACCATACGAATCCTGTTCGTTCCTGCTCCGCCAGACCTTCCGTTTCCTTATCATTATGAGTTCTGCAAATTGTCCCTTCTCTATTTTTCCGAAAAAAGATGACCCAGAGTCCTCAAAACGAAAGGACAAATATGTCACCATTGACATACCTCTTGATCCCAGTGATCCTCATTCTCAGAAGATCTCCCACGAGTATCAAAAGTTAAATTTGACCAAAATCGAAGAAATTTTGGAGTTTTTTAGCACATTTGACGATATTGTGAAGACATTAGCCCTGCCAAGAGGCCCTCAGCAATTCCGTTTAATCCCGGCAATGATGGGACACGACGCTCAAAAGAAATGGTTAGACATCGTCACAAATCACTGTACTAACCAGACACAAGAAGAACTTGAAGACTGCATAGAGCGATTTCTACTCCTATTCATGGAAGAAGACATTTCCCTAGACATCAAGGAATGGATGTCTGAAATCAAGAAACCAAGGAATATGTCGGTTCAAGATTTTGTCCAGAGACTTAATCACTTAAATGATAAGCTACAAACAATCCCGGTGTGCAAACCCATAAGTTTACCAACGCGGAATTGGACCGAATTGTCCGGAATGCTTGCCCTGATGGCTGGAAAAAGGCCCAAGTACAAGCCAATTTGCGACATTTGAACCTAGCTGTCCAGACAAGATACTATACTGGGTTTAAGAACGTTGAACCCAATGATCAACCTCAACATTGCTCCAAATTTCAAGAAAAAAAAATCTACGAATCATTGTCCAAGTCAAGGTTCTCAAGCAAGAAACAAATCGAAATCTGACACGAATGAAAAAAGTAACAATCGGCTGCAAAAATATTGTGAAATTCACGGAAAATGTAATCACACAACTGCTCAGTGTGAGGTCATTCAAAAGCATCAAACCAAATATCAAAGTCGGCCTAGTAACAAAAATAATTCTAAAAATAATGAGCAACTAAAATACAACACTCGTTCGAATGCCAAGAAGCAAAATTGCAAAGAAAACAACAATCTGGTACTTACAAATCATTCCGATGAAGCGTCAAGCATCAATTCCAAAAACAACCATATCAAAGAGGTTTTCCAAGTTGAAGACAAGACCAATATTGATACTTCCAATGAAGTTAGTACAGAAGTTTGAATTCAATGCTGTGGTAACAATGTCAAACATCTCTTGCTTGGATTACTAGACACTGGAGCCACAGGCATCTTTGTTAAGAGAGAGGCTCTAAAAGGAATTGATCATCAAGTAGAACAAGTCAATTTAAAAGTAAAAGGAAGATACTCACATTCCCAATTAAAAGAGATTGCTATCTTTGACATCAAATTACCCGATTTTTGTGGTAGCCGCTGTGCCACAGTCCGTGCATATATTGAAGAGAGTTCAATTGGACGTCATGACATTGTGCTTGGAATCCGATTTATCAAGCAATTAGGACTTATCTTCGATTTCCAGAAATGCATTGTTACTTGGGATAACCTTTCAATTCCTATGAGACAACATGGCTCCATTACACCTGAAGAATTAACCATTATATGTGATCAGGATGCTGAAGCTCCAGAAATCATTCATCAAGCTGTTAAACACATTGAACGCGCAATCACATCCAATAAATATGACAGTCACAATTATCAATCCATGGTCCTTAAATGTGTTCACCTTACAAGTGAACAGCAACAAATCCTTATTGACTTGTTTGCTCAATATTCATCCTTATTTGATGGTACACTTGGAAAAGTGCCCAATGTTCAAATTCATCTGGAATTGAAGCCTAATTCAAAACCCTTCTGTGCCCAAGCATATAAAATTCCGCACAACATTTTAAACATTGCCAGAAGAGAAGTTGAAGAACTCTGCCGAATTGGAGTTCTTGAATCCAATGTCTATTCTGAATGGGGTGCTCCTTGCCTCTTCAGAGCAAAGAAAAATGGTGGTGTCAAATTCCTTACAGATCTCCGACAGCTCAATATGGTTTTGCAGATACCCTCGCCCGCGTGCTGCCATCTTTGACAATGGCCCAGAATATTCATCTGAATTTCTAGAACTTCTTAACAGTTACGGCATCATTGCAAAACCCACAACTATCAAAAATCCACAAGCCAATGCCTTCGTTGAACGTATCTATCAGGTAATGAGCGATTCTATTCGTACAATGGAATTGAATAAAAGACAACTTGATGATACCACCATCAATGCAGTATTACAAAGTGTTGCTTATGGCCTACAATCCACATACCATTCTTCTCTTGCTGCTTCTCCAGGCCAAATTGTCTTTGGCCGTGATATGATTATTAATGCTGTTTATCTAGCTAATTGGAAAGACTTGCACGCCCAATGTGACTTACAAATTTGCCAAAATAACTTCCACGAAAACAAATTGCGCATTCCTCATCCCTATGCCCCTGGCAACTCTGTCTACATTCGTAAAACCAACATCAACCAGAAACTTAACCCCTTGCAAGGTCCTTTTGTTATTGAGAAGGTACACACTAATGGTACCTTTACGATACGTCGCTCGTCTACGGTTTCCAAGCGAATCAATATTCATCGACTTCACCCCGCATCTCCACGCTCCAATTAGGGAAGCGAGTGCCGTACGGTCAATCTATCTACAAGTACGGCATGGTTGGAATCTTTGTGAATCGAATCTTTAGTATCTTTAGTTTTAGTTCTACATTCTCTGAGCGCTGACTCAGTCTTAGTTCTGTTAGTTCTTAGATTAACTTATAAGGAAATCAGTTTCATCTTTCAAAAGCTATAGCGCCTTGAGGCAAGATTGACTCTGCAATTCAATCAAAATACAGATCAGGAGTCTCAAACATTTGAACTTGGTTAATGGTTTGAGAACACAGTTGGCTAATGCTGCAAGGGAATTGTCCAAATCTATGGATGGGGCAAGTCTTCCTGTATGCAAGGAGTTACAGAGCTTCATTAAATTTGTGTTGGATAGGTTTTATCTTCTACTTGTTGACAAGCATGTTCATGGAAGTGAAACTTCTAATCATTGTAAGGAGTGAAAATGTGGATGCAATCTTTATGGCGGAGAATTTGAGCTCTTGAGCATGCACCAGACACAATGATACAAGGTCAGATGATTTCATCAAGATTATCTTTGTCAAGTCAAGCGATAATGATATCAATATCTTTACAAAAATGTGAACACGGATAAGTACACGAAAGGCGTGAGTACTTTCTTGGGCAAAATTGAAGATTGGAATGATTGAGTATTGGGAATAGGTAGGGAATTGGATTGCATCACCAATTCTTAGAATTTAGCTTTTTGTGAAGTGGCTAGCAAGTTAATTCGTTACATGTAAGAAAAGTGATCTAGACAATTAAGTTTAGCAAAAGGAATAGATACCAGCTATTTATGATGATGAGTTAAATGAAAAGTTAAATCTAGGAACTTTTTTCCTTCAATAATGTAATGAAAATCGACGATTTCACATTGTGCTTGGCTAGGGAACGTGCCACCATAGCAACTGCAACAAAATTATCTTGCGACAGAAGCCATTCTGATTTTTGATCAATTAACTCAATGATTTTTTGAGATAAAGGCCCATTCTCTGAAATCGCCCAGACACAATTTGAAACTTCCTGAATATTACCGTATTCAAATATCCAATCTATTTTTGACTCTAGTAATCGAAACAAGTTTGGTGACTGAATCCCAATCGTTGAACATGCCCAGACACACGTTGTAATATGTTGGGGACTTTCACTTTCAAAAAGCCTGTCTGCTTTTGATTCTAGCAATCGAAACAAATTTGGACAGTCAATTCCAAGCTTTGCACATGACCAGACACAATTTGCAACATTCTGGGGAGTTCCACTTTGAAATAACCAATCTGCCTTTGCATCTAGTAATTGAAAGAGCTTCGGTGATTGTATGTCTAGCGTTGCACATGCCCAAGCACAATTTGCTACATTCTGGGTGTTTCCACTTTGAAATAGCTCCTCTGCTTTTGATTCTAGTAATCGAAACAAATTTGGTGACTGAATCCCAAGTGTTGCACATGCCCAAACACAATTTGACACATTCTGGGGAGTTCCACTTTCAAACAACCATTCTGCTTTGGATTCTAATAAGCTAAACAAATTTGGTGAATGAATACCAAGTGTTGCGCATGCCCAGACACAATTCGACACATTCTGGGGAGTTCCGATTTCAAATAACCATTCTGCTTTTGACTCTAGTGATCGAAACAAGTTTGGTGACTGAATCCCAAGCGTTGCACATGCCCAAATGCAATTCGAAACATTCTGGGGAGTTCCACTTTCAAATAACCATTCTGCTTTTGTATCAAGTAATCGATACAAACTAGGTAAATCTAATCCAACTTTTGCAGATGCCCAGACACAATTTGCGACATGCTGGGGAGTTCCACTTTCAAATAACCAGTGTGCTTTTGTATCAAGTAATCGAAACAAATTCGGTGACTGTGTGTCAAGAGTTGCACAAGCCCAGACACAATTTACTACATTCTGCGTGGATCCACTTTCTAAAAGCCAGTTGGCGTTTGTATCTAGCAATCGAAACAAATTTGGTAAGTCTATTCCAAGCTTTGCACATGCCCAAACACAATTTGACACATGCTGGGGAGTTCCACTTTCAAATATCCAGTCTGCCTTTGCATTAAGTAATCGAAACAAATTTGGTGACTGAATCCCTAGCGTTGCACATGCCCAGACACAATTTGCGACAGTAAGGGGAGTTCCACTTTCAAATATCCAGTCTGCTCTTGATTCTAACGTTTGGAAAAGCATGGGCAGCTGTATTCTCAGCATGGCGCAAGCCCAGACACAGTTGGACACAGATTGCACATTGTTTGCTTCAAATAAGAACCGTATATTTTCCCTTGATTTAAGTTCGCCAATCATTCTTGAACTATACGTTTTGTTTGGAAGTTGGAGCTTTGCGATTGCGTGAAGAATTGTTACAAAATATCTAACTCCAACTTTGCGTATTCCCTTATTTTCAATTCGACTCAATGTTTCCTTGAGAAAACGATGAAATGCTTGATCATTCTTATCAAAATACTTGATTTTGGAAAGTTGATTGTAGATTGTTGCGATACTCGAAAAATGCATTTCCTTTTTATTGCTTTGATAAAGATTCAATATCTCTTTCCAGTTCTTCTCGCTACCCAATGCAATGATTCTGTTATTTAATGCAACATTTTTCGAATGTTGATTCATCAATTTCATTTCATCTCGATGG
This sequence comes from Fragilaria radians, assembly GCA_900642245.1. Classification (NCBI taxonomy): domain Eukaryota; phylum Bacillariophyta; class Fragilariophyceae; order Fragilariales; family Fragilariaceae; genus Fragilaria; species Fragilaria radians. The sequence continues at coordinate 153,523 of CAAAJI010000037.1, forward strand.
CTACGTATGTCATTGTTTTGAACTGGAAAATCATTTTGTGAAACAATATTCTTTGAAAGAACCATAAATGGAGCAATTCGGAAAGCTTTCATGATTTTATCATTAGTTATGAAGGAGCGTGACGAGAAACGAAGCATTCTGCTTCCTTTGAAAGCATTGAAAATGGAAGGGAATCGCATGGCTATTTTCTGTTGGGGAGTGTTCATGCATGAATACAAAATCCTTCGTAAGAGATTTGGAACTGTTTGGACGTATTTGCCGCTCTTATATCGCAGAACGTGAAAAATACGTTAGAATATGGATTTCGTTTGAATGCTCTTGGTGAGCGCCGAATTTTGAAGTCAAAATAAAATGTATGTTTTGTGACTTGACATCGGAATCCATGACAATGCTACTGATCTACATTGATTGATGCTGTTTGAAATAATTGTTACTTTGACTTATAATTACGTAATTTTTCCACAAAAGATACAGAAGGTTTTCCCCTGATACAAAGGTACTACTGGTAAAGCTTTGAATAAATATCATTTTGATTGTAGCTTAATAAAGCTATTAAGAGCTCTCCACCATGCATGGCAAATGCTTGCAAATACGCTAAAATAAACAACGAAAGTCTGCAACATTCCCATTTCAATTGTAGCTGAATATAGAATGGAACAATTACTTGATGTTACAAATAGATCTTTTGTGACAGAGGGTGGGCTAGATCAATTTCAATTTCTATACCAATCTATATCTCTAGCGGCTTTTGTTTTCTAAAGTATTTGTACCAGACCTATGGGTGAATCTCTTCAGTATCAGCAAGGCTTTGAAAAATGGGATTACTCTTGACAATGATGATGTTGTAATGAAGTTAATGAAAGGACAAATGACCTTATCTTTTGACAACATCTGTAGGTCCAAACATAGTTTTGTATCAGGAATCATGCCGTTACCAACCAATGCATGGAAGTATTGCAACCACGGCTGTTGAGGTAAACAAAGTCATATAGACAAGAAGAATGACCGGAAAATACTACGGATATGATGTGGTGGGCGATTATAAGACTTTTGAAGCCTGCTCAGTTGCAAAGGCAAGGCAGGAGAATATCATCAAGGACTAGAAGAGTGGCAGTGTTATTGCTGAAGAAAGACTGGTATCCACATATCCAGATACTATGTACTATCATGAGGCACTGTAGGAACCAGACAAAAAGCAATTTCTCAAAGGAATGGAACAGGAAATAATGCACAAACAGAGAACCAGATATGAGAAATTATTCCAAAATCAAAAGTGCCAAAAGGTCAACAAACACTTCCATCAATTTGGGCCATGAAGCGTCAGAGACGAATAACCACACGTGAAGTATTCACATGGAAAGTCAGGATTAACATTTATGGATCAAAGCAAATTGAGGGTCTAAACGACTGGGAAACCTTTTCCCAGTTGCAGCATGGCCTACAATTTGCTTGGTGCGAATACTAGCCCTAATCGACAAGTGGGAAAAGCGACAGGTGGATATCATCTTGGCATACACCCAAGCCAAAGTTGAATGCGATTTATTCATGTCAATACCTAGATGATTCAAAGTTGAGGATGAAGAGCAGGAATATGTACTGAAGCTAAAAAAGAATATTTTCGGTCAGAAGAAAGCTGAGAACAAACACCTAGTCCAAGCATTGAAGAATACTGTCTTCACACAAAGCAATATTGATGAATGTCTCTTTATAAAGACAGTGTCATTTTGGTTTTGTATACTGATGATTCTACATTCACAAAAGGCAAAAATCTTGTTGCATGATCATGGACCTTGAATCAGAATTTTCATGTACCTTGTTAAAGTATCCTACAATAAAACAATGCATTAAAGTATCATACAATAAAACAATACGCTGTCCCTTAAGACACGTAGTTTGTTCATACAAATACGGTGGGGACATTCAGCTGGTGATAGCAACCTGGAGACCACAATTCCCATACCAAATGGTTCACCCAAGGATGCCACCCGTTCGGACAACCGAATTTGGGGGAAGGAGGTGGATGAGTATGTGAAGCAACTGTCGTACCTAAAGGAAAACATCAAGACGCTGTAGTCCTTAGTGTGGGGACATTACACTGACATCACGCAGCAAAAAAATGTGTCCGCGGAAAATTCCATGGATGTGTCCAGTAATGGTGATGGATTTCAACTTCTAAAGATTATATAAATGTACCTTAAAATTTACAGAGTCAAATATACTTGCCTCACTCACTTTATGAATCACACTCTCATTTTCAGGAAAGGAACACTACCACTCAGGTACACGTTGGATATGATTGAGTACAGTGGAGGCACTTTTGGTGGTCATGCAGCGAGAAAATGGTCTTAGGAGAATCAAACAAGGATATGATGTCCAAAAGAGAGCTAACTGAGCTGAAGGCAGAGGTTTAGGACCGTTATATTCCAGTGAAATGCCTTCTTGGAGCCACTAATCAGTTACCATCTACAACAAACGGGAAGCAAGACTCAAGAAATGGATTACAAGAGACTGGTTGCATCAGTGATGTATCATTCCATAATATTGATGGTGACAATGTGGCAAGGCACACATCACATGCCATAGGTGCCAAAAGAAAGGGCACTATGCACATGAGTGCTTAGAAGATCACTCCCAAGCATCTCTAGCAACTAACCAAGCAACAACTTTGAGAACAATTCTATCCGCAGAATCAACTTCACTACTGTTGGATAGTTTGCACTCTGGCGAATTCGACAGTCAAGAGCAATTTTAGTTCCTTACCAATGGCTTGGTTGATAGACCTGATGGGATTGCCTTACAAATGGAACATGATGCGCGCTTACCACAAAGCTGGATTCTCCTTGATAATCAGTCCACCGTGGATTTCACAATAAGACAATGATGTATAATATTTGAAAGAACAGCAATAAAATGAATATTTATTGCAATGTTACTATTATCAACACAAGTCTTACTGGGGATTTTCCAGGATATGGAACAGTCTAGTATAATCCAAATGCGATTGCAAATATTTGTCATTGGCTTGAGTTAAGGATAGAGGCTACAAGATTACTTTTGACAGTTCAAAGGGTTAGGGGTTAGGTACGTCGGATAATGATGGATGTTTACCAGTGATAAGCTATCGCCCTCGTACGGTGAGAAGCAAGAACAATCTTTGATGTCGTGATGAAAAAGTGTCACTTGCATGTAAATAATGTGAGCAAGGCTCATTAGATCTATACTAAATTGGTTAAAAGAAAGGTTGCATTACCGTAGCTAAACATACTATCACATAATTTGATCCTACATTTTGATTATAAAAGTATCATGGAACTGTTAATCCTCAATACGTTTGACAAAACCTTTTTGCTTTGGATTGATCAAAGTTAAAAAGTTTAAAATCACTCATTCTCAATGATGAAATGGAATTCTTAGGTCACACGCCATCTTTTTGCCTTCAGAGTTTTTGCTCACATCTCTATACTCTCTGTTTTAGCTTGTCTTCAAAATCTCATTATTCTCACAAAGATATATCCCATCATCATGAATATGGAACTTTCCCTTTGCTCTTAGCATACGCATTAACTGGGCAAATATTAATTTGGATTGCATCACCAATATTCTTTAATCTTAGGGTTAGTAAGCGAGGTTATTTGTTATATGTGAGAACAGTGATGAGAAGACATTGTAGTTAGCAGTAGAACTAATTGATTAATTTAAAGATTACAATTGAAGTGTGAAGAGGCTCTTTAACAAATATTTAGCTTTCCTCTCTATTGTGAATTGATAGCTCCTTTTATTGGTCTTGTTCTTCCACTGTACACTTGTATTCCTTAATGTCTCAACCCTGTGAATTTGAAAACATCGCCAATTTATATATATACAGTCTAGTGATTTTTTTGATTGAATTTTGTATGTTTTAAATCCAATAATATCCAAGCCAATACTCCTACTTGATTCTAAAGTATTTTCTTGCAATACTTGGGCTTGAAATACCTCAAATAGCTTTCAAGGTTGCCTTTAAGTTCATAAACCGTAAACACTTTCTGCTTCAAATTTCTGTTTCATGATATGGATGATAATTTCGAACCATTTCTTCAAACAGAAGTCTTTTTTGGCTTTCAATTTGTAAGACAGGATCATTGCCGGATCCCAACATTAACGTGATTCTCCAATTTCCATTTTCACTAGACCAAGAAGCGAAACATGGAAAAACAGCTTTACTTCGAATCATCATAATTCCAGAATCACTACCGGGTATCAAAATGAGGAGGAAAAGCAGTGATGAAAGATTTAATATAAACGACGATCAACTATCAAGAGATAGGCTGTGAGTTAGCATCTCAGACTTTCATTAAATCTCTAGGTCTCCATTTATCTCTTAAAGAGCCAGGACGGCAACAGAAACTGCAATTTATAATACACATCATTCGAATTTGAATAACACTACTACAAACCAACCAGGAGGAAAAGAAGGAGGATAAAAGATACATGAAAGGTAAGGATACAAGTTCATGAATGGACAGTATGTGTTTCGTGTATGGTCCATTCCTTGGTATTACAGTCGTTCTTATTTTCTTAATATATATATAAATAAATCTTGTTGCATAGATTTTATATATCTCCCCCAAGAGAGAGAGAGATGGAAAGGGGGGTAATATTAGATTCATCATCATCATTATTATTTTCATCATCCCTTGGCTGTTGCGGATGCAGGTAATTCTGTAGCCATTCCAATTTCACATGCAGCTCTCCATTGATTGACGAAACGACTTGCTTGGATACCCTTACTTTCTTCGGGTGTAGTAACTAGGACACGATAATAGATTGCACGTTTCCCGGCAGCTGCCTCACAATCAATATTGGATTCATCACCATCAATGACAAGACGATTCTTCTCCACGACATCACCACGTAGTTTAAACATATCCTTGGAGACACTTTTACGTAATTCTTGTAATGCAGCACTATCCGTCCAAACAAAGTTCTTCTTGTATGATTCTGGATAATTCTCATTCATCCATTTTTGATGGTCAATCATCTTACTTGCGGTGGGACCAATCTGATATACTAAACGAAGGTATTCATCTGCTGAGCCACTGACTAAGACTGGATTTGTTCCCATATATACTGTTAGGGCACCATCAAAGGGGAGTTTCCGACCATGATGTAAAAAATGATTAAGGGGGAATACCTTGAAATCACACATCCAACCTCCACCAATCGATGCCATAGCAATCCATCGTTTGTAGGCTCGAACAGCCTCGGGAGTAATTTCTTCCATGGGTAGGTAACTCATTAATTCTTCGTATTGTGGTAACTTTTGTGCTTGTTGAGGTGTTAAAATGATTGGATTCCAACCTACATATATGTATATGTTTGTTTAGTGTGTGTCTTAGAAATATCCATCACGACGACAGTAACAAACGAACCAAAATAGCCTTATTTAACATTACAACAATACAATGACGAACTTACCCATATCATACCAATTCTTTCTCCAATTTTCTAACAAATCCAAGGTATCATCTGTCGGATCATATGTGTCCGATTGTTCATAATACGTATGGATAGATGGTCGTTCACTCTCGGATGTGAGACGACGATGATGACGAAGACTCTGTTGTCGCTGTTCCTTCTCTACTTCTTTTTCAGCAGTAGCAACAACAATTAAGAAAAGTACAAAACAATGAAGGAGGAGGTTTACTGAACGGGTTGGGTACATCCTTTCCTTCTAAAAGCAACCTCTCTCCAGGATTTTTCTTCGTCCAAGGTTGTTATAATTCCCAGGCCAAGGTCATTCTTCGTTTTTTAACGCCAAAGTCTTTTTTGGGGGGGGTTCCCCCTTTACGCCTCCCCCCTACCACATACATACACCGAAGCCAGTCTTACACTGCCTGACTTGATGGACTCTTTTTTCTACTCAAAGTGTCACAATGACCATAACCAATCTCCAGAAAAAATGACTTTTTTTTTCGAAGAGTCTCAACAACATTTGGTTCTCCCCCCCCCTTCTCACCCACAAGGAAAAAAACGTATTTTGGCATGACAATCTGACACAAAAGTTCTATATTCACATAGACTCTACTCAAATAACACTTTCACAAGTCCCCTCCTATACTCTATTCCATATTAGGCATACGATGGAAAAGCATAGGCGAAAAAAACAACTCCCGGAACTGAAAATTGTGTTTCTTGTTGGTGAATCCAAAAGAGAAGGGAAATTATAGATTTTTTGTTGGTGGGGGGACTTTTCAAGCAGAAGAAATTCATGAAACGACTATAAAGCGAGCAAAGGATAAGCGCAGAATTATTGATTTCAAGAAGTCTACACAGTATAAGCATTGTTCCACAATAGGAAAAGGACAATAGCAGAAGAAAAGTGGCATTCAATATGATTCAAAAGGAAGGACCACACGAATAGAAACATTACCATTCTAGGTTAACAAAGAAGAAGTTTGAATCTACCTCAGTTGCTTACTTTCGTATATCAGATGTCTAGACAAAATTGTGTCTTTAAAGAGAAACATGCATCTAGATTCTGAAATAACTTACCTTGAAGAGTTGAGGATGGAACTAGAAGATTTGTCATGGGAAGATGTAGGTTTCTAATCCAATTGGAAACCAGGCAAAGCCTCCTGAAATCAACAAGATGTACAAAGAGGGGGGGGAGGGATCCTACTTTACTTTACATATTTTAATTACTGTAAATAGTCTAATCTTACCAAGCAAAATTGGGTATCAGTTACTCAGAAGAAAGAAAACTAACCCGTGAAAATCAGGTAATTTTGCACATGAATATCAGAAAATTTTAACCTTTCTCGTAATAATTGGATTAGAGATAGTGAACCCTTCATCCCACTACCAACGTAGTGATTTGGGACTGTTATATATATATATATATACTTTCAGAGATAATCACAGTTGGCAATGAAAAAGTCCACAGAATCCAGCCATGATGATAGGGTCACTAAGATTATGATCTTGAACAGAAAGTTGAAACCTATTTAGTACAAACCAAAATGACTAAAGTGAAATTGGAATGATCATAACTTGGAGTGATATACAAGGAAACTTGAAGAACCGCGATACTAGATTTAGAGGCGGATGAATCCACTAATGAATGGGACTATGATTGATAGGAGATTAAATTCTACATTTTTGCCTTCACTCTAGCTTCTGCTATTTTTCTTTTTTGATGACTCTATGAAGTACACTGAACGCCTCTGATTGCCTCCAAATGCAATCATCTTATTTCTAGTTATATTTCCTACCATGAATTATTAAGGCCAAAAGTGGATTGTATCTGGCACCTAGTTAATACCAGTAATTCGAATTATGGCAACTACAGTTATTGAAACAATTAAAGTAAAGCATAAAATTGATATCAACAATCTACATTAAATCTTGGGCCACTTTGACAAGGCTACAGCCAGCTGGAAAATGCTATGGATATGATGTTGTGGGCGATTATTAGCATGTGAAGCGTGTTCAGTTGGAAAGGCAAGACAATGGAACATCAACAAAGACTCAAGTGGTGGAATTGTAACGAAAGGAAAAAGGCTATACGTAGATATCGGTTCCATCAAAGGAGAAAGCTATGGAATATCAAAATGTAGGCGTTAGTTGTTGATGACTACTCAAGCTATTGATTTAGCTACTTTCTAAAATGTAAAAGTGTTTGAAAGGCAAGGTAGATGAATAAGTTGTTGAGTTTTAAGATCTAATGAAGACTGTCAAGTTCCGAAGATTGTAAGATGCTTGAGAAGTTTTGCATTAGATAAGACTTGTAAACAACAATGTCTTGGCAAGACGTTTGAGTTTAGTCGGCCCAGAACTTCACAGAAAAACGGAAAGATGGAGCGAAAGTCCAAACCCATTATGGAAGATTTGAGAATGAAATTCAAAATGGATTTGGCAGAATGAGCATCTACAGTATCAATCTATGAGAACAGAATCATTAACAGGGAAACAACAATCATCATTGCTACGGATGTTCCATACACAATTTAAAGCATTTAGCAATCTCAGAGCCTAAAGAGAAAAGAACCATTCAAGAAAGTTAAATGACAGAGAAATCTGTGGCTATTGTTTACCACTTGTTGAAAAGTAGAAGAAACTACATTGGTGTCATGGAAACAAAGCTGCGCTTCACAATTCACCTTTTTGCGCGGAACATGTAGATTTGTACCTCTTCCGGAATTTCCAAATCAAAAAATTAAAAGAACCGTTTATGGTCTTGTCCAATCTGCAGGAGAATTTCATAACAAAGTTGTTTTGTCACTTAAGGGTTGTGGAAGCCCTGTTGATCAATGTTTACGGCTTAAACATTCAGAATTTGGAATAGTGATGGTTTCAGTTTATGTTGACGACTGTCTGGTTGTTGAAAGTGAAAAGAACATGACGATATGATTAATTGCTGGAAAAATGCGATTTTGATTTGAAAATTGATGACAATCTCACGGACTATCTAAATAGTAAGATCCAGATTAACCGGAGACAAAATTTGTAATGCAGCCATATTTGATTAACAGCTTAGTTGGAGAAGAAGTAGTGAATTTGCAACCCCTGGGATACCACGATTCATGATTGTGAGGAGCAAAGTAGAGGGCAAGATTGACTCTGCAATTCAATCAAAATACAGATCAGGAGTCTCAAACATTTGAACTTGATTAATGGTTTGAGAACACAGTTGGCTAATGCTGCAAGGGAATTGTCTAAATATATGGATGGGGCAAGTCTTCCTGTATGCAAGGAGTTACAGAGCTTCATTAAATTTGTCCTGGATAGGTTTTATCTTCTACTTGTTGACAAGCATGTTCATGGAAGTGAAACTTCTAATCATTGTAAGGAGTGAAAATGTGGGTGCAATCTTTGTGGCGGAGAATGTGAGCTCTTGAGCACGCACCAGATACATTGATACAAGGCATCAGTTTGTTTGTGAACACATTGTGGATGATTTCATCAAGATTATCTTTGTCAAGTCAAGCGATAATGATATCAATATCTTTACAAAAATGTTAGCAAGGATTAGTATACAAAAGGCGTGAGTACTTTCTTGGGCAAAATTGAAGATTGGAATGATTGAATATTGGGAATAGGTAGGGAATTGGATTGCATCACCAATTCTTAGAATTTAGCTTTTGTGAAGTGGCTAGCATGTTAATTCGTTACATGTAAGAAAAGTGAACTGAAGACAATTAAGTTTAGCAATAGGAGTAGATACCAGTTATTTATGATGATGAGTTAAATGAAAAGTTAAGTCTAGGAACTTTTTTCCTTCAATAATGTAATGAAAGTCGACGATTTCACATTGTGCTTGGCTAGGGAACGTGCCACCATAGCAACTGCAACATAATTATCTTGCGACAGAAGCCATTCTGATTTTTGATCAATTAACTCAATGATTTTTTGAGATAAAGGCCCATTCTCTGAAATCGCCCAGACACAATTTGAAACTTCCTGAATATTGCCGTATTCAAATATCCAATCTATTTTTGACTCTAGTAATCGAAACAAGTTTGGTGACTGAATCCCAATCGTTGAACATGCCCAGACACACGATGTAATATC
>CAAAJI010000037.1:230829-293555 GCA_900642245.1 Fragilaria radians
TACACAATTTGCGACATTCTGGGGATTTCCACTTTCAAATATCCAGTCTGCTTTTGTATCAAGTAATTGATACAAATTTGGCGACTGAATCCCTAGCTTTGCACATGCCCAGACACAATTAGAAATTTCTTGAGTTTTACCATTGTGAAACAACCAATCTGTTTTTGTATCAAGGAATCGAAACAAATTTGGTGCCTGAATCCCTAGCGTTGCACATGCCCAGACACAATTTGCGACATTCTGGGGATTTTTACTCTCAAATAACCAGTCTGATTTTGAATCAAGTAATTGAAACAAATTTGGTGACTGAATTCCTAGCCTTGCACACGACCAAACACAACTAGAAATTTCTTGGGTTTTACCATTGCTAAACAACCAATCTGCTTTTGTCTCTAGTAATCGAAACAAATTCGGTGACTGAGTACCTAGCTTTGCACATGCCCAGACACAATTTGCGACATTCTGGGTAGTTCCACTTTCAAATAACCAGTCTGCTTTTGTATCAAGTAATTGAAACAAATTTGGTGACTGAATCCCTAGCGTTGCACATGCCCAGACACAATTTGCTACATTCTGGGGAGTTCTGCTTTCAAATATCCAGTCTGCTCTTAAATCTAACACTTGGAAAAGCATGGGCAGCTGTATTCTCAGCGAGGCACAAGCCCAGACACAGTTGCACACAGATTGCACATTGTTTGCTTCAAATAAGAACCGTATATTTTCACTTGGTTTAAGTTCACCAATCATTCTTGAACTAAACGTTTTGTTTTGAAGTTGGAGCTTTGCGATTGCGTGAAGAATTGTTACAAAATATCTAACTCCAACTTTGCGTATTCCCTCATTTTCAATTCGACTCAATGTTTCGTTGAGAAAGCGATGAAAAGCTTGATCATTCTTATCAAAATACTTGATTTTGGAAAGTTGATTGTAGATTATTGCGATATTCGAAAAATGCATTTCCGTTCTATTGCTTTGATAAAGATTCAATATCTCTTTCCAGTTCTTTTCGCCACCCAATGCAATGATTCTGTCATTTAATGCAACATTTTTCGAATTTCGATTCATCAATTTCATTTCATCTCGATGGCTACGTATGTCATTGTTTTGAACTCGAAAATCATTTTGTGAAACAATATTCTTTGAAAGAACCATAAATGGAGCAATTCGGAAAGCTTTCTTGATTGCATCATTAGTTATGAAGGAGCGTGATGAGAAACGAAGCATTCTGCTTCCTTTGAAAGCATTAAAAATGGAAGGTAATCGCATGGCTATTTTCTGTTGGGGAGTGTTGATACAACGTAAAAACAACCGTAGTGGGAAGCGACATTATTTCTTTCATTCTAGGTGGTAAGGACAGTTTGTATCTTTCAATATTCTGTTACACGTGTAAACGGAATGATGACAGCAATTAAGCATTTCATCTCTCCTGGATGATTGGTTGCTTTTTAAATTCAATTGGTTAACAAAAAGCTTTTCAACATTGCAAAATAAAAGTTAATGGTGAAAAACAAAAACACATGGTCACGGAAAATAGCTTCTGCACAAATTAAAAAAAGAGTGCTTGATTGATCACTTACTGCATAACCAAACCAAAAAGGCATAAGAGAATATCAGTGAAGCAAAAAGTATTCAACAAAAAAGGGTAGGTTCGTAGCAGATTAAATATATGATCAGAAATCCTTGAACCCAACAAAACACACCTACTTTGGCATGAATTCAGAGCTTGCATCTTTATTGAGAGATGATCCCTCTGACAGCAATGTGAAGCATTAAATCTATCCTGAGCCTTGAAGTAGAAGATATTGCTATTCAAAGATCAAAGTCTATTGACAACCAAAAATCTCCAATCTAGCTATCGAAACTTGCAGTCCATACAGTCAAGTTAACTTTAAGCGATGAAATATAGTGTAGAAGACCAATACCAAATCAAGCTACAAGGCGTTTGGGAGAGGATCAAGAAGATCATATACAAGAGCAAGAATATCAGAAAAAATGAGCCAGAAACAACGAACACAGCTTACAATTGAAAGGATGAAAATAATCAATAGAGTATTAAGAACATTTAGTCAGAGGAAATCATTAAGAGAAAAAACTAACGATAAAAATTCAAAAAGAAGGCAAAGATGTATACTGAATGACCCAGATAAAATAGCATAAAAGAGGATCATAACCAATGTCATTTTGAGCAAGGGGGCCTAGGCATTGTTAAGAAAGACAACCGAACAGAGCGGCTGAATCTCGTTTAAATCATGGAGGACCAGGTAACATGAAGCTAACATTATGAAGACATCATCAGTAAATTACTCATAAATATATGGCATCTAGAGGGTATCATAATGAGGACATACAGACACAATATACAAAATTCAAATTGGGATTATACGAATGCGCTCCAAGTAAGAATTACATTCGAATGCTTCAGGATCATTGGTAAACAAGCAGAAATTATGCTCAGAGTTGATGTGAAGATACATTTAGAAGAAGCACAAGACAATATGACAAATTGGCTTATAATATATACCGAAATCCTAGAACAAACGATCAATAAATACCACCACACATTGTGGTGGCAAGTGGAGACTCATATCATTTCCCAAAACTTTCATATGTGACAGGCCTTAGACCCTGAGATTTTGGCTTTGCATTGATCTGTGATGTAGTAAAAGACACGATTGTTCTAAAAAATCCTATAAATATTTTTTGTGTAAGTTGTGAGCCTATAATTTAAATTTACTGTTTTTTATCTTAGCGATAAAAGGATCGCTATAACTCCCGTTGCAAACTCTTTTCTGAACCGTTAAGATGTACAAAAGATATTCTAACATAAATCCTTGTCAACGATACTCAGTGTCTGTGCTCAGATGATCCAAAATGTACGCTTCAGTCAGACCAAGGATGGGTTACTGTGGGTACTGGTAAGAAGGTTTGAGCATTATCCCTGAAGCTTATACTATCTCCTTCACAAACAGTAGTTTTAAATCAAGGCAAATGACTCCATAATATTGTATATCCTAACATGCATGTTCAACAAGAGAAGCTAATTCGCACGTGATTAAGACGTCAGAATTAAAAAGTATTAGTAAACAGAAAATTAATTCTTTTGCGCTACGCAACTCTCTCCTTTCCTTCCCTTTTTTGTCATAACCGTTCAAGGGTCGCTTGAAGGTATTTACTCTAGGAATTTTACATATCTTAACTTCTCCAACATACCAAAGATTTAACGATCAATGATCTTGTTGAGTTAAATTTAGATATCCTTAACAAAAACAACCAAAAATAGGCGATGAAACGTAGAGTTAACGAATAGCACTAAATAAATAGCACCAGTTAGAAGAAGGATTAATGACAATTGCTGATGCTTTGAAGGTCAACTCTTCTTTGACAACTTTATATCTTGGCTGTAATGAGATTCAACAAGAGGGAACAATGACAATTGCTGATGCATTGAAGGTCAACTCTTCTTTGACAACTTTATATCTTGGCTGTAATGAAATTCAACAAGAGGGAGCAATGGCAATCGCTGCTGCATTGAAGGTCAACTCCTCTTTGGCATCTTTGGAGATTTGTTGTAATTCAATAGATCAAGAAGGAGCATTGGCAATTACTGATGCGTTGAAGGTCACCCTTTCATTAATATTCTTAGATCACAAAAAGTCAAGTGGGTGCAATGGCAATTGCCAATGCATTGACAGTAAATCTTCATTGAAATCTTTGGATCTTAGTCATAATTCAATTCACAATGAGGGAGCAATGGCAATTGCTTACGCATTGAAGGTCAACTCAACATTCTTATACATGAATCTAAAAAATAATTCAATTCATCAAGAGGGAGCATTGGCAATCACTGATGCATTGAAAGGTCAGCTGTTCCTTGACATCTTTGGATCTTAGAGGGAATTCAATTCACGATGAGGGAGCAATTGAAATGCTGATGCGTTGAAGATCAACTCTTCTTTGACATCTTTGGATATTAGGAGTAATTCAATAGATTGAGAATGAGTAATGGCAATCGCTGATGCATTGAGGGTCAACTCTTCATTGACATCTTTCGATCTGAGTTGTAGCACTATATCAAGAGGGAGCATTGGCAATAGCTGATGCATTGAAGGTCAATGCTTCTTTGAAATCTTTGGATCTTGGTTCGATCAATTCAACAAGAGTGAGCAACATCTATTGCTAGAGCATTAAAGTACATTCCAACTCTCATACACTTGAAGGTCAGTTACCATTGGAAAAGAGATTTCACGGGTCTTAAAGAATACCATGACACATTTGGCAAGTACTATCATTGGTGAAGATGGTGCCCAAGTGTTAGCAATTGCATTCCAAATAAAATCTCGAATGTTTAACTTATGAATCTGATTTTTTCTCGTGAAAAATATGATATGTTTCCTTTATATATTAGTCTCTTAACAAAGTCAGTTATTCATTATTTTCTTAATTTTCCATCATGTACAAGTATTAGAAGTAGTTCCAAAGATAAGCCCTTTTTCTCTCTGTTTAAGGCATCAATTATTATTAAGTGATGGCAACTCCATCTTGACATTCTATTTGATATTTCTCAATATATTTCATAAACATGTTTGTCTGAGCATGCCATCAAACGATAGATAAGGTTGACATTATGTAGCTACTCATTTTACCACTTGATGCAAGGTCTTTCATGTTGTCATTCAGAACCTCATTTAAAATCTGATTGGAAAGATAAAATCTATGTAAACTGTAATGCAAATACAGTTTGATTTGGCAGCAGCAAGATTCCTTGAGAAATGGATTGTATTGATATTAATTTGGTTATGATGAAAAGTGTATGAGATGCTGAGTTTTGGACAAGTGCCATTGACAACGACTCTGATTATTGCAGGAGTTTCTTTCTCAATAACAAATCAGATTTGAAACCTAAACTCATCAATTTATGAAGATGATAAGTCAAAAAAGATGAAGAAGTCAAAGTTACCACTACGAGTGCAAATTCAGTCAATTTCAGCGAAGAAATGTCCTGTATCATCACAATTACAGTCGCGATACCCCTTCAATATTGTGACTCAACCAGCAAATTGTACACGAGAAACTCCACTACGCCATTAGGTAAGTCCGTCTCACAAATTTTCTTCAAAAATCCTCACTTCTTCTAGCTGGCTTGAAATTGTATCTCTCCATTTTTAAAAGATGATAAGCTCCTTCAAATATCATATGTACTTGGGTGGCTCCCATCATTTTCCAGGCAACATCAGCTCTTTCAGCTATGAGCTCCCTTCCCTTATCTTCATTTTCACCGAGTCCAGTTGGGTTTGGATTGAACCAAAGAAGTCTCTATCAAGGCCTTGAAAGTCCCTTTATGCTTTGAAGTATTTTCTGCAGTTTCCATTTTCTCTTCCCCAAGTCATTGATGTCATCATCTAGAGCATCAGCTTCCTTTTCAACCTGCAATGTACTTCATTCTCCGTAACTTTTATTCTACCGCATAAACCTCTTGATTTGATTATGTGATTTGTTTTTTGATTCAGAAGCCTCTTTATATCCCCAGTATGCTACAAGGATACAAATGTTTCTTTTGTCTCTAAGTTTGGATTGGAGTTTGTCCGTTCGACCATTGTATCTTCCCAATAATAAGACCTTGAAAGGAACTGAGTAACGGGCCATATAGCGCGTGAATCCAATTAACTTGGGAAGCAGATGTGACTTCATCCAAAACATCTATATAACAGTCTGCTCTGTCCAAGTATGCCACTTGAATATCTGTATCAACGAGATAACCAGTTTTTAGTCCACAATGACCTTCAACATTGCTCAAAACCTTCTCTAATCATCTTCATGAAGATGCAAGGATGATCTGGCATTTGATGTCCTTCTACACCAGGTGGATACTGGTTATCTTCGTCGTTCTTAGGAAAATATTGTGATAATTTATATATCTTAGATTTATTAGCTGAATGTGGACTGATTAAGTATTGTCAAGTGTTCGCGATGCCTTGGGTTCGAATTTTATATTTTAACTGATCTTTTTGGCAATGATGATGTCTATTGAGTCTTTTTAGTTTAAGATACTTTTCACTGCCCCTTTTTGGTTGCTTTTCATCAAGGATATATAAAGTTTGCTAAACAAGAGCATTGGCTATTAAATCTTTGCCATGTTAGAGACCTTGAGATATATATTAGAATATCATTGATGCATCTTTGTGGTTCCGAAAGGAGATCGCAACGGTAGTGATAGAGATCCTTGTATCGCTAAGATAGAAAGTAGTAAATGATAACATAGGCTCACAACTTACATAAAATAACATTGCATAACACAACTTTCCTTTAAAACAAATTTGTCCTTTTAGAAGTACACCCTAATTACTACAATCCTTTTCCAGGAGATGTATCCTCTCTTTTCCATTCTTTATTTATACTTTTCTAATTGAAGAAGACTTATATGTCTCAAATTTTCCTGTGGCATTTAACCGTCTTATTGATTTTCGATATTCTCTGATGCAATTTACCTTCACTTCCTACAATAATTACACGAAATATCACTTTTCTCTTCTTTCACTTAATATGATTTACAAAAATGAGCTGCCAACATTTTACGATTACTTTGAACTGCATAAAAATTTCCCTTCTTCCAATTTTGTGGAGTAAGCGGGTAATCTTTATTTCCAAAACGTTTCTCCAAAAAAAACACTTGTGGTTTTGCTTAAGAATGATTTTTCATCAGTCAACTCTGATTGCTTGAAAAAGAGGTGGGAAATAAAGTCCTTTATCCAGTATTGGAGACTCTAATTTAAGGAATAGCTTCACGGCCCTTAGTCTGACAAATTGATAAGGGTCAATGAAGGTGGGCTCACAAAATGAAAATAACAATACGGTTACGCCAAAAGCTAAAACTAATCGGTCATGTGATAAAGCTTCACCTAAGACTTTACTTAACATCATGCTGTCATCTGTATACATGATAACTTACTCACCCAGACCAGCTAAATCGCCAAGGCCTCCTTAGGAAACAGATTTTCTGTGCAAGATATTATCAACAAGAAATCCGTGTGCTTATTTCCAGTATCGAAGGTACTATTACATTTTTACTCGGCTTTAAAAGTGCGGTGGCTTTTTACATCCGTCGACCTGTCAGGCCCAAGTCTCTTAGGCCTTGAGGTGAATTTTCCTGCTTAGACGAGTAATCCTGCTTGGGCCACGTATCGGTATTTTTACCACTTTCTTTTCCCTACTTTTCTTCCCAACAAAAAAAGAAGTTTGGATTGATATCATTGGTACAGGATGATGTAGTGTTTTCTCTGAGTTTTGCTTTACCCCCATACTAAAGTCACTCTGACCACGAGTTGAAACAAATTGATCTCACACACACTTACCTTTTACCCCAATACACACGGTCTCTAAGCAGAAGCGGTTTTACTGGCCTGGCGTAATGGAAGCATCCCTACAGGAATTGCGAACCAAGGTGAGTCGATGTTACAAATGTTAGCCGGTGACATTAGTCAATGCGGTCACGTGATAGAGTGCACATCCTGCTAAAAATCTCACCATCTCAATTCAATCAATGGCACTCAAATGTGGGATAAGTTATTGACTCAGCTTTCAGGGGTGCAGTTATAGCTTCAAGTCTACAAATATTATTGAAGACTTAATCATGTACGTATTGAAACTAGCCTCAGGATGCTTTTCTCATCCGGATTTTGGATATTCTTTAAGAAGTATTGGATAGAGAGGAAGGATAAAGATAAATTGATGTCGATATAAATATGGTTCCGCATTATCAAAATACATTGAACTTGGCGCTGTTAACTCCTCTGACTAGGGTGACTCGATCTTGAAGTGCGGTGTTGATTCAAAATCATTTGAGAAGTGAAGAAACAATCTTGTTCTAAAATGTATTTCCGTAACTGACCTGTCCCCTTTGTCGATTCAGCATCACAAAAGTCATGCTCAATGAATTTTGGTGATGAGGAACCATATGGTATAGTTGCCAGTGAAGCATCCTTGATTTTTCCTCTGTGTAAACCTGTTAATAAGAAACTTTATCATTTGATTTTTAGGAACCATAACTTCTCATAAATTCAATACATCATGATTCTAAGTTTGACAAAAGGCTAAAATAGCTTTAGGGTCTGACTAACGAGCGAGATTAAGTATAGGAAGTGGCAAAATAACAGGTAATGCAGTAGAACGTGTTATGAAAAATGTTGGATAGCACAAGCAACTTTTAAAAATTGCATTTGGATCTCAGAAAGTACAAATACACATGTATGACAACAAATAACAGATCTAGGAACAGTTTGCACAGAGATGTGGATCAACACTCTTGCGTTCTCTAGACCCTTTGAAGGGTTATGGGTTCCAAATATCGAGGGACCTTCAAAGGACTTTGATATTCCCCTTTAATGATTGAAGTAAGCAATGACGAAGAAATAAGAATGAGTATCAAATCACGAGAGAAATTTCTTTTTTCTATCCCATCCTCTCAATAATGCAGCTACCAAAACAACAATTACAAATGTCTGTCCCTATATGCCTTCAACCTTTGTGGAACAGAAAAATCAGATAATGCACACTCTGAATGCCCTTCACATTAGATTAGACTTTACCCTTGACAGGATCTTGTCAATTACATTTTCAGTATTATTTTTCCTCTTCTTGCGATTGAACGCTCTTCTTACCTTTTGAAGAGATTGTCTAAATTCTTTTCGGAACGTATACAATATCTTTGTACAATTCTCTTACCCTTTGAAAGAGACTACATATACTCCGTTTAACAAGAAATTCTTTTTTTCTGCTTCCATACCCTTTTGAATTTTTAAGTTAATTAAAATCTGTAATGTCAAAAATACGGTTTCAATGTGAACTTCCTTTCCTTGATTTTCTGTGTTAACTTCGTAAATTTTAGTTTTGTTAAGGTATGGCTACTAAGAATGTGAATAATATCCTATTGGTTACTAGAATTTTTTGCTGTTTTGGATGGCAACTTTCTAGGAGTAATTTAATTTTTCTTTTAAGTTGAAAAAACATGGGCGAGAGTCAGAGTCTTTTCATCTCTCATATCAATTACGACTGATGCAATAGTCATTATTTCAAGCAGAGAGAAAGTGGAGTTTTCTGGTGATTACTGAAATGTGATGAAAGTGCAAGTTCGCTGCACCCCAAAAAATTGTATTTCACATGAAGGTTGTGCTCACTCCAGGGTGAGGTACCCGAGACCATAACAAGCGTAAGTTATCTAGATCCATCTGGACCGTTGTTACGAGCCTAATCAATATCCATCTTCAAATGATGAATTTTTGATTATCCAAACAAAATTGTGGAATGAATAATCTCTCAATACATGGTGGGGCCTCGCTACTGAGGAGAAAACATTGTTATTGTTTTGTCAAACCAACGTCATTTGCATTAGTAGCCTCTGCAATCGCTTCAGGATCACGATAGTTGGGATTCAGACTATCTGCCATACACCAAATTGCATGCGCTGCCACTTGAGTCATCTCTACCATAACGTTTAGATTTAAATTTGCAACATCATCACATGCTTGATGCCAGCATGGATCCAATGGCTTGTCAACAAATCCTCCAAACATAGCATACTGCTCCTCTGTCTTGAACGTCGCACTTCCCGTATGAAGACCACTGGATGGTATTCCGACATTTCGAAAGGAATCGGAATCCGTCCCCTTTTGTTCAGGATCCCATAAAGAATCAGCATCCAAAGGCAGGTAGGGTATTTTGTAGGCATCGAAATATTCCAGTATACTTTGAATCATGGCGGTCTCTCCAGAATGCGTGGGAGGGTAGATGGCGCGAACGTAATTGGGAGAGGCAATCATATTCAAATCTAGGTAGCATGCAATCCGAGTCTGATCTTCCAGAGTCAAGTTCGATACATAATATTCTGAACCCATACGTCCAATGTCCTCAGCTCCCCACCAAGCAAATCGAATCGTATTCTGAAGGGGAATGCCAAGGGAGGCCATTTGAATTGCCATTTCCAAGAGTGCGGCACTGCCGCTGCCATTATCATTTATTCCTGGTCCATCCATAGAGGAATCAAGATGTGCACCAATCATAATGACATAGTCATCATTTTCTCCCACAAGTTCTGCAATAATATTGTTCGTTTCGACGTCATCAATAGCCAAAACATTGGAAAACATGCGAATGAATACTCCGTGGGATAACTTTTTACCCAAATTGTAGGATGACGAGAAGACAGGAACATCAACAACATATTGGCGAAAACTTTCAATGAATGCATCCTTTCGTTCTTCATCGTTTGAAATGATAATACCCACAGCTCCAGCGGCTACAGCCAATAGAGACTGTTGTTTCATAGTACAATTTTGGTAACGTTGGTCAAAATCGCTGTCCTCCTGCTCGTTTTGTTCAGGAAGGCGCATAAGAACTGCAATGTTCCCACCTTCAAAGTCATCAAAGTCTGTTTCTTCACAACCATATTGTGGGACTGCTTGTGTATTGGCTTCGACAAAGGATGAACGGATATAATCCATCTCGTAAAAATCTACACCATATTTATAGGGGAACCCTCCCACCGGTCCCATTTCAGATGGTTCCATAAGTTCAAAGAGATCCACACCAAATGTTTGAATCTCAAAATGGTTCTTTCTTGTTGTGATGTTGCTGCTGTTGGTGTTGTTGGCACTGCTGCTACTACTACTACTACTACGATCGTAGTATCCACTTTGTTGGAGTGTTGTGGACACATATGTGACAGATAGATCATATCCCACAGTACCA
This sequence comes from Fragilaria radians, assembly GCA_900642245.1. Lineage (NCBI taxonomy): Eukaryota > Bacillariophyta > Fragilariophyceae > Fragilariales > Fragilariaceae > Fragilaria > Fragilaria radians. The sequence goes on from CAAAJI010000037.1 coordinate 241,570, forward strand.
ATGCCACGAACTCCTATCGTATTCTTGGCGGCATTTTCAAAGATTTGCAAATGATTTAGCATATTTTCGGAAGTAATTGCCATTCGAAGAGCCTCCGACATTTCAAGTATACTATCTAGCGACGTCGTATTTGCAGGTGTACCTGTGCCATTTTCGTTGGTACTATTGGAATGGTCTTCTTCTTCTTCACTGTTTTCTTCTTTGACTTCTTCTTCTTCACTTTTTTCTTCTTCGTTTTCTTCTTCGACTTGATCATCTTCGTCTTCTTCACTTTTTTCTTCCTTATGGTCACCTTCCTCTTCGTGTTCTTTGTCCACTTCTTCTTTATTCTTATCTTCCTCATCTTCTTCTTCGCTATTTTCTTCTACTCTACTGTTGTCTTCTTCTTCATCTTGTTCTTCATCTTCGTTCTGTTCTTCTTTTTCATCTGCCTCTTTGTCTTTTTTTTCATCTTCTTCTTTGCCTTCTTTTTCATCTGCCTCTTTGTCTTTTTTTTCATCTGCGTCTTTGCCTTCTTTTTCATCTGCTTCTTTGTCTTTTTTCGAGTCTTCTTCGTTTTCATCTTCATCATTTGTTGATTCATCTATGGAAGACGATGATTCTTGATCATCGCTATGCTGCAAATTTTCACTTCTATCTGTTTCAACTTGTGTCTCATAAAGTTCTTTCTCTTGCCCTTCCTCTTCTTGTTCGTCTTTGGATTGTCCATGGTCACTAGGATAATTAGACGCTGTCTCGTCATTTATGCTTTCGTTTTTATCATCGTCATCATCGTCGTCATCATCATCGTCGTCGTCATCGTCATCATCATTTTCCGAGTCATCCTCTTTGTGAATTGCTATATTTTCCCAATCATCCTTTTTGCTATATCCTTTACCTCCTCCTCCATTCTTCTTTCCACTCTTTTTCCCTGAACGTAAATTTCGTCGTCTTGATGAATTTTTTTGTGGCAGTGACTTTTTGTTGTTTCTCACGACGAATCTTGACATACTGGAAGCTCCCTTGTTATGAAGGAAATGAAATGAACGAATTGGTTCCGATGCTACTCCCCCCTCCCCTGATATTGCAGAATCTGTAGCTTCTGTTGCTAATAGTAATAAATGTAGTAATATACATCCTGAAGTCAACATGAAATCAATCAGGAAACGAGGATTCATCGAATAAAGTTTTCAATGAATTTCATTTGCATGATTTTCAAGGGCGGTTTCATAACTCCCTCTCTAATGACTGACACATATTATAGTATTTGAAATTTCAATCCTTTTTAGCCATGTACAGTATGATTTCAATTGTATAGTTGGACGAATTTAGATAGTAGTCTCGATTGTATTATAGAAAACTTAGCGATCTCCACATGGGGTCAAATTTTCTAACGGTTTTTATTACTCTTCATTTAAATCATTACGTCAATCCCCCCTTTTTTTGAAGTAAAAATCTAATGGAAATAAAAGAAAGTATACACGCTACCTCAAACACACACTCACTCACTCACGACAGAAGAATAGAATGCACAAATGGTATGACACTCCATCAATTAGACTGGACAAGTACTCAATAGATGCACTTTTTTTCCTCAGGTTTCATGTAATCTTTCACTATCTATTTTCTGAATTGTTGTCTCCCAAGTAAACAAATCATAGAATTTTTTAATTTGAAAAGTGATGAAACTTGTTTTATTATGAAATATTTCTAAAAGGAAACAGTTGCAAGATGGAGATTTACTAGGAAGGTTAAAAGCTTGGTTTTAGAAAAAATTAGAGTTTCCCCTAAGGAAGGAGTGTTTTACAGTGTCATTAATTTTCGTGTGTAATAATATGCGTTTCCTACTCAAAGGATGATTCTACAAAACTCCTCAGATTTATGCGTTTTTTCTCTCTCTTGACGTATTTGAAATGTACAAATATTTCCATTTTCATATCACTTGGTATATCTCTATTTAGGTATTTTCTTCCTTTGATTACTTGATACAACTTGATGAAATTCACCTTGATCAAACCTTCATAATACAATTCTCAAATCGAATGGAAATCTTGTTGTAAATGTGTTTTTTTATATAGTTCACTCGCGTTTACTTTGATTCTTGGTCAGAAACATAACACCCACAGGATTAAATCAACAACTTTCATTGACTTGTCAAATTCGAATTCCATTGAAAGATTACAATAGATTGGATAATGAACTTCACCGCTCTTTACTTTCTCGGAAACTGAAATCATATTTTGCTTGGATGGTTTTGCTTTTTAGAAGCTCCAACCTTTGTTTAGATTTAGATTTCCAGTTTCCTTTTTTCAATATGAATGCCCAGTTATGTACGTTTCCTTTTCCCCAAAACAAATCACTAATATACCCATGATTATATAATCCCTTTTTCATGCCGTTTCAAGTTTACTATTGATTTCCGCATCTATGGGTTCCCCACACAAACTGGTCCATGCTTTTAGACAATTAGAATTGTCTAATTATATCCCTATATCCACCCCCATTAACTTGGATCACAACTCCTTTTCAATTTCTCGTTTTCGCCACAAATGTCCCATACTTGCAAGTTTTCGTTTCATTTAACTCTTTGAAAAATGTCTCTGTCTCCATTAATGTTTATCATCATCTTGTCAATTGGTTGCTAAGTGTGAAAAGATGTATGGTTTTATTATCAATGGCATTTCCAATTTTTAGTTAGTAATAGTGTTGAGCCAGCAGCCCCCAATAGATAGCCTGGAACTAATCGTTCTAAAAATGAGGATTATCTCGGCCCAAATATCGAAAGTCCTAGTGATACCAAGGAAGAGTTCGATTGAAAACAGACGAAGAGTAGTTTGATAAATTGGATCTAAATCAAAATTAACAAATAGTAGAAAGCATAAATTGAGTAGCTTGTAAGCCTATTAATTAATTTACTAAAATGAATCTTTGTGATTATTCTGTACACCTTAGAATGCACGATAAATATTCTGACGTCACATTTAAATAAATAACGTGCATAAAGAAAAATGGTGTAGCATTGAAAGGATCCTCGATAGAAACTCAAGTAAATTGCAATCACAAAAAGGAAAAAGTACAAAAGAAGACATATCGTATATGTCTGACCCGAACCTTTATCCAATATAAATCTAATGTTTTTACTACCTAGAAATTTGCAAATTTGTATCCTTGTACACATGTAGTCATAGCTTGCTAGAAAAGAACAATGTATTGAGGATAAGCCCTTGTATCATTTCAGAAGGGCAACTCATCTTTATTGAAATACTTGTGAATTAGCTTCAATCAGAATGGCATGCAACAAATAATTCAATTTCTTTTAACAACACATTACTAAAACACAACTAGATATAAGCAATTTTCAATTGGCAGTCTAAAAATATATTTACCCGTACGAAATTGGAGAATATGTACTAGTAACCACCAGGAATACTCAGTAAACTTAAACACTTCTAGACCTGAACCATGGCCTGCACTATGCCACCGATTAGGACTGTAGAAAGTATCCTAATGTGGTATAGGTGATAGAAGCGTAATTTGATTAATTATAATACTTTTTTGTTGTCGAACTTAACTGATTCAATCCCTCCAAGGATTCAATCTTGATCACTGAAATTTCCAGTGAATCTGGAGTGCACTTTGGCAGTTGTGAATAAACTCTGTTTTCGATAGGCCGTTTTGACCGCACTGTTAGTTTAATTAACTAGCCTATGGGTTTAGTTAGTGCGTTGAATATTTGATGTTGGACCTTATTGTCTAACCCATCTGTTTAAGTAAACATATTTCATTTACCTTAAGTAATTCTTTAAGGTAAACTATTTTGAGGTTAGTGGGTTCAAACCTCACTAATATGTTTCCTTTTATTCTTTGCAGTCCGCATATTGCAGGCCTGTAAGTATAATTCACAATAATTGGCCTATCCAAATAAAACGACTTCCTGTTTCTAAAGGGATAGCTGTAAAGAGAGTTGCTTCCTAGGCAGATTTCTGAAGTACAGTCCTGGGGAATAATGCACTGTATTCCACAATCTTAAAAGATGACACTGTAACAAGAGAAACTTAGGTAAGAATAAATGAATCCAGAAAAGATTAGTTCATGAAGTATTCTTTGTAGGAGACGTTGAGTGATGCTAGTACATGCTAAATTTGATGAAAACTATATTTGATGCATTAGTTAATCTAATGCAACAACGACTGAATTAGATAATGGCTGTACTAATCATAGGTCTCATTAACGTAGGCAGCCATGCTTGGAGGAGAAGATTTGTTTCTATGATATGAGGCACTTCCATAACTCATGGATTGATGTACTGCCCAGAGCCTTATAAGAAACTTGTTATCCAACAATCATTTTCTGTCCTTCTCTATGCTTAAATTATGAAGGTTCATTAAAGTTTATCATCTACCACTGGATTTAAGCATATTTCTTAAGTACGACACCAGTGAGGTTTTCAACGCAAATTCTTCCCTTTTTTCAAGTACATCTCGGATTTAGAAAAGGTTGGATGGAGCATTATGAAACCAGATACCTATTTTCGATCGTAGTTCTCTTTTGTAATAAATCATTCAGAAATATAGGTTTTTCAGGAGTTTCAAAAATGAAAGGGAAGCATCACTTGATGCAACAATGAATATTATATTCAAAAAAGACTTTGAAGAGGCTTTTTTAATTGACCGTAATTTGCAACACTGTAGCCTTAAGTTCCTTGAGATGACACGGAGGCAAAAATGTTTTGAAACAAGATTTGTTGTGGCTTGCTATGTCATAATCAATGACAGGAGATAGTCAAATTGCAATACTTGTATTGACAAGAGTTGTGATCTAATTTGCATTGTTTATATCTTTTCGATTCTGCTCTTCAACTTATGGCAGGAGCTGGAATGCAGTAATGACCAAAGTAATTGCTGCCTTTTACTCTTCCTGCATTACATTCATGAAGAGTCAGTCAATGCTGAATATATAATTAAAATTCTTCGAATTAAATAAGAGTATTAGCTATTTCAAACGATATATCAAAGCGCTGTATGTCTACCACTCTATTTGCAATAAGGGTTAGGGGTTTTAATGAACAGGCCTGAGTGTTGGCTTGTTTGTTGGAGGCACCACAGTGCTTGTTGGTGCAAGTGTTGGTTGTAGAACAGGTCTAATGGTTGGTCTGTTTGTAGGTAGTGGGACAGGTTTGAAAGTTGGCCTATTTTCTGGAGAAGGAATTGGAGCTGGAGTCGAAGCAGGAACTGCAGTTGGCACAGGTAGTATTACTGGAGTAGAAGTGGGAACAACTGGTTTCAATGGTGCAGAGAAGGGAAATCGAGTTGGACTAGCAACAGGACGCTTAGTCGGCTTTTTAGTAGGTGCAGAAACAGGTTGTACTGTTGGTGTTTTTGTAGGTGAGGAAAAAGGGAGTTTTGTTGGTGATTTTGTAGGTGAGGAAACAGGGAGTTTCGTTGGTGATTTTGTAGGTGAGGAAATAGGTATTTTTGTCGGTCTCAAAGTTGGAACTCCCGACAAAGGTACCACAGGCTTTGAAGTTGGCGTAGGTTTTGATACTGAAGCAGGAATTGGGGGAGGGACATCATTTCTATCATTTTCATTGAGGGAATGATTGAAAGAAATTTTGATACCTACACCTGTCTCTGTTTCAAGTGACGCATTGAAGATTGGGATCTCATTCCTATCTAGAGGAATTAAGTTGACTAGGTTATCTGAATCGATTGCTTGTGTCGTTGCCGCCAGCATGAAAAGTAGATGGAGGATAATCGTAATCCACATTTTCATTTTGAAAAGGAAGGAAGAAAATTAGATTTAAAGAGGAAAAGAACTAAGAAGAGGGTGAGATGCAGCGTTTATCGATTTATGATTCCTAATTTATGAGGATTCGTTGGGTTTTTTGTTTCCAGATAATCCAATTGGTGATTGAACGCTTACGAATTATTATATACCAATTTCGATTAATATTTATTATGTTAAGAACAATATTCGTGAACCGAGGACATGGTCATTTCTACTCTCAATAAATCTTTGTTATGTCTTCTGAACAAGGACAAGAATGGAACAAAAGCGTATACGTCTTCGTCACATTTTCACATTTGCATATATGTCGATATATGTGGAGGATGAACATTTATTGAGAGTACCGAGAACCCCAACCCTAATCATTGGCTGGGCAAGAAACTCCAAAAAACTTAGCTCTATCCCTCCCAGCATTTTGACCTTTTTCCTCCTACCAACCTGGTTTCTTCTTTTTCTTGTCTAAGGGAAGCTCAAGCTGTCAAGTCAATTGTGGTTGTACTACAGAAATTGCAGACTATATTTGCTTTCTTCCAACTTTCAAATTCAAGCACTACCTGTACTCCGCAAGTACCTCAGCCCTCTAACATTTTCAATCTCAATCATTAAGTGTACTTCTTAACTCTTTATGTTACAAATTTTTTTCTACAAATTTCAAGTTCAAAGGTTTTAATTGGAGATTACTTTGCAATATGTGAACCTCCAAGAAGAAAAGGAAGCATTACTATTAAGGGGTTTGAACCCACAAACCTCAGAATAGTTTACATTAAGAAAAATTGAAGAAAAATGAAATATGCTTACTTAATCAGTTGGATGAGACAACGAGGTCCATCAGCAATTATTCAATGCACTAATTAAACCTTAGGTTAACCAAAAGTTCACTAATTATACTAACAGTGCGGTTAAAGTGGACTAACCGAAAATATACCTTATTTTGCAATTTCCAAACTGGAATCAAGATTCAATGGAAATTTCAGTAGTCAAAATTGAATCAGAGGAAGGATTAAATCAGTTATCCTCTACAGCTAAAAAGTATTATGATTCATTGAATAAACTACAATCACCTATACCACATTAAGATAGTTTCTTCAGGCGTTAGTAAGAAATTGGCAATTGTATCTGTTTATCGAACGGTAGGCAAATCTCAACAAGAACCAACGCCAATTGATTTGCAAAAAATTTCAATCTTGATAGCTGACCCAGTCTCAGCAGAATCAAACAAGAAACAACAACTAAGGAGTTTCCTACGTTTTGTAAATATTTCGACCGACAATTGTGGTAGTATCAATCCCACATTATCTCACCTTTGACAGCTTCTACCAGTGAAACGCTCTAGGTAGGTATTGTATGGAAAGGTATAAGAACTCTTTAAAAAATTCCTAACCTCCTACGCATTGATCGTTAGTAAACTTGTGGAGCGAATAGACAGGTTTTCAATCATCTTTTGGAAGACATGAGACACTGAGTAATGATAGTGGGATCTCAGCAGGACTAGGACTTTAAGCACACGCAAAAACATCATATTTATATGGAACAGGCAAGGGATCAGGTAATAGCCACACATCTGGACAATGATTTCATGTATATTACTTCAACTACTGAACAAAGAGGTGTCACAAACCCCAAGCAAACTGAACAGCAAAACTTTTGATATGTGGTACATGGATAGTTGAAAACAACAATAATAGCGCATTACCATCCAGAGAGGGAGATACTGGAGTCTAGTGGTGAACATTTAGCCCGAGACAAGTGCACTTAATATGCAGGTGCCTGGGAATTTACCACAGGTGGCAAGCCAATCACTTGCTGCAAGGAAAAGGAGTTTATACAAAGAAAATCAGTATCGCGCATCATCATAAATCTGCAGGACATTTGGTTTCCCCAAAAGAACCAAGGAAGGCTGAGATAGTACAGATGCGTGATGTAGAAGAGAGGATTTTGAGAAAGCTTGTGCAAGATAAGAGAGGTTTTTGAGATTTCTTCAGTAAGATAATCTGACAGTAAAAGTATACAAGAAATTTCATTGAAGCATATACGCCTCTACAATTAGATGTACTTTTTCAGATCAAGTCTGAGCGAGCAAGAGATTTGGGAAGTATCAGAGAAAAGTGCAACTCGAATATTCTAAATTTGCCATTTTCTATTTATTCCATCATTTCAAATGTTTTTTAATATTTATGTAGGTCGGTTGTGATATATGTATACAGACAGCTAAGTGATCCTGCTAGACCACTTTTTTCAAATCATATCCTCTTAAGAATCTAGTTTGGAGCAATATTGCGCCCTCAGTACTACTTCTAGTTAATCTACTTTTGCTGTATGCATTTTTTCTGTTATACAAAAATATGCAAAACCAAATTATTGTTCATATACACTTTGCGGCTGCATACACCTGCAATAATGCAATGGGAGACAATGTGTCTCACGATACTGTTGCTTTAGATTAAACTACCTAACGCTAATGCTGAGTCAGGGCTCAGGAACTAATACTAAGTCTGAGTCAAACTCAGGAAGATTAAAAAAATGCGACTAACATTCCCAATCAGTACTGTAGTTAGTAGTGTTGACCGTACGTCACAACGGTAGGTTGCCCAATGCTAGAGGACTGCGTGAAGTATAGGAGGATATTTCGTTAAATTCCCTCCAAGGATATGTGTCTTCCAAGTAACACAAATCTTTGCATTCTCCATTTTCTATCCCCAACAATGAGATCATGAGAGTGGAAAGACTGCAGTAGTGTTTAGCGTGATTTAAAAAGACAGGTCATAAATCTTTATGCACATGTATGTCAACACCGTCACGAAGTCAATCAGTGATGAAATGGCAAATTAAATATATTTTAAGGTCAGAAAGAACAATGATAGCATTCTTTATGATGATGCCAATTCATTGACGAGCTTTACTCTCCATTAGTTTTACTCACTTTCTCAAAACATTCCTATGGATAGCATTCTTTCTGATGACATCAAGTCATTGACACACTTTACTCTCCATTAGTTTTACTCACTTTCTCAAAACATTCCTATGGGCTCATCCGTTAGGATCGTCAAGATTCTTAAGTATAGTTCTGAGTGAGCAAGAGATTTGGGAAGTATCAAACAAGATATGAATTATTTGCCGTGGAAATATGTTTCTTTACCTTTCCTTCAACTTGAATGGGCTAAATTTGCCATTTTCTACTTATCTTCCGTCATTTCAACTGTTTTTTAGTATTTACCGAGGTTTTGCAAAATATTCGCCGTTATACCCTCTTTAGTCTCATTGCGTCCCATATTTTCGAGTCTCTATTTGATATCTTCAAGGGGATATTAACTATTCTTGAGGTTTTTAAATGTGTCATTTTCCTCAAATCAGTCCTATGGGTAGATTAGTTACAACTGCATAGTCAAATGTACACTCATCAAGTTTCTTAACTATAGTTTTTTTCTGCATGTTAACTTATCGTAGTGGTAGGGGGTGAGTATTAGTACGATCGTCCCCAGAGGACCCAGCAGGTTGCATCTAATCCACTGGCAAAACATTTGGTTCCTGGAGGAAGAGGTGGTTGATCAAAAGGGATACATAACGTTTTCGCTGCCACAGAAGTGGCTGTCCGAGCATCTTCTTCGGCTTGACCACTGGCTGCCAGGGATTCCTCCCGAGACTTGTTCTTGACATACTCCTCCCAATCCTTGTGTTCTCCTCCACACCAGGGTGTCAAGACTAGATTATGTCGTTCCAAGTTAGGAACAAAGTCCTTCCAATCAGTAACCTGTACCAAATGGTCATCCCGAAATTGAGTAGCTCTTTGTAACAATCCAGCTTGGATCTCATCTAATTTAGTTACTAGTGCGGCACCCAACCCAGCGACAGGTAAGGAAGCCTTTTCGCCATTGTAGCGAACAACCGTGCAAACCTTTTGTTCTTCCATGTCACGTGGACCAACCTCAATACGGATAGGGACACCCTTTTGTTCCCAATGATTGTACTTCCAACCTGGGTTATACAAGGTGCGATCATCGAATTTACAACGAATCTAGAGATAGGATTAAAATGGGGTTAGAATTACGAGTCATTGATTATTCATGTAGTAATTAGTCGGACAATACTTACTCCATGTTCCTTCAAATCGTTTGCAATGGCTTGACAATATACGGATATCATTTCCATAGTAACAGTCTTGCTAGTAATGGGAACAATGACACATTGTAGGGGACTGATACGTGGAGGAAGGACAAGACCTGTGTTATCCCCATGGACCATGACCATCACTCCTATAGTTCGTGTCGTCAATCCCCATGAGGTCTGCCAGGCAATTTCTGTCTTGCCCTCTTGATTTTGAAAGGTAATATCAAACATCTTTCCAAAGTTTTGTCCCAAATTATGTGACGTCGCACCCTGAATGGCTCGACCAGCCACAGGTACATAGGCTTCGACAGTGGTCGTTTGAAGCCCTCCCGCAAATTTCTCTTCCTCTGTTTTATATCCTGGAATGACTGGTACGGCCAGTAGCTCTTCGTAGACACGTCGGTAGAGTTCTAGGGCTTGTCGGACCATAACATTGGCGTCCTCGTAGGTTGAGTGAGCAGTGTGACCCTCCTGCCACAGGAATTCTCGGGATCGCAAAAAGGGTGTGGGATATTTAAATTCCCACCGCACAACATTGGACCACTGATTTAATTTGAGAGGCAAATCACGATGGGATTGAATCCAATCGGAGAATGCGGGATACATGATAGTTTCTGACGTTGGACGGATGGCAATAGGGTTGGCCAAGTCTCCATCACCAGATTTAGTAACCCAAGCCACTTCGGGAGCAAATCCTTCGACATGATCTTTTTCTTTCTCCAATCGATCCTTAGTTACAAAGAGCGGGAAGTAACAATTTTCAACACCCAATAGAGCAATCTATGAAAAAAGAAAGGATGAAGTCATGAGCGAGGTATCAATTATGGGAGGATTCATTACAGTATCAAGTTATAGCGACATACTTCATCATTGAACCAATTTTGAATAAATTCCCACATTTTATAGGACCATGGTCGAAGGATATAACAGCCAGAAATGTCATAGTAGGAAATCATTTCCGCAAGTGTAATAACATCGGAATACCACATACTAAAGTTTTCTTCTTTCTTAAATCCAACTGCCAAAAGTGTCTTTCCCTTTTCAACCGATTTTTTGTCCTTGTTCACTTTCGCCGTTGTGGCGGTAGAAGAGGAGGATTTGGATTGCTTGGTGCTGGTCGACGTTGCCTGTACGGACGAAGAAAAGTCCATAGTTTTAAGGTCATGTTCAGTCCTATTTAAATAATCCATCAATACGTTGGGTGTAAGAATCACGGATGCATCATTCTGAAGTGGATGAGAATGAATGTATGCAAAGGAAAGAAGTTTCTGATCAATGAGAATAGTTGGAATTTGACGTTTGGTATCCATGGCAATGGCCAATGGTCCCACGGTACCAGGGCGACAGTGTAAATGTTCTTCCAATAGGTCCGAGGATGCCATTCGAAAGTTGGTTTTTCCAGACAAACTTAATAGTGCTCCTAATTCCTTTGTTTGAACCTTCGTATCTGGATGAAGTGTCAATAGGTATGTCCCGTGTTTCTTATCCTGTAATACCAAGTTTTTGGTATGTGTGTGGGTGCTCGGGTCTGGAAGTGGTACCGTTTGTACTAATTCTTCAGCCGTCACACAAGTGGGATGGGAATACACCGAATGTTCAAGATTCCATTGACGTAATTGTTGAATAACAGCATTGTCTTGGAATTCAGTGTTGCCTGAATCTTGTTTGGTATCCTCCATGGGTGGGAGATGAGTTTTAATTTTTGGATGATCCAATATGGATTGTACCATGGATTGACATTTGGAAGGCAAAACAATGGAAGTGGATAAGTGATAATAAACAATTGCGATAAAGATATCAGCAATTGTGGGAGTTGCATTTCCATTGATGAAGAAAGAATTAGGCTGTGAGAATAATGTTTCTTCCAGATTTTGAAAGAAAAGTGAAAGGATCGAATCGATGGAGGAATCTGTAGTAACAAAAATGAGACAATGGTTGGTTGAGTTATAAAGAATTAGTACAATCATATATGTTTCCTAACTTACCATTGTCACCAATGGAGGTCAACATTTGTACTGTCTGTTCAATCCATTGTTGTACTGTCGTATTACTACCACCAGATTCTCCTAACAATTGAGAGGATTGCGACAAGGACGAACCATGTTGCAAGAATTCATACAAACTATCCCACCAAGTAGCGGTCGTAATTCTCTCCGAATTCTCTGTCCAACAATTATTCTTTGTAACTTCAACCTTTGGTGGAGACATTCTTGATTTGGAACTATCCTTCGTTTCCTCCTCGACGACAACGATATCATTCGTTGCCGATAATTGCAACAATGAACAAAGGACATTCCCTACACAATATGCCAATGACTTTGAATCACCATGACATATCCAACGAACAGAGCTAGTCATTATTCTTCTCAATGATGGATAAAAATGATGATGATGAAGGAAAAATATTGAGCAACCAGCAAGAATAACAGCTGATAAAAATATTTTCCCTTTTGGATGTTCAACTAGTGCTTAACGGAAAGGTAGTACTACTGGTAACGTTAAAATAATAATGGAAAATGACACCTTTCACTCGGGACTGCACTAGTGTTTTCTTTTTGTATACCACTTACTAGATAGAGTGGAGTGACACTATTGATGCTAGTGATCCCAGCGTCAGTAAAGTTCGTTTCACGACAACTACCAACCCCCAAACAACCTCTGTTCGTTGCCAACAAAACTTCGTTAAACAAGGTGGGTAAGCAAAGGATATTGTTGTTAGTATCCATAAATACTATGCATTTCATTGCCTAGTCATATTGGACAATCAAGGATCGTATTAGGATAGGAGTTAAGATTTCGTGACAATCCACATGAGAGTACACCAGACAATGTCATCATCAATGTTTCCTCCACAACAGAAAGACAAAGCCAATTGTTGACATATCGAAATATATGCAAGCATTGGACTACGCAGATTCCTTCCAAAATTTGTCGATTCATTTCCAATCTAATTATTCTCTCCATACCCTTCACTTAACTTTGTTCTCCGCTCTCCCCTTTTACACACATTTACTTCTTTTATACAGGATGCAAAACGAATCAGGTGATAACGTGGATTTATATGTCCCAAGAAAATGCGACTATACGACACGATTGTTATCGGCAAAGGATCATTCCTCCATTCAAATTAATGTTGCCAATGTAGATCCTGAAACAGGAATTGCCACGGGTGATTATGAGGCCTATTGTTTGGCGGGGTACATTCGTTTCAAGGCGGAAAGTGATTTGGCCCTTACCTCCCTAGTACAAGAACGAGATGTTGCCAAACTTCAGGGTGGACCCTAAACATTGTTTCGGAAAAATTATGGTATAAAAGGGAACAAGAAAAACTAGAATAGTATTTTACTCTTTTCGGAAAAATTATCATGTTATTTCATAGTTTCGTAATGTATCCACTTTGACCATGTGTCATAGACACTTAGATTCATTTTCGTCTTCTGAGGAAGGTAAGCAATGCTAGATCGATTTGGAACTTTGTTTTCACTCGCAATGGAAGGAAAAGCATTTGAAGAGCCATATCTACATGTCAGTACCAAGAATCGTTTTAATTAAAACTAGGATAATGATGACAATGAAAAATGTTTAATAATTCATCACCTATCTTTCCAAACTCAATATTGTGTGAGAATAATGCACTGCAATAATGCTTTTCAAATGAAAATCGTATGCCGATGTTTTGTCATTTTAACACATTCTATCTTTTTGGGATAAGAAAAGAGTTGACTGCTTTGAATTTGGTCTTGTCATGGAAAGTAACTCTTCTTGTGGCGTGTATGCTGCTTCTCCAGTCTTTTATTCCCATCTGTATTATGATGAATGTAATACTTGAATGTTTTAAATCTGTTTGTTACAACCATGCGTTTGACTGATTTTCTCATAAACTTCATGCTATAGCTAAAGCGCAAGTAAATTGCAATGTCATCCAAAAGATTAAGAGAGCATCATGAATTGTATTCAAGCACTGAATCCGCTTTCCAGATGTTTGCATTGATCCATAGATATCGTGATTGTTGCCAACACTCCTATCCGTGTTTGGCTAACCTGTTCTGTTAGTGCATTCATCGGACAAAATCAAAGATCATTTCAAACTGGAAGGAAATTTGCAGTATCCTGATAGTGATGAATGATGAAAGATAGTATTGTTTGCTGCATTACTTCTTTTATCAACTCTAAGTGTGAAATGGAATTGCTTTTCCAGCACTTCGGGATACGTGTACTAAGATACCTGTCATGGAATGGAACTTAATATATATTGGATGCTTACTAGTGATTACTTTATGTTTTCAAACGCAATAAACTCTGCTTTTATTTTCAGCACATCAGACATTGAATTTCAAGCAAGCTTGCATTAAAACAGTTTGATTTGATCTTGTTCCATGTGTCTGGCGTTTGGGACAACAAATGGGTGAATTTTGTGGTTGACTTTATGTATCAAGATAGAAAGAATGCCAACCATTTAATTCACTATTCTAATCCCTATCGTTGGAAAGTAGAAAGTGTTGTGTAGTGTATTCTGCAATCTATGGACCCTTTACACATACTATGTGATCTTCTATTTCTTATTGATATCCTTTCCGTTATCTTTGACGTTGAAGTAAAGAGTGGGTGGAATGTTTTCACAAACTATAATTGCGTAAAATTCATCAACCTTTCTAGCAGCAAATGTTTGACTCAACACATGGTGTGACAACTGAATCTACCTTTTTTATAAGGAACGAAAATAAGAATGTATGTTCAATTATTGCAGCCTGATTTTTTTATCAAAATGAAATATATGATTTCCGATGAGGAGCATGTATCAAAAATATGTATCATCATTTCGATTTTTAACAGGTTTAAAAGGCTCAATATCTTTCGTAGCAAGTGTCTTTTTGTCCTAGAAGTGCAAATCGGAGGCTTTTATTATATTTTGGATAATTCATTTGATATACATTTAATTGAATATACACCTACCTCAAATTCCTGCATCCCAAATCGTTGCACCTAAAAATCATGTGGCTGTGTTTATATCGTATTTTCATCTCGATCCTGTATCAATCACTACAATATTGCTACCTCAAAATGTTTACAAGACTTCCTCAATATGACCTATAGCTGTAAAACCTTATTTGCAACAAGATGCATCACACATCAAACACTGGTTTTGCGCTTTTTGGATCAACCCTAAATCATCCACGACACTGGGCTTAAGCGTAAACATAATTTATAATTCTTTAATGCTACCATAGCTATATTGTGCTTTCATCACAATTGACAGTTGTACATCCTGTCATCGTGCCTCAATCATTCAACTTCAATTGGAGATTATATTTCCTCTACTTTGTCTTTTGTTCAAGTAGTCAACTCAGAATTAAGTGGGACAAAGTGAAGAACAATGCAAATCTTTTCGTGCGCAGTGATATTGATGTTTGACAATGACATATTTTACAAAGACATTGCTATTTTCCTTGAAGTGTGCTGGGAGTAATTCCAGCTCCTCTGGAAATGTGATTTTCTTAACAGCATTCCTCTGAATGAAAGCAAAAAGGAAAAGGTCATGAGACTCGTGACTGTCTTTTCCATTTTTAAAAAGCAACTTGGAATAAAACATAAATGCCTAATGGTTTTGCGAGTATTTGAAGATTCTTGTTGAGTAGACTATGCAGAGGCTTACTGATACCTCAGACCTTGACCAAATTAAAATACGACACTTAAAACCGCAGGCTGTGTTGCATGGCGTCTGACTTGACTTGAATACCGAGTGCAACTAGCTCTATGACAAGTTAGCTCTGAAGAGTCGAGATATCGCAAGTATCTTAAGTTTCTTAGGCATATTTGAATGAACTGAATTTCAAAGTAAAGTTATTATACTACTTTAGCTTTTCCCGTTGAAGGATGTGTGCCGCATAATCCAAACGTTGGTTACTAGATTTTAAATTTAAGAACTGTGACCAAGTCTTTCTTTCTTGAGACTAAGTGTTATGATGTTCATTTAATGACAAATAAAGGTGAAAAGCGTGTCTAATGTAACCTAACAATGTAAGTGAAGGCATAATGATATTATCTTTGTGGTGTATTACATATCAAATTTGTGCCCACCCTTCCTCTACTTGCGTAAATGTTTAAATTATCTGTTGTCAACCAAGTCTTTGTTTGGGAAAACTGTAACAATTGACTGATTATCTTGCAAAGTCCATTTTTGAATTGCATCAAATTGTACAAATCCATATTCAATATGAGTTCATGCTCATCTATTAGTTTCTCTTGTAGATGTACTTTTGGTGATTGGTCCTTTGTAGCTGATTGGTTTGAAGACAATATTGATACTGTTTCTTTCAATCAAACAAACCTTTGTTGAGCCTTAATGAATTATAGTCCATTCCTCTTTTGGCTTATTCTGAGATCGTCATGTTAGAGATTAATGCCCTGCCTTCTACAACAGTAACATTATTCTTCCATTTTAGCAATCATAGGGTAATCTCTGAAAAAAATTGTAACGTGTTTGGAAGTGACATCCAGTATCGAATTCTTTTCTTGAGTCACACTTTTCTACACAAAAAATTCCAGCAGTAATAGCTCATATTTCTCAGCCCCAATCGTCAATGTTTTATCGGTCTATTGTGGAAATTGTTAATATTTATAGCCCACCCACATCCACCACTTGAGAGAGTCTCAGCAGAAAAAAAAACAATTTTCAAATTCGTGATCCAATGTCATCTCTATAGTTGTACATCAAAGTGAAGATCTGTTGGAGAGAATCTTGAAGTTGTGCTAATCGATATTGTCAAAAACAATTAGGAGTCAAGTCTATAGCCCCTATGACGAACTTCATCCAATCAGACCTTGTAGTGATGTTTCTTTAAGTTAATCATTTGATAATTCATGTATTTCATGTCATAGTGGTCTTTGATTGTGTTCGAGAGAAATCAAACACTACTTTACGACCAGGAAGGCTGTCATTGGTTGATGATGATAAAGATGATTAACGTAGACCATAGCTCGGTGAGCGAGAGTCAATATTTCTCTCTTGAAGATAACCAAGATAGAATACAGAATACTTTAACACTCTTTAGCACCTTGCTGTATGGTCGTAACGATGAGACAGCTAGGTTGAAAACTGCTTTTGAAGAACTAAATTCTTGTGATTCAAGCAAGAAGATAAAGATATTTGTTCATGGAGAGTCTGGTTCAGGGAAGACTGCATTAGTAGAGACAATTCGTGATCACGTGATAAGTTCCAAGGGATATTTTGTTGCAGGAAAATACTTTCAGAACATTGGGGTACAGGAGCCATACTCAGCAATAATGGCGGCACTTTCCGATCTATGCGATCTTGTTAGTCAATCTGCGGATTTTACTGAGGAGCGACGCCTTCAGATACAGCAAGATATTGGAGTTGAGAATGGTCGTATTCTCAACGCTGCATTATCAAATTTATCTCCTTTCTTAGAAGCCTCAACTTTTTCGGAGGATGAGGATTCTGTTGATATTCGTAATACTGCTCTACTTTCAAAATTCATGGTTGCATGCAAAACTTTCCTTCAAGCTTTTTCTTCGAAGAACCATGTTGTTGTTCTATTCCTTGATGATATCCAATGGATGGATAAAGGTTCAGAACTTTTGTTATCCCTCCTTTTACAGGATGACGACCTCAGGAATGTCATGATGATACTTAGCTATCGAGATGAAGATTACGCAAAGATATCCGATTTTATCGATAAGAACGGTAATGGTGATGCTGTTGACATTGGTGTAAAGAATCTTGAGCTTGAGAGTGTTCACCAACTTGTTGTCGATGTGCTACAATTGGGAAATGTTGAAGAAGTAGAATTTAGTAAGTTGGTCATGGTGAAAACTTCAGGTAATCCATTTCATGTAATGCAGTTCATTGAGTTTGTGAAGAACGAAGGGTTTTTAACGTTCAATCATCACAATCAATCATGGGAATTTGATATTGATCAAATTCAAAGTGGTATAATGATTTCCAGCGACCTTGCTGATCTACTCACCATGAAAATGACAAGACTACCAGTCGAAGTTCAAGAATGCCTTAAGATTGCCTCTCTTGTCGGCTTCACTTTTCGTGACGATGTAATTTTATGTATTTTAAAGACTTTGTTCAATCGAGAGAAAAGCAATCAGAATAAACCAAAGCTGCCACACAATTATGATTCATTATCGAAAGCTCTGAACATTGCATTGTCGGAAGGATTTATCGAAAAATTGCGAACAGGCTATCAATTTAGTCATGATAAGCTTCAAGCGGCTTTTCAAGACACTCTTGATAGAAATGAAAGAATCTTTCTTCATCAAATGATAGGGGAATCCTTTGCAGAGCTTAGGAACTGCGAGTCAAATTACCTTGCTGTCATTCATTTTCAACACGTACCTGATATTCTGCTTTTAGGTTACAATACTCTTCAGCTGACTATCATACATTATGACGCTGCAATCTATTGTAAAAATAAATGCGCATTCTCGACATCGTCGAGTTTCCTACGTCGAGCGTTGGAATTCCTTCAAGAAGACAGGGAGATGTGGACTGTGCATCATAATTTATCTTTTAATATCACGTTAACTCTGGCGAAAGTGGAAATGATAATTGGAAATCACAATTCTTGCCTGTCCTTGATAAGAATTGCCCTTCTATATGCACATTCCAGGGATTCAATGATTGATTGTCTTATCATTGAAATCGAATGCTACATGGCGCAAAACAATATTGATGGATCAATAGTTGCCGCGAATAGTACCTTACGCCGTTTAGGAATTGATCTTCCTCGTAAGCCAAAAGTATTTCACGTCCTTCGGAAGTTACTGAAGATTCAGATCATGTTGATGCGCAAATCTGATGACGATATTTTAAATTTACCGCCCATTCGTGATCACGTGTTATCAGCATCCATAAAAGTGCTCATTGACTTATCAATGTACTGTTTTATGAAAGATGAAGAACTTCAGGGAGTATACACTGCCTTATTAGCAATGGAATTAACTCTGAAGCATGGGATCACTCCATATTCTGCGGCAGCTTTGGCATTTTATGGCATTGCTGAGCTTGCAAACCGGAATCGTAAACGTGCCTACAGGATTGGAAAGCTTGCTCTCGAACTGCAAGAAAAGCTTCAATGCAAGCAATCCACATGTTCCACAACATCCATTGCAGTTGGCAGCCTCACACATTGGTATGATCCACTATTTGGAGCCTCCTTACGCCTTCAGAATTCTGCCATGCTAGGTTTCCAAGTTGGTGATATTGTATATGGAGCGTTTACACTTTCGATGTCTTATGGAATGCACTTTGTGGTGGGAACCAATCTCATGGAAGTAGAAAAAATTATGATGGGTAATGAAAAAATAATTTGCGACTTGTCTCAAGATGCTATGGCAATGTGGACTCATGCGGGCACACAGCACGTTCTTAATCTTAGGCGCCATGATGTCACGGATTGGTTGAAACTAACTTTCTTAAACGGAGAAAGATTGGATGAATCCACCTATTTTCGAGACGCTCTAAATGCAAAGCACATGATTATGATATCAAGTGGCTGGTACTGCAAGGGAATGCTGGCATTTTGGTTTGGATTTTGGGCAATTTCTCAAGCAATGTTCCAAAAGATTATGGATAATGATAACTCCTTTCATTTTGCATATGTTGGCATTCAAGTCCACTTTTTTGCGGGGCTCGCCTCATTTGCCTCTTACCAGGAAAGCAATAGCCGAAGAGACCTAAAGATCGCAAGAAGGCATATGAACGTAATTCAAAAACTGAGATCCAAGGGATATCCCTTCAGTAAAGCTTACTTATCTCTCCTGAAGGCAGAAGATTTGGCAGTGAGGAAATCTGAAAATTTCCAAGTTGTCAAGGCAGCCTACTTAACCTCTATTAACGCATTCGCAATACAAGGCTTGCGACACTTTGAAGCGTTTGCTAATGAAAGATTAGGCTTTTATCTTTTGGAGCTTCGGAGCCTTGAGAATGCAAACTCTTTCGTTAGAAGAGCGCTTCACCTCTACCATCATGAATGGGGCGCTATTGCCAAATGTAACTGGCTTCGGGAAAAGTACTCGGAACAAATGAATATGCTGAGGTGGAGAGATGGAAGTCTTGTTGGACAATTCGTTCTGTCTGCAGATGACTAGTTTGAATTGTGATTCAAGCAGCAAGTGACATGAATTACTTTGGCTTTTGTTGACAACCTCTAGGATGAAGTATCCCTCTACTTAAGGGATGACATGGATAAGGCAAACGCACCAGGTTTCCTCTTTTTTTGCTCTGGAGTGAGAATAAGTGGCTATTGTTTTTAACAATTTCCTATTTTCCCTGGGGAGTGCTTGCTGCCTCTGTAACAAAGTCACAATATCTTTAACCACGGAAAACATGGTTTCAAATAAAAATGATTGAAACCTACTATACATCTTAATTGAATTGATGAAAGTTTGTCGTGGTTGATAGGATTCGACTAGTAGTAAGTGCGCAATTATCTTCAAATTTATTGACAACGACAAGCATCAACATGATTCAAATTATAACATAAATACAAGTGTTTTAAAAAATAAGTCCGATCAGAGCTAATATTGCATGATTTAGTATAACACGTTGTGAAGTATCACTACTCTAGGAGGTTATGTTGTCCAAACTCCACAACTTAGGCTGATTGGGATTCAGAAATCTTGTGGGACGAAGTTTTATTTACTATAGCGACTTTGCTTTTCCATATGCTGTAGAGAGGCAGTAAAAAGGAAGAAATTTTGCAATCAAAGCAATATGAGTAGAAAGATTAGAGTACCGTGTTGATTCCAACACCCTAAAGAGTTTGTTGGACACCAGACACTTGTTTTTCACTTAAAAAAATATCGTGAGCCAGATATCTGTTTTCAGCAATAGGGAATTGGATCCTGCTCCTATTGCTGTCTCCCTTCCTTTCTTACATCTTTGAAGGAATATTTAGTAACTTTCAAAGAATCCTTCATTGAATATTTCAGAATTTAAAAAATCAGATAAAGACAAGGGCTTCTGCAATTATGTCAACTGCATCTGAAAAGGAAGTTATGTGCTATCCCTCCTAAAAGTAATGTAAGACCACTGCTTTTGCAAAAATGTCAAGAAATTCAATTTTCTGAAAGATCAAGCCATCTACGTCTCATTTTGTGCCAATTGTACATCATGCTCTGTTCCACAAAATCTTCCATTAATATAATCATCACCTTTAGACAAGTGTAACCTTTGATTTGGTGACATTATGTCAGTATTTAGGCAATCTTTTGTAGGTATTTGGGAAAAATCTCATGATGGAAACGTGGAATTCCTTCGACAATCATGAAAGAATCAAGGACACTAACCATCTCTTGCAACAAGGACCTATATCCAAACATTATCCCCAAGTTTGAATACATTTTTGGTTTCAAATTAGGTCCATAAAGGCATCCCTCAATGCGTTGATACAGATTCTGCTAACTATCGATCAATGATTGTTTTGTTGTGTCTGGCTAACTGTCCCATGTAGATTTCTTATACAGTGTGCCACACTGGTATGTGTGGATTCATGTATTGCAAAGAGAAAGCATTTGTGAGTCCATTATTTTGAAAATATATCATATTCATTTAGGAAACAGTCTGGTTCATTGTTTCCTTTTCTTATTTTTTTATGAGAATAGGAAAAGCAGATTAAATGATTCATCTTATTGTGAAAAGTTTAGGTGAGCCACGGGAAAAATGTTACAAGGAGAATCTTAAGTTTTATGAGAGAATTTTGTTGAATTTAATTTACGGTCATGTTTTCGGGTAGTTGTGAATTTTATTTTTATTGTTTACTAACTTTTTCATCAATTTCCATACTGGCACCTTGAAGCAATACGTTAGAAATCTAAAGGCAGCGGATAAAGTTTGTGTAGCGTTCAAATTAATGACTTAAAGAAAACTGGTTCTGATCTTCGATTCTTTGGAAAAGTAGGTTCAAGATGAATCAACTCATGTTTTATTCATGTTACGTAAGAAGATCTATTGCACATCTTTCTGGAATTATTACTATCAGTGTTTCTTTAATGTAACACCCAAAGGATTTTCAAAAGACTAGATTATGAAAACTAATTTTTGGCTCACAAATCAGAAGACAAATTGTAAGTGGAGTTGTAAATTAGAGTCACTTCATCGTACTTGCTGAATGCGACCCTTGTGTGAAAGAAATTTAATTCTTGAACGTAAAAAGGCCTTCCTTATGAGGCTGGATTAAAACAGCATTGTAAATAATCTTAGAAGATTCCTCTAAATTAGTCTAGGTATTTGGCTGACTTCAACGATCTTCGGAAGACGATAGTACCAAATAGAAGAGTCTTTTGACGTATGTGTAACAATTCTGGATTGCACGGTATAGTGACATTATGGAATCAAAAAAGTGATATACCCCGTATATCATGCTGACTAAAAAACAAGGCAAAGAAATCATTGGTATTGTGTGACATGAGACAATTTATGGGATCCATTATAGCAAAAGTAAGGCCTATCATTCTCAAACGTGACCTAGTTCTTATAGATCCATAATCTTTCAAAAACGGCCTCAACAAGACCAAATCAATCAGACTGGCTTTTGATTGTTTGTTGATATTCCCACAATATTGAAGTCAGACTTCCATATTGATGAATTAATCTAAGTCATATCTGCATAAACCTGATCCACCATTCACTACTTCAATTTAGACTTCATTTCCAGTGTGGAGTCATTATTGTCAATCAGAACGCATTATTAGCAAAATACTGCAGTATTGTCTCTGCAGGATGACTGTTTATGACCGTATGATGTATATTTCAGCTCTTTCCATGGTATTGAATGCAAAATAACTCTTCAAGACCTTTACGCTTACGATTTTTTGGGTAAACATCAAAGTGATGCAAGCGCTGGGAATCTATAGCGAACGGAGTTTTCGCTTGTGTTAAGTACTGTATACCGTATTTTTTGTCCGAAAACATAGCTTCGCTGGATGGGTAATTTGTGAATGTGAGTTTGAGACGGAATGCTGTCAACGATTTAATTTTCCAACCTCATACTTACCTTAAACAGGCATGCCCGCGATCACGCAGGCGGGTAGCCATTTGGTGGAGCTGGTCCGAGCACTACGACTGTACGTGATACCAAATCGCTTCGTTCTCAGAATGAAGCCTGTTTATAATTTTTGACAAGGTGTGATGGCGCTTGCGCCTCATGCCACCCCCTCTTTCATCCCCTTACTCTAAAGGTGCTTCTTCTCCTGCTTCCATCCAGGAAAAGAAGCGCATCAACCGACACAACATACGGGAATACATTTGCGTCGTCTCATACTACTAGTCAGGGGTTAGCCACAAACAAACTACCACTGGTGCGACCAATCACTACATGAGTGAATTTTCTGCGTATAGGCAATGAGTGATGTTGAATCAGATTCACGGTTGTTGAACTCATTTTAGATTTATCTAAGTTATTACTTTAATGATTATTCCTTTTTGTAACAAGGGATATCATCACTTAAAGGGATATTGGTCTCATTTTATCACTAATTATTATCATATTCTTTTCAATCTTTGTTCTTATCCTCCTAGCAGTGTTTACTCTTTAGCCATATACAATTTTATTACCTTCAAATACGCTGCATAACATGCACTAATCAATGTATTTTCGTTTCTCATAAATGTCACCAGAAAATTAGATATCAGCCTCTGTCTCAGCAAAGATAAGCTGTTTATGTATCTGAATCAGAGCGACGTCAAGAATTCATTAAAAATACTGACTATAGAACGGAATGCGAATGCCTAATGAATCGTTCAAGTCCTACCAAAATAGAAGGTGGGCAGTCGAATATTCATAAAGCATGTTGATCTTTCCTATCATCGATTCAAAAATATGGTGTGTATCGCAATAAACCCCAACTATGGTCACAATTCTAATGGATCCTTGTACGCTTGGTTATCAGATAGTCTGTCCATTTGAAATTGTTTCCAGTCATCTTTCTGTGTGATGCTTTGTATGGATACTTCTGGTTCTTGTATTGCAACATCTGCTATTGCCTGGAGGAGTACACCAGCGGGGGCTCCTTGAACTTGGATGTCATGTCCCAATTCCCATAAAAAGACTCCTGCCAATCCTTGACGTTTGGCCATAATTACCTTTTGTTGAATTTGATGGGGAGAATCCAAGTAATATCCATTGTAATTTGATTGATTCCAAGATCGATATCCATGGATCACCAATTTCCCAAATGTCCGTACATTCTTATGGATTCGATTCTCATGTCGAGCATACCCTGGTAATCCCAATATCAACCGGGAGGGAGGAATGTTACCGAATTCTAATATATTATCAAGAAGTATTTTTACATATTCCATAGAAGCGTGGTGTTTAGGTTGTTGCTTGGTTGTCTCCTCAGAGGAAGACTTGGGTGGAAGCAAGTCATACGCAGCTAAAAGGACAAAATCCAAAACATCCATCACTGGTTTATCTAAAAATTGTCGTGTCGTGACAGATAGGAGTAATCCATGTCGGTGAAGGATGTTGGCGGTTTTAAGAATGAAACGATTGTAGGAAAGGAATTCTCGATAGGTCCTTGGATCATCCCAATAAAGATTGACGCCCTGTACATTGTATTTTTGACAGAAGGACAAGAGATTCTTCCATAGATTTTTCGTCTGACTTGTTTGATCGATGGATGATTGGAAAAATTTTGACCGTCCTATCCCTCCAATTGTCACCCAAATACGCTCTACCTTTCGTTTCCGTTGTTGTTGTTTATGCTCAGTCATAAATTCCAATTGATGCGATGATAAACAGCATTCTTCAATATCTCCTGAAGAACTTTCGGAAGGTTGAATCGAATAAAGGATCAGATCTGTCAAGAATTCACTTGCTGTCGTCATATTTACATGTGTCGAAGAATCTAACCAGTAGCCAATGATTCGAAAACTGTTGCTCGCGTTATTTCCGTTCTTGCTTTTCTTGTTGTCATGACTACTCAATATAGAAATCGGAGTGACATCATGGCATTGAAAGAGCCATAAAAGTATTATGTATACAATCACATGGCAACGAAGGAAAAGTTGCAACATACTTTGATACGGTGTAAAATCATTTTTCAATACAGTGTCCCAAATTTATTGTATCCCTTTCCAGTAAAACAGGGGCACACTTAAACTCTGAAAACTAGCGAGCTTGCAACTGTGAAGCGTGCTCTCCATATGTATTTCATTTCTTATTGATCTTGCTCCATGGTGAGGTATAGGAATAACACAATGATAAATCATAATTGATTATTGTTTTCTCTTTAGTGTTTGTGAGAATGCCACTGACAATTATATTGAACTCCAGCTCGGTCCATTCATTAGAAGATATATGAATACACAGAGTGTTCAAGAATTCCATCTCATTATATCAAGATTCTTCAATGGGAAATTCCTCTAAATTGATGTATAATGAAGAAGGGGGCTAAACAGGATATTAACTTATATATTTAAGGGGTTGATGATCTTCATCATTTGTCAAGGTTGGGAGAGCAGATTCCTTCAAGACGTCACTCCTCTTCATGAGGACTTTAGAATCCCCCTTGATAGTTCATAACAGAAGTTGAAGGATCATAGCTTTATCTGTTGTTTTATATATTGCGGTATTTTCTTCATTTCATACCTTCGCATCATTCTTTGAAGCCGACACTAAGGTGGTCCTCCTTTGTGACTTCTTATCTCTGGTTCTTGATCATTTCTTGAGCCTACTTAGCGTCTCTTAACAAATCTTATAATATGATAACTTTCTTGAGCTTACTGAAGTTTGTCTTGGAGTTAGAATAAAGCTTGCTATGAAGTTCTTCAATGCCAAATCGGCATGTCCTACAATAGAAATTTCTACCATTTTCAACAGTAAAAACATAGATCGGAATAGTAACTGATAAACAGCTCTGTATTCCAAAAATCATTTTTTTCTCACTACCTTCTGGTGTTTTCCGTATCTTTCATGATTGATTCATTCCCCAAAAATGAGAAGGTTTAAGCTTGATATGCATATTTTTCTACAAATTTAGTGCGCGTTAAATCCGTGATTGTTTTGGATTCGAAATAGTCTAAGTTTTGATAGTTAAAAGATTCATCGCATTTATCTTTATTTTTTAGCTCTAGCTTTCAGCGGTTGAGTCTCTCAATTTCATCGGTTCCACATTTGGCTTTCGAGAATTTAATTCATACATGGATTGATAATTTGCCATCAATCATGTAAACCGATGACTTCCTCCTCTACGGATGATTCCTTTGCCTTTTTATTTATATAACTCTTTACCTAAAGTATTTCTTTGAAAAGCATATGATATGAGAATACACAAAAGCGTATTTTTGTTTCTTCCATACTACTTACTGTACGGGCACTCTCATTTTTACATGTGTTGTTGCGATCGTTTGGTGAAACATCGATGTTTGAAATTTGAAAAGGAACAAATAAGACTGAAATCTTGGGGATCAAGGATTAAGAATTTTCCTGACTTTTCATTCATAAATTGTCATCCTTCTTCTTATAAAAACACAAACCATGAAGACCCAAATCGTAGCACTTTTCTTCCTTCGACTGCCATCAATCTTGTCTCAGAATCCCTCTTCGACGCAGGCACAATGTTGTCATGTTGTCGAACTTGACGCCTACGAGGAAGGCGGAACTTGGTCGTTTTCCGCTAGCATGTCTTCCCCCTACGAGGTTCAAACTGGCTTGTCCAAGTATTGTGATTACTTTGAAGTGAGGACTGCATCATCTTCTTCATCAGGTATGAACTATACAGTCTTGGGAAAACGAATCTTTGGTCATGATCATCCGTACGAACAACCCTTTACACGAGTTATTCGGGACGTCACCCTACCCAATGGAGTTAATTCTGTTATGGCGATTGCTCATGATTCAGTCGATGGATATTGTGGTAGGTCTCTTGAGGTTGACCTCACGGCCAGAACACCCACATCTGTGACAGCCACTCCCGTCGTCCCTTCGTCTTCAGTTAGTACAGCTCCCGAGACTGCAAGTTCTCTTGCGCCAATAACTCAATCTCCAATCACATTAGCTCCAACAGCTAAAGCCTCTATTGAAGGTGTAACGTCGTCACCGGTGACAGTAATTGCTGCTCCAGGGTCAACGTTACCATCCAGCATTCCATCATCGTTCCCATCTCTTATTCCATCGTTTATTCCCTCGGTTGTTCCTTCGGGTATATCGGACGATCCCTCAAGTCCAACAGAGTCAGGTACTAGCACGCTGTGTGCCTTATCCATGATAACATCATGCGTCACTTTAGCCGCCACCTTAATGCTCACTCAAGGGTGAATCAATAAAAGAAATTCAGAACTATTCTGGAGTACGTAAACGGAAAATGAGAATCAATAAAGATAAGGTAAAAATGAACGATGCATCATCGGAAATATAGAATAGAAAGGTTTGCAAAAGCTTATTGAAGATCTCAGCATTAAAGAGAAACGATAAAGTTTTGGCATCATTTATTATTATGTAACGAGACTCATGACGGGATTGAATTGCCGCTAGACCTATAGACACAGCTCGTGAGCTAATTATCTAACTATATCATCGGTATTCTATATCTACTCATTCCTTCAGCCTGATATCCAACAAGCGTAAACGTTACGCGACATTATATGTTGCCAGTTATAGATTCATTGGTCATTTACCGCCATGTATATAAGTTTACAGGACAGTTTTCGTAAATGAATGTTTGCATTCCACTGTTATTCTGTTATCACTGGTTTGATTTGTTTTCAACATGTCAATGAGTTTCGCAATGTTTTGCCGCCCAAAATATGCATGATAACCTTTACGAATGTTAACTAGAAATAAGGCAATGTCAACGTATTCACAAAGCGTGTTTCAATTAAAGAATCTTAACTACAGGTGAAGACAAGTGAAATCTTAAATTGTCGTTTACATACCCATATCTCAAGGGAGTCTGTTTGACATTTAAACAACACAGAATCCTAAACGAAGACGTATAGTAAAGATTAGCTCTATATCAAGGTCCATAGATGTAGCAAATCTGTGTGCCAGTAGGAACAAAAAGCCATGTGCAAATCTCATTTTGGCATCATTTGCATCAAACTGTATTTCATTTTTACTATCCTGCATTGCTCAACTTATGAATAAGCAAAAAAGCTAAATTATCTTTGGAATCCAATATAAAAAATAAATTCATTATAGCTCATGGTAATTTGTTATATTTGACGCCACAACTCCAAATTGTAATGACAAATCATCCAGATTCATGATTCATGTTGCAGAGTCATCATCTTTATTTAACCTAATTTCTCAACTTGATGGAAAGCATGAAGATCATCATGAATATTTGACCTAAAGAAACCACAGCACTCTTCTTCCACCAATTATAAAGGGATGCCGTGGATAGGGAGCGAAATTTTTAGATTGGATTAAGTTGACGAAACTTCAATGAAAACATGATCACAGTGCATGCACGACATAGTCCATATTCTTGATAATACTTTAAAGATATTAATTGCAAACAATTAAGAGGAGAATTGACTAGTGAACGGAAGTTTGCGAGCAGTCCTTCGCAGGTTGTGTAGCTCTCACCCATGTAACAAAAGAAGACTAGCCTTGGCATTCAACAATTAATTTGAGGAATGCCTTTCAGCCGCTGTTAATGATGTTGTATTTTTCCAGGTAACTTTTGGAATTTAAGAAAAAATAAGTGACACTTGCATTCCTTTGATTGATTGCAGTGTACTTTTTCAACATTGATTTAAAGTCAAAGCCAAATGGACTCCAGCCCCTTTAAACCGTCAGTTATTTCTGCAAAACTAATCACGCTTGTGTCAAACTTACAAAGTAAAAGATGCGTATGCAGCTTCTTGGCAAGAATATGTTCCTCATGCTCTGCCCTTAACAAATGTATTAAGGTTAAGGAATATGTTGCTCAAGCTCTGCCCTTAGCAAATGTATTGAGGTTAAGGATGTGGAGATAAGCCTTTATCCAATTTGCAATTTGGAAGAACAATAAATATATCACTCTTTTATTACATCTTCTAACTGTTAGTATAAATTGATTATATTTTCTTGACTTGAATTAAATTAAATTCGGTTGGGAACAATTTCATTAATTCCTTATAACTCAAAGTAGGAATAATCTATACATTGCAGATCCTGAGCACTGATAAAAACACGATGAGAATCTCTTGACAGTAAAATTCTTCCTTTGATAGTTTAGCGACTACTCTGTTTTGGAATAATACCCTTCCAATCTCGAGTCATTCAAGGTCATATTTCTGAAAACTTGTTAAGAGTATTTCGTAAGATTGGTTTGATTTAGCAGTTTATTGTGACAACATCAGATATGTTAGGAGTCCATCATCAACTATTTTTCTAATTTAATCTTATCTTGCATAAATGTGGCAAAGTTTCGCTCATATTTTTTACCAACACATTTTTTAAATCGTTTTTCTTTATCTCAATTTTAGTGAATAAAAATAATTTCCACCGATCCTCTGAAACTTCCAATCACTCCGCTTTCCAATTAGAACTTCGTCCTTGATCATTGTCCTTGACCCTTAGAGCTCACTCCTTCATTTGGATTGTTTTGATCCTGCAACTTATAGTACAAGTGTAACATTTTTAGTAAAACAACTATCATCCAAATAAATTGAAGTCTGTGACACCCAGGCGCAATACAAGATTTGAATATAAGGATTAAAGAAAAGAGCTAAATTTGATCATGTTTCATTGTTTTCCCTAAACATTAAGCCGTGTTGATATATCCATACATCCTTTTCTATCTAAATCATCATCGCTTCTGATTTTACAACAAAAGATAAGCCTACTCAGCATGTTATATATTGTTCAGCATTTCATTAGAATCTTCACAGAAACCTGCATTCACATAAAATTGAAACATTCGATTGCCTGCGAGTTAACATGCAAGATATATTCAAAATGAAAAAATAGCTGGATTGGGAAAACCCTATTGGCTCATTCTGGCAAACACGGTCAAACATACAAATCACCTCAGGCTACGTAAATCTTCGCTCGTTGTCAGCAAAACAAACAGTTCAATTCTTTGTATTTATTTTTGAGGTAATCAATAGGTTCCTTTCATGACTTCCTTTCTTCAAACAGTTCAATTCTTTTTATTTATCTTTGAGGTAATCAAAAGGTTCATTTCCTCACTTCCTTTCTTCAAATGGAAGCGTTCATAGAAAAATTACCTGTCAACGTTTTTTCACTCAAGGCGTCATATCCCAGCAAACAAATATTGAACGAAAAAAGGACACATCTTGCTGTGTCACAAGGTCACAAAAGATATTATGGAAACTTACATCAATGTATTCCTAGTGAAACAAGACTTGAATGTGAAACTGGAAAAGGTGCATTCATTTTCACCCTTACGACATGTACAAAATGACCGTAGGAATGACCGCATACAGCCAAACAAAAAAGTTAGGCTGACCCTAAAGAAACTTATGCGAGAGGCAGGAGAATTAACAGAAGCCCTGATTATTCTAGCATATATACTTCCAAAGTATGAGAGAGCCCATGATTTCTCCTGCAAAGTTGTTTCATAAATCCATTTGATGCACATTGCTTATATGAAAAAAGTAACTTTCAAGACTCTCAGCTCGTTTGCACTGAGATTATTGACATTGTGGCACCGAAACTGCCATTCTCGAAAGAAATCAAAAAGAGATGGTGTACACAGTAAGATTGTAATAATTTGATAGAGCGCGATTTTTGCTCCATGAAGATACGTAGCATGAAAAAGGCTAAACTACTCGAAGAAGTCTTACCATGTGGTGTAGGAGCATTGATCGATATGGAGACTTTATAATCGAAACTTTTCGAATGGATATAGTTGGAGACGTGCTCTTGACTCGAGGTGAAAGGTAATGTTATGCATAGAAATCAAAGAATTAAGGAACAAAAGAGTGCTGCTTTGGCAGTGTTATCAATACAAGAGCGCACTAGAGAGGGAAAAAGGTAAGAAAATTCGTGTGAAAGCATAAGGAGATCATCGGAATAGTGTACAGCAAGTGTAATGCTATTCGCCCAGGCAATTGCCAAAGCGGACAAAAGAGATGGAGAATTGAAGGTGGGATCTCCCCTGGTCGTACCTTTGTAGGCTGTATCATGGAGAAATAACTGCACCAAGTCCTAGCATAGCTGTTCAAATGTATTATTTTCTGGTAATTAGTGTATTTGTATACTCTGAAGAAGAAACATTACATCCCACCTAAGGAACATCCCGTCTCATGATTGACTAAACATACAATAGAGTGGAATAGATGATTGTGCATTGGGGTGCTGTAGCTTTAGTGCTGCCAGCTAAGTTTTCTCTATCTGTGTTGGCAACTTAGGCCACTTGCTTTAGAGTTTAACTACAGATAGAATCTCTCTTTCTCCAACTCTATGATTATAGATGTGAATACCGTACAATTCTAAAGGATGTCCCTCTTGACTCATGACAGCTCTTAATTGATAATCTGAGGCATCAATTTATTTTTCAAACACATGATTAAAGTCAGGGAATTTATGTAAGGCACGGTAATGACCTTAATTTCTTTGTGGAAGGCTTAAAAATTGTGTCTCTGTCCGCTAAAATTTCTTACTTCTCTTAGGTACTATGTGACTTCTGTTTATGGTGTGAGTAGATGCAATCTTTGCTTCCACATATCACGGTAGTTGTTGACAAGGCTCAAGAATGAGCGCAATTGTGATTTAAGCTGAAATATTGCCTCTACCTTAAAGGCAAGTGAGCCAATTCCAGCTGTTGTAACCAGATAGCCTTAATATTCAAACTCTTGTATCGCAAAATACATTCGTCAATGCGGTTCGTTGCGTCCAGATGGTTCAAAACTTGTTCTAACTTTTGAAGATGTTCTTTTGAAGAAACCTTTGTGGCTACTTGGACATCATCTAAGATTGCCACCACAAAGTCAAGTCCAACCTTTTGCTTTTAAAAAAATATATAACATGAGATAGCAATTATCTTTATTAATTGTAAGTAGATGTCCCTCCCCAAGCCTGTGGCGTCAAAGATATTGTATGATAATCCAGGATTATGTCAATGGGTGTTGCATAAAAGAATCCATTTAAACTAGTAAGATCAACCTGAATTCTTGGAATAGGGAATGCTACACTATGTTGCTTGTCTCAGAAGTCATATGGTTCAAAACATCACGTACCAGGCAGGTAACATTATCCTCAGTAAATATCAATTGGAAATTTTGTCGATTGGCAGGTGGAATTCCTCTTGTATAGCATTTCAATCTCAAATGTTGGTTACCATATTTTGGAGGCAGCTGCCGGTTACAAACCTTTGGCATAAAGTTGTCAAGGATTTCACTGTATGCCCTGTTTCTAGAGAGTTGCTTGTCTCAAACGTAGCAATATCCGAGATAAATGGGAAAGAAATCTTGGATGTCGCTTTCGTTCTATGTCCTGGAATTGACAACCCACAGCAACTTGTGATTTTAAAAAGTGCAATTTTACCAACTTAATGATTTGCGTCATTGAGTAAAAACCAAGAAGTTATTGAAAAAAAGGCTCATTGCAATTCCTTTAAACAATATATTTGGATTTGTGGGCTCATTACAATTTATTCTAACATACAAACCATTGAATTTGTAGGCTCTTTGTTTTATGATTCTCCTGGATTGCCTGAGTGCTTCTAGTAGCTCATTGACAGGCTGTACCTCTTCAGTATGATCATCTATCTCTGGGTTTCCCTCAGAAGTCTAAATGCCATGTGATGTGAGATTGATATATCCCACTCCTGTATTGGTTGTATGAAGAATTGCAAGTGTTGGTCTGGCAGTACGCCATCTCCCTCAGAATCCTTACTAGGTTGAGGATGGCTTATTGGAACTTAGCCAGCTGTTACCACTTTGACTTGGGCCGAGAACATCACAAACTGTCTTAACTCTGTCATCATGAAGGGTACGGTACTAGGGTGAGACCAGCAACAATGATTGATTGTTATCAAAAACAACGGAGTTGACGAAAGTGCTTTTCAATAAATTGTGACTAATTTCTTATCTGCTAGTACTGAGGCAAAATTGGCCTAAATAAAAGGTCGTCGTAAACTGACATACTGAAATATGTACATAGTACATTTTACTTGAATGTATGGTACAAGTTCTCACCCCCTTCGGTTTTGAAGTTTCAAATCTATTTTCATCCACGCCAAACCCAAAAGATAAGAGGTTTCATCAATTCATATCATTTACGAGAACTGACATGCTTTGTAAGTATAGGATCCTCCTTTCCATCAATATGACAAAAACGGACTTTATTGCAAGCAATGGCTTCAAGGGAAGCCAAAAGACAGGCACGTTTCTTTAAACAAAAACTGGGATACATAGGAGTATCAATAACACTTTTGTTATCGCCAAGCAAATGAGCAGGATCATCAATAATACAACCAAAATAAGGCATTTCAATTTGATTTGCTATAATATGCTCTACGGCAATCTTCATAGATGCAAATTCAGTAGAATATGTAGCACTTTCAACGGGATTATTCTTGGAAGATTGCCTATCAATAGGAGTGTTGCTGTAGAGATGTACAATACCAGGAGCAGACTTTCCTGTAGTGTAGTCAAATAAGAGGTTGGCATCAAAAAATGTTTTCATCTGAACAGACTTTCCTTTCGGGGTAAGAGTATCATCAGGATTCCTATCCTTACATGGATGATAGATACACCCAAGATTTTGCACGTTCAAGATGCCAAATACTTGGAGCAGCACGAAATCCGCTCAGAGTCAAAGTAGCATACATATCAATAGCAAAACCATTCAACTCGCCAATAAACATAACAGTACGGAGAGACTTTGGAGATATAACAGAGGAATATGTTGACTCAGGATCCGCATTCTTTGTCAGATCACCACAGGCCATACATCGTGCATGTCTACTATAGGCATAAAGAATCTTCACTTTAATTTTCTCATGACTATCTGGGATAGGAGCACCAATACCAAGAGATTCAAATGTCTTGTACTCAAGGAGTTGCTTCGTTTCAAGTGCACTTGCATCTCTCCAAAGACTATTTCCATTTGCATTGTCAAGGAGTTCAGTATCTTCAAAATCACACTGAATCTCAATACCAACCTTAAAAACTTTACCAGATCTATGCCACATTGCACTCAAATGAACTTTCTTCAAAAGACATTTGATCTTCGTTTCTTTCTTAGCATATCTACGGAATCGTTTCAAACCTGGGTTTTAGTAACAGGGTCATCTTTTCCAACAAAATTTAGTGGTTTCCAGGTACAGAAATTATCTTCCCATTTAACAAGAACCATCAACTGTCCTTCCACTCTAAAATAATCAAATATGTCCTTAAGCGTCCAGAACTTCATGAAGTTCATGCTTGACATAATCATAGACTGCATAGCATCTTCCAAATCTTGATACTTTTCTTGGAAATTCTGTAGAAATTACATGGAACACTAGAATACTTTGATGTTAGCCTCATTGTTGATAACTCTGAAATTCTGTCTGCAACAAAGTCAAATTTCCAGCGGATACATGATGGCTATGCAAATCCAACACAACATCATTGGCATTTCCAGATATGGAATGGCATTGAACAATAGTTCGGGCTTGATCAGCTTTAATAACACTATTGAACACAGATATAACATAAGCACACTATATTTCGAACATGTAATCCATTGTTCACACTGTAGTAATGACAATTTGTTTAATGAAAAATACGATCACCATGGTAAACTCTTAGTGTGGCTAACAACTGGTGACAAACAAGGAAGTACTTGAACGTCTGTCCATGGAATTCAAGATAGGATTTAGGGTCTTGCTTCAACCCAAGGTCAAATTCAGTTACATTAGCACTTGTTACTCTAGATATCAAAATGGCATTTCCTCTACTTTTTTTGGTTGACTTAGATGTAAAGGTAAGACGTGATAATATCGCACTACAAAAAGTTTCAAACTCATCAGCACCTAGGATCAACAAATCTTCAGGGGTTTATTTCCATTTGCAAGCTGTGATGCCTTCCATTTTTTCTGTAATGTTATCTAGTTTATTCATGAACAACAACTTTTCTTTTTTAACTTTCAGCTTTTTGAATGGTATCAGATGGTATCCTTTATATTTCATATTGCCCAGAACAAAGAGCCAATCAATTAGGATTTATGCATAGGCACTAGTTGCTTCTTATCCATTTGTACGGCACAGTAATTACAATCATGCAGGTGCTAGATGCTTAGCCATGCGGATGAGTTCCCAAAGTGAAGTAGAATAGGTTTGGTGTTACAAGGACCTAAGAACAAGACGTTCATGCGAAATTAGTGTTGGCAAGATAAGCTAGAAAACGCTCTTGCTGGATTCACACAATTTGTCCTAAATTTCTATTTTATTAAGGCTAATTGTAGTCATTTATTCAGCATCAAATAAAGTCGTCAATTAGTGACGCCTTGCTTGTGATCTGTCCTGAAGAAATTTATAAGTCATGAAATACAGCAAGATGAAAGGAACTTATGGGTCAAACTTTTTCTCGCCCTTTGCCACATAGTTTGACTTACAATAAATTCA
This sequence comes from Fragilaria radians, assembly GCA_900642245.1. Lineage (NCBI taxonomy): Eukaryota > Bacillariophyta > Fragilariophyceae > Fragilariales > Fragilariaceae > Fragilaria > Fragilaria radians. Next base: position 276,983 of record CAAAJI010000037.1, read on the forward strand.
TTTTTACGCTTGTACTAACTAACATGAATTGGAAAAAAAATTGAATTTGAAGTTCACATTTTCATACCGTTTGTTCTGCAATTGGATGATTACTTGGAACATATTTCAACTTTAAACGAACAATTCTGCTCGTTTTCAAAGGGAGAAGCTAATGTCAAAGGGAGAAGCTAATGCCTTGGTCAATATGTATCCAAGGAGTTTTCTGTAGGTAAAAAGACTTCCTCGATTTTCTTGAGTTTGAGGACATATTTGGGGACATTTTATCCATTCACGTAGATAGCATGATTGAAGAAGGAATGTCCAGGACAAATGACTTGCCGTAAATAACGGCAAATCACGACCGAAAATATGAAAAAATAAACATCATTGCTCTTAAGAATTAATAGTCGATAAATGCTCGTCTGAATCGATTTAGGAGCTTGTGCACGCGACATGTGCTACAACTTTTGGCAAAGCGAACTGTGATCTGTTGAGTCAAAGTTCCCGTGAAACCATCGGAAGTTGACAACAAAACCTGTCTAGTTAGAGTACATTAAGTGTGTTCATGAAAAAAGTCAGCTTCCAGAATGCTCAACTGCTTTGCAGTGATATAACTGGCAGTAAGCCTCCTGAGCCGCTATCCCAAAAGGATGTCAAGAAGAGATGGTACGCACAAGATGATTATGAATATTTCGCGGAAGAGTGCAGTTATTGCTCTTACAAAATGCGCAAAACTGGAAAGGACAAACTACTCGAAAAAGTATTGCCATGTGGTGACGATGCTTTGATAGATACAGAAGCGTTACGATCGAGGCTTTTTGAATGGACAGAGTTGGGAATATGTCGAGGCCTTGAGATACAAATTAATCGTGCACATAGATATCAGAGAATAGAAGAGCAAAGAAAAGCGATTTATGCCGTGTTAAAATTGCAAGCAAGCGTTAAAGATATTACAATGCACGAGTCCTATTGCGAAATAGTTAGGGAGTCTTCGGAAAAGTATACAGCGGGTGCAAAAATATTCGCCAGAGAAATAGCATGCGCGGATCAAAAAGCTGCTGAGTCGGAGTTGAAGCCTCCTTTAATAACGAGAAAAAACTCTATCCTCCGAAGATTGTTAGTAAAGAGAATCAGCGGCGTTAATGCATAGCACAACTGGTAATATGTGTACCTAAGCCATTTTTATCCTAATAACCTTGTTTAAGCGCAACAGAGGGTTACAACATAGTTGATATTTGAATATTAAAAATCAGGTTACAATTGATTATATGCTTTATTACTGAAGGTTATCTTGAAAGTAATCTGGGTCAACAATTTTTTGAGCGGAGGATGTCTTCATGAAATTGACTCACGATTAAATCCAGCGAAAATGGATAATAGGTCATATTTTGCGGACACACCTTGTTTTTTTCTCGCTTCTCTTATTTTCTGAATTGCTTCTCATGAGAGATCAATTCTATTTTTATTACTTTGTTCTGTTACTATCTTTGGTAAGACTTCAATAAGATAGATCGGATCTCACTCACAATTGGTTATGAGCCCAATATTCTTCTGGAATATATACAACTATTCTTCTCCATATTTTGTCTATTGAAAGGCTTCTATTTTTCATCCTGACTCCTTGATGGAGGGGGGGGGGGGAAGATACCCAGTTTTGATGGAGAAACAAGGAACTTTCCAAACTGGTTGAAAATGTTCACAGCCTACGCAACAATGGTGAAGATTAAAGATATCCTTTGAGAGGATAGAGATCCAAACTTACCAAAAATAGAGGTGAAAGTGAGATTGAGTTAAATGATGAAAGCATTATGTTGGCACATATTGCAACAAGAAAAAATTGGCAATGGTGAGCTTCTCAATTGCTTTTGTGACTGAGATAGACATATACTCTCAATCGAAAGAAGAATGAAGGGAGATCTGTTGTCAGTTGAAGATTAAGAAGATACATTGATGTAGGAGTATTGTCAGATTACACGGAATCACGTTAATCCAAGTGGAGCCAAGGATGAATTGTTGTTATTTGGCCAAAGAGTATGCTATATAAGCAGGAATCGAGGTCCTTGAGCAAATTAATGTCCGATAAGGAAGGACAATTAAGGAAATCAATTTAAAAAATTTTGTTTTCAAGGAAAATGCAGCACCTGCGGAGTCAAAGGACATAAAAGTAAAGACTGCTGGTGTCAGTTGACAAGGCTGCAACTAAAAATCAGGGTGTAACTCAGATAGAGTATTGCTGGGTCAATGATGATCTCAGAGTCAATCTTCTGGACCCTGATATTTGGATTGCCGTCACCGGAGTATCCGTACATTCAACTGCAAATCAACAATTAGCTGAGAAGTGGAGCAAGGATGAGAAAAATACAGTAATTGCCATGAGAAATGGGAATCTTGAGTGGGCAACAAGAATTGGAGACGTTGAAGGTGTAGCCATTGATATAGAAGGAAAAAATCAGGGTCAAATTAAATTGTTGGACTACCAAATGGCCTGACAAAGGTGGGTGAACATTGAGTGGAAACAAAAGACGAAATTGTGCTAAAAAGGATAATTGTCAACTTACCTTTAACATTAAGATTTACACTTCTAAAGACACTCTTTATGCCTTCAAGATCAAATCTGGAGAAGAAATGGCTGCAGCAATCTTGGATCAATTCCAATTATTGAAAGCAAGGAAATGACCATTTCCAAAGGCCACAGCCATTTGGGTCATGTATGTTGTCAAACGTCCGTCAAGACAGCACAACACTTGGGATGGCAACGGCATGGAACCCTTGACAGATGTGAAGGCTGCACAATGGAAGACAGAAACATGTCAGTAAAGCAATCAATCACTCCGTTGCAAGCAAACCGGTGTGTTTTTGGACATAGCCGCCGCTTTTGAATCACGAGACAAATTGGATTAAGTAGAGTCTACGAGGAAATTATACTTGATAAAAATTGTCAACGAACTCACCCAATATAAGGTCTAGGATTTTTTGCATCTAAAAAGGCTATGATTGTGCCAATCTGTGAAAACAAATTTACATTCAAGGTTGAAAGAAAATCGAGGACTTATGAACTGATTGAATCCAATTAGAAAATGCCAATCCAAGTTGAGCTTACCGGAAGGGATACCCATAGAGAAATCACCCAGCCAAAGTAGGATTTTCCACTATAGCCGGTTGTGGAAGGGCAATGATGAGTGCCGAGAAAATTCCGAAGAACATGAGCTATGAAAAAAAGGCCAATGGGTAGTTTAGAGCCAGAGTTACAGCTTGTGGTTTCCTACAGGAAGATTGCATCAGTTATTTCAGCAATTCAACTGTGGCCCCGGTAAGTAATGAAACCACCATCAAAAGTATATTTGTGCTTCTCATAATGACAAATTGGATGGCTCATATTATTGATGTGAAAGGAGTGTTTTAAAGGGTACATTTTCTGGCAGAGAAGAAATGTTTTTAAAAGTTCCCAAAGGTTTTAAGAAATTATATTCAGATGGAGTGGTTTTAAGATTGGAGAGGACCATCTTTGACTTTATACAAGCTGCTTATGCTTTCTGGAAGGAATTATTGATGGCGTTCAAGGCCATGGGTTTTGAGAAAAGTAATGCAGATTTAAAAGTACTTGTGATGGACTTGTTATTTGGATTTCGTGGATTGACAATCGTTTTTTATTGGACATCCAATCCAGGTAAGTGAATAGTAGCAAGAGATCAATGAGTATTTTGATTGTGATTATGTGAGTGAATAGAAAGAATACGTTGGTTGTAAAGTCAAGAAAAACATAGATGGAGGATACATGAAAATGACACACCCAGTGATTATCAAACAATTTAACGATGAGTTTGGGCTTTCAAGCAACAATCAACTTTCAACCCTGGCTTCCCAAGACAAATCGTTTTGTCATTGGTGATCAGTATAGCATGATGCATGAGGCAGAGCAGCGTCAATATGATCCGGAGCTGGATTGTATAACTATACTTTTCATTGGTAAATACTAGTTAAGCTTATTCGGCGTTCCAGAAGTTACTTCATACATGGATTGATAATTTGCCATCAATCATGTAAACCGATGACTTCCTCCTCTACGGTTGATTCCTGTGCCTTATAATTGATATAGCTCTTTACCTAAAGTATTTCTTTGAAAAGCCTACGATTTGAGAATAAACAACTTAATTGGAAGAGAACAACAAGGTATCAACGTAATTTTTTTCACCTCACTGCATTTTTTCGTACGCTATTTACTGTACGGGCACACTTACTTTTCATGTGCTGGTGTGATCGTTGATCAAACATTCATGTTTGAATTTGAAAAGGAACAACAAGACTGAAATCTTGGGATCAAGGATTGAGAATTTTCATGACTTTTCGTTCATAAATTGTCATCCTTCTTCTTTTCGTAACAACCAAAAACATATACCATGAAGACCCAAATCGTACCAATAGCTCTGTTCTTCCTTCGACTGCCATCAATCTTGTCTCAGAATCCTTCTTCAACGCAGGTACAATGTTGTCATGTTGTCGAACTTGACGCCTACGAAGAAGGGGGAACTTGGTCGTTTTCAGCTAGCATGTCATCACCCTACGAGGTTCAAACAGGCTTGTCCAAGTATTGTGATTACTTTGAAGTGAGGACTGTATCATCTTCTTCGTCAGGAATGAATTATACAGTCTTGGGAAAACGAATCTTTGGTCATGATCATCCGTACGAACAACCCTTTACACGAGTTATTCGGGACGTCACCCTACCCAATGGAGTTAACTCTGTTATGGCGATTGCTCATGATTCAGTCGATGGATATTGTGGTAGATCTCTTGAGGTTGATCTCACGGCTAGAACACCCACATCTGTGACAGCCACTCCCGTTGTCCCATCGTATTCAGTTAGTACAGCTCCCGTCGCAACGAGTGACAATCCGATGACTGCAAGTTCTCTTGCGCCAATAACTCAATCTCCAATCACATTAGCTCCAACAGCTAAAGCCTCTATTGAAGGTGTAACGTCGTCACCGGTGACAGTAATTGCTGCTCCAGGGTCAACGTTACCATCCAGCATTCCATCATCGTTCCCATCTCTTATTCCATCGTTTATTCCCTCAGTTGTTCCTTCGGGTATATCGGACGATCCCTCAAGTCCAACAGAGTCAGGTACTAGCACGCTGTGTGCCTTATCCATGATAACATCATGCGTCACTTTAGCCGCCACCTTAATGCTCACTCAAGGGTGAATCAATAAAAGAAATTCAGAACTATTCTGGAGTACGTAAACGGAAAATGAGAATCAATAAAGATAAGGTAAATAATTTCAGTCAGGCCTAGCAGCAACGAAGCATCATCATACGTCTATTGAATAACTTAACATTAAAAAGAAACGATAAAGTTTTGTCATCATATCTCTTAGCCTACTGTAGTTTGCAGTGGTGTAGATACTTCTCCAAAAGCTATGAGCATAACAATTTTTGAATATGTCTGACATTATAGACCTAAGGAACAACCACTTGAGCTTAGTAATGGCATGCCCTTTATCATGCCTTTAACCTTCTATTAGTGAGCAAAATTTTGCACAGCGTAGTATACCTGTTAGACTTTATTCGCAACAATTGATCATTTTTCCATTGTGTTTACAATGAAATGTTGTCCACAGAACAAATTTGGCCTCTATGATGAAAGTTCCCCCTTCAACAAGAGCAAATATCATTCCCATCCTGACACTGACTAATTTTTCGTTATTGTAGTATTCCTTTAGATCACCCTAATTTTAATATGAAATATGATTATTCTGGTTAGTCAATATCTCTTCACTTATTTTATTTAGAATGAAATATACAAGTCATGCTACACTTCATGAAACACAAGTGAGTTATCATCACCTAAATTTCAGAGATCTTTGATTAGTATCATCTAAAATCATTATTCTTTTCAATTGTTGTTGTTTTAGATGTGCTAATATAGCTGATATCTTCATCATCAATATTTGCATGTACTAGCAACAATGGGCGTCTCCAAATGTTGGTACAAAATATCACCTTCTTGAAGTAATACTTTTCTAGTTTAACTTGCTGTGTTTTATGATTTATAAAGTGTTATCTTCTAGTATTCTTAATATAGAACAACGTGCTCTTCATAGGTATTTCATGCGATGTGTAGCTCTTTTGTCTCTACCTCACCATATTTTTAAGGCAAAATTCAGCACAGTCAGAAAACATACAAACATGGAGAAAACATCTTCAAATAATGAAGTCAAAGTTTATTTGATGTATGCATTTTGTAATGAGTACTTATTAGATAGTAAGGCTTCCCTGACAAATGTCTGTGAAAAGATCAATGACACAAAATGTTGCTTTTCCTTCAACCCAGGCGCCACAACCCTGACTGCAAAGGTCTTTATGGAAAGAAATCTATTTCACAGACTTCAAATCTTTCCATGCTTTTGATTTTTTTCATTTGATTTATTGACTAGGTCATCTTCATTTCACAATTGATTAATTGTTTTTGGAGTCTTCATTTCGTTTTGCACATGTTGGTGTCATACTGATTTGTCTTGGTTGTTATCGAAATCACGACTTTGTTGTGTCACATCAAACATGATCTTGCAAGTTATCTAAATATGAACAAAACATCATAGTACAAACGTAATCATTAATCAACCCACTCATTCCAACATTCAGTATGCTCTACAGAAAAGTACTTATTATGATCAAATTTTTTATACTCAAACCTGCGTAGCAAAGCAAGCGCCAAATACTAGTCCTAGTTCTAAAAACGTTTCACATCCGGTCTGGCCGGTGGCGACTTCTTTATTGGCTTGGCACGTATCTAAGTTTTTAACAATGGCTTCTATCTTATTTGTCCTTGAATACCTTAACTCACAAAATCATTGTAACTTTACTTTACGTCATACCGATCGCCCACTTGACAGTTAAGTTGTTTTATTCCTTAAGGGACAAAATGTTGCTAGGGATATCGCTTACGAACTGAAAAACATATTTGTTTCCATTCAAATTGATCAAGCATATTTTGGGAACAAAAGTTATAGGCCTAATCCATATTCCCTTTCTGTAATGTTGTTTAGACTTTTTGTTGTAAACTATAGAAGAAATACACACAAATATTCCTTGCAGCATGCAACGCAGAACTATTAAGGCTACATTAACAGCTGTTTGTGTTTGTTGAAGTCACAAAGTGCAATTTACTTTAATCACGACATTTGTGTGTCTTTGCATACTTGAAATTTCATCTTCTAACAAGAGAATTCGAACAAAAAATACAGTGAAATCACATCAACGTAGCAAATTTTATGACAAATGACAAACCAACTTAACTTAGCAAAAGGACTTCCAATAATTAGCTCACTCAGAAAATAAGACTTTATAATCTAATATTGATCCTCTAATCTGCGTAGCAACGTGATCTCCAAATACTAACTACTAGTAATTATTCTAAAAATCATCCGAGCGTCGCTCGCTGCCATTCGTTTAGATTAACGAGTTTGTTCCAGTAAAAATTATGTCTGTCATCATTCTTAGTCCCGCTTTTGATTAATATATCTCATTGTTTAAGGCTAATGCCTGGTCGATATATATCAAGCGAGCTTTCTTAACGGACAAAGACTTCTTCGATATTCTGGAAATCGAGGACATATATTTGGACATTTCAATCATTGATGAGTTAGCACTGGCCTTCCTTAAGTAATTGAACAGGTCAATCGATATAAAAAATTAAGTAAGTTGAGAAGTGGAAATCATTTAAATTGCTTTTATTTTATTTATGGAAAAAGATAATAAATAGAATCCGTTGCTTGTGCAAGCGACATATGTTTCAACTTTTGGCAAAGCCAAAGCTAAACTACTACGACAATTTGAGTCAAAGTTCCCTCAATCCATCGAGAAGTTGACAACTATGATTTTTCCACTCTTTTACATAAAATGTATAGATGAAAAAAGTTAGATTCCAAAAAGTTTGCAGTGATATACCTGGCACCGAGTCTTCTGAGCTGCCATTGCCAAAGGATGTCAAGAGGAGATGGTACACGCAAGCTGATTATGAATATTTTACGTCAGAGCGCAATTACTGCTCTTTCAAGATGCGCAAAGCTGGCAAGGACAGACTACTCGAAAGTATACTTCCTTGCGGTGACGATGCTTTGCTCGATACGATGACTTTACGATCGAAGCTTTTTGAATGGACAGAGTTGGAAATATGTAGAGGCCTTGAAATAAAAATTAATCGTGCACATAGGTATCAAAGAATGGAAGAGCAAAGGAGAGCGATTTACGCTGTGTTAAAATCGCAGGCAAGGGCAAAAGATAATTCAATGTGTGAGTCTTATTGGGAAATAATTAGAGAGTCTTCCGAAAGGCATACAGCAAGTGCAAAGATTTTCGCTAGGGAAATCGCTTTCGCGGATCAAAAAGCCGTTGAATCGGAGCTGAAACCTTCATTGATGAAGAGAAAAAACTCTATCCTCCGAAGATTGTTAACAAAGAGAACAAGCGGCGTTAATGCATAGCTTAAAGGGTCACATGTATATTTTTACTCAACTTATCATTAAAATCTTGTCTAAGCGCAACACATTATTACCTAATAGAATGACCTCCTAGTTAATGGATAATATCTCGACTTTCTGAACAAGTGGGGACTAACATTACAAGAAGTGTCCCTGAAGAGAATGAATTACCTTCAAATGACTAGATATTTGAACTTAGGGTTTACTATTTTTTTAAATTATCCTTTTTCCGGCAGATTGACTGCACTGTTTGATATCAGGGCCTATAGCCATGTTCACCACACTCCAACTTTTCAAAAATGGTTTGGATGTGATGCAACTTGTAATCCAAAATCTGAAACTTCTTGGAAACTTTGAGACAAATCAACAAAAATAAGCAAGACAAAGCTCTTAAGCACGGCAATAAATGACAGTATGGTTGACGAGTCTATGAAACAAAACGTATTTAGACTCGATCATATGCCAATTAAGAATCGTTTTTCCAGAAGTAAGACTGAGGTGTAATCATTATATTCTTTTTCTTTTCTTTTCTTTTCTTTTCTTTTCTTTCTTTTCTTTTCTTTTCTTTTCTTTTCTTTTCTTTTCTTTTCTTTTCTTTTCTTTTCTTTTCTTTTCTTTTCTTTTCTTTTCTTTTCTTTTCTTTTCTTTTCTTTTCTTTTCTTTTCTTTTCTTTTCTTTTCTTTTCTTTTCTTTTCTTTTCTTTTCTTTTCTTTTCTTTTCTTTTCTTTTGATAAAATGTCTTTGTTAATCTTTGCACATACTGGTGATGATTCGCTAGTAAGAATTCCTTGCTAAAAGTTGCAAGTAATAAACTTGACCTTGTACTCCATGTGGTTTGGCTTCTTGGAACATTTGATGTTTGGAGGCAAAATGAACAAACTTTTAATTTATCTTTATGTCTGAAGTACTTTCATTAATGCATACTTATTGTCCAGCCGGTTGTAAACAAAGACTGCCTAACACTATAGGTTATGAGCAATATCCAGTCTAATACTGATTGATAGACTAAGAGATGTATTTGTGTACCGGTAGTGGAGACATCCATTCTATTCATTGCAAGTTAAAAAAATAGAATTAAGATATTCTCATATTTACACATCTAGTCCTGGAAAGATACAAGTTAACTGTCCTTTTCATTCCTTCCACAAATTTGGATGACAGTGAAGCATCAGACAAATTTAGTGATGGCTAAATATTGCTTGGAAATAGAAAGAATATTTAATACCTTGAAGCTTCCACTCCCAGTGTATCTGAGAATTTGGAGAACCGGAACCTTCTGAATATTTCTTGGTAGGACCGAAGAAGCTTGGTATTGCGTCAGATCTTGTATATGCAGCCCAATCATTAAAAGGTCTCGAACCGGAAATCAACGAATTGGGTCATGAACACACCGTTCCTTGTAACAAATTCCTGCAAATGCGATTGGTAGCTTTCGTGAAATCCAAGAATAGTCCTTGTTATGGCAGGGATACGCTGTTTTATTCAACAACAACAACGGTTCAGATTTCTTTCAAAATGAGTCTATTTGTTGCTAGGATTCTCTTGGAAAATATGCAAAGCTGTTGTTGGCAAGTCTCTACTAGTACCGTAACATTCTTTACTATATATACGTCACTGAATCGTCTTTCTATGTCAAAATGGAGTCATTTGTCAGGTGTTCGGGATGACCTCATATACACTTGGATGTCCAATTGTCGTAATCCCGTAATCTACGAAGGAACAACAACCAACAGTGATTGAAACTTGCGCAAACGACGCAAGCAACAAAGAAGCCTTCTATATGGAACATTTGAACGACGACTCCTTTGAATCAGATGATCGAAAGCCATCTCCTGTACCACCATCCTATGGAACGAACAACTTAAATTGGAAACATTTGGAAATGGAACAATTTCAAAATGATATCCGGGAGCCTAGTATTCATGAACCTACCAGACGTAAGCTAAGTGGTTATGAACCTAGTAATACCATGTTGTCCGAACCGGATGTTGATTATGATACAACAGCGACAGGACTATACACATCACCAATAGTAGGATCACCCAAACGACGTTCCAATATGGAAATATCCATTGTTCCTTCTGCTGCTAGTATTCGTCGTAAGGCACGAGAATCATCACGATACACAAAAAATGCATCGACATTACAATCATCATCCATTATATCCTCACAATCAAATCTAGAAACAGCCATTTCAACAACGAAAGGGATTGATTCTACCAATCAAGAATCACAAAAGGATTCGAGTATTGCTATACCTACGACTACTACTACGACTACATTGGAAACAACCATATCCACAAAGCCTCCAAAGGAGCATGTATGGACAGGAGAAGATGAGGCAGAATCTACAACAGCACGACGTAAGGCAATTCAAGAAATTATGAAGGATTCTACGTTGAGTAGTGTCGAGAGGAATCGTAAAATACAAGAATTGATCAAGGGTACTATTCCATCATCATCCTCACCAATACCATCAACATTGTCATTAAATTCTACTTCACCAGATGTCACAACAGTCGAATCCACCAACAAGGAAAAAACAGCTCAAAAGGAAAAGGTCAAATGGACTGGTGAACCCGAGAATGATGCTGCTGTGGCCAAACGGAAAGCGATTCAAGAAATTATGAAAAATCCAAACTTGACACCAGCAGAACGTCAATCACAAATTCAATCTCTCATGATTGGGAATACTAGACATACAAACAATCATTCCAACAATTCTTCCACATTGTCGAAACCCATGGCATCATCCTTGAAAGTTGAGTCTTCGGATCAAGATGGTCATTCTACCAAACCAGGAATACAGGTCATGAAGGGTCAGGATATACGTATCCATCAAAAAATTAATCGTAATACAGTTACTGTTCCCATTCATCATTCTGGAGCATCATTGATAGAATCATCATCAACATCATCGTCAAGAGCAGCAGGAACAACAGCAGCAATAGGCAACCAAAAGGATGATCCTCAAAGTACAAGACATGTCGAGTATCCAACCCATCTCACATCATCCTCTACTTCATCCCGGTCAAAGCAATTATACTCTACTTCAGGAAATGATGTGAACCTAGATGTCAAACCAGGATTTACAGCTGTACGCGGACATGATGTTCGAATTTCTGCCAAATCTAGGAATCATTCCCGAAATACTACCACGACTAGTCCCCTAAAGTTAGCCGCTTCAGCCTTGCCCGCTGATTTATTAGAAGACTCGAGTAAAACGGAGAGTCAGAATGAAGTGGATGATATATTCTATGGAAGGGAATATTCCAATTCCTTGACTACACCAGTGACATCGGCGGCTGCTCGCTCAAAGCAATTATACTCTACTTCAGGAAATGATATGAGCTTAGATGTCAAACCAGGATTTACAGCTGTACGCGGACATGATGCTCGCATTTCTGCCAAATCAAGGAATCATTCCCGTAATACTACCACAACTAGTCCCCTAAAGTTTGCCGCTTCAGCCTTGCCCTCTGATTTATTGGAAGACTCAAGTAACGTTGAAAGTCAGAATGATGTGGATGATATATTCTATGGAAGAGAATATTCCAATTCCTTGACTACACCAGTGACACCGGCGGCTGCTATGCTTCCATTAGAGGAACCTGATACGATGATGCTTACTACCGCGAGACCAGGAGTCACAGCTGTCCGAGGAAAAGATTCTAGGATTTCTCGTAAAGTTCAGACCAGTATCATAAAGCCAGCAAATCTGAAAGGAACTGATAACGATGGGAGTTTTAAGGATGTAACGAAATCCATCTTGGATGGTAAGGACCCTCCACTAGTTCAACCAGGAGCTGTCGCATCCCACAACGATTCTCGAGTGTCACGAAAGATACAAAGTGCTCTCACACACACCTCATCACCAATAAGAAACACATCTATGGCGTATAACAACAGTTTAACATCCGATGTTGAAGAACCCGAAGCCATACTACCTGGTACTGTAACAAGAATGTCATTGGAGCAAGTCTCTCGTGTCGCACGTAAGGTTGGATCTATCGCACGAGGTCATCCAACTACTACAACTATTTCTTCTACAAATGGTGTATCATTGGAAGATATTTCTCAACAGGATATGGAGAAATTTGAAGATGAACCTGGCATGGGATTATCACGACCAGGAACAGCAGTTGCATCAAGAGATTCCCGTGTCGCTCGAAAGATTGCTCAAGCCCATAATGTGGGGGCAAAGGCATCCAAGGATGATTCTGCTGTAGGACGGAAAATAGGACGTTCACCACGACGTATAACGACGAAAACAAATTCAGCTAGTGGCGTAGCTTCCATGGATGAAAATTCACAGGAAGGACCAGTCATTGGTGCTGTCGCAACGTTGGGTGATGACCCGGCAGCAAATAAGAAATCATTTGTTCGAGATGAACTCTTTGCGACAGAGGAAGGTGAAGAAATTAATCCTGATGATTATCTTATGCAACAAGTAAAGGCAACACAAGAAGCTCAATTGAATCTACTTAAGGGAGGTGGAAAGAATAAAAAGGGTAGTAAGGACGGTAAGGATGATGATGATGATACTATGGGCCTTCACAAGGATGGTGATGCTGCTGTACCCAAGGCACCGGGTGCATTCGCTGTCAAGGGTGGACGAGGGGGATGGTTCACGGGAGGATTCCGTCAACGAGCAGCTCGGGGGATGATGAGCCGAAATAAGAGTCGTGCAATCCTCGATGCAGAAGTGAAGGCTCTTAATCCAGATGAGATTGATGAAGACGATTATGAAGACTGGTGGGATCGAGCGGACAAACCCACCATCATTGTGGGAGCATGTATCCTTATCTTTGCAATAATAGCCATTACTGTGCCTGTTGTTTTATTAAAGACAAAGGAGGAACCACCGACGCCATCTCCGACGAGTTCTCGTTTCTTTCTTGTGGATGAATTTCAATCATTATTCACCAATGTCACCAATCCCAAGGCATTTCAAAATCCATCATCTCCACAGAGTTTGGCATTAAATTGGATTGCCTATGATGATGAAATGCAATTGGACCCTTATAGCCTATCAGCGATTCAACGTTACATCTGTATGGTTTTGTATTTTAGCAACAATGGTACACAGTGGAAATATCCATCATCTGCTGTGGAATGGGGATCGGGAGTTCACGAATGCGAGTGGGATTACATTACGTGCGAGACGAGCACAGTAATCGATAAGTTGAATTTATTGGGCGTTGGAATGGTGGGTGAGATTGTACCGGAAATCATGTATTTATCGGAACTGAAATCGTTAGATGTCGGTCGAAATGCCCTCAGGGAGTCGAAATTTCCCACAGTCCTATTGCAAATGACAAAGTTGCGATACTTGTACTTAGATGAGATTCGATTAAAGGGAACGATACCCACTGAAATTGGTCGACTTTCAAAGTTGGAAGATCTTTACTTGAGCGCAAACAGTCTTTCAGGAAGTCTTCCCACAGAACTTCGCTCCCTCTCATTGCTTAGAGGATTTCAAGTGAATATGAATTATTTAGAGGGCGATATCTTTGGAATCGTAGAGGGTTGGCCCAAGCTTCAAATCCTCGATTTTGGTAACAATGATTTTGACGGAACGTTCCCATCCATACTACCAAAGAGTCTAACAAATCTAAGGATGGATCGCAACTCCATCAGCGGGACTCTCCCCACTGAACTAGGATTACTCACTAATCTCAAATCTTTGATTGTGACTCAAAACTTTCGATTTACAGGACAGATACCGACGGAACTTGGCAATTGTAAATCCCTCGAATTACTTCATGTCGATTCTAATAATATCAAGGGTTCCATTCCTACCGAACTAGGCAAATTATCCAAGATTCAAGATATCCGTTTGGCACAGAATGAATTGAGTGGTAGCATTCCCACCCATCTGGGACGATGTACATCCCTCACGCAATTGGATTTGAATAATAATGATTTCAGTAGCATCGTTCCATCCCAAATTGGACAATTGAGTAACCTGGAACTACTTTGGTTGCAATCCACAAATTTATCAGGTTCCATGCCCAATGAGATATGTCAATTGCGTCAACAGAAACTAGATGAACTTCAAGCTGACTGTAAGTTTGTTGAAACAGCACAGGTCCAATGTGCAGAGCCAACTTGTTGTACGGGATGCTTATAAAGTTCCAATACTAGAATATTGTTTTATATTTACTAGTTTCCATTTTTGAAAATTGAATGTTGTCTCGTACTTCGTCTTTGCATGCTATGTCAAAGTCGCCATAGGCACATTGAGGAGATTACATTAACGCCTTATAGCATGCATATCCAGGAAAATTGTAAAGTCGTTCCAAAGGATATGAAGAGATAAACGTAGGGGGGACTTTCTCCAGTCACACAAAACTAAGGATTCAAGGATTAGTGCCACTACAGATTTTAGAACTATGGTTTTACAAATGGGGTAGATAAAATTACAAATCAATTCATGTTATTGACAATTCCTGGGAATAACTAATGTTCTTTGGTAAAATACATGAGTTTCTTATGGATGGCTGCGCGCATTTGGAAAAGCCTACTCCTAATGTTCCCTTCTGGATCGTTCAACTAAAGTTGCCTACGTTCCAATACATCTAGAGGTTTCAGAAAGTAGGTTTTTTCTTGAATGAGATGTTATTCTAATTCAAATTGTCTTGATGTTGTATGACAATCAGCGGTAGCTGCTGCATTATACTAGAGAGTATAGTATATCCAGAAAGGATTTCTATTATTTTGATGTATATGCCTAGGAACATAGTTCACATTATATCTTATTCTCCCATACTTTAAGGTGAGTATCTTCCATTTTATAGACACCATTCTCATCAAATCGTACATCCTCCCAAATATGCTCTTGTTTAGGAAGATTGTCTGTTGTTGTAGTTTCCGTATTGGATATTGTTCCCTTGGTTGCAACGATTGCCAAGTGTCGTCCTGTGGCAGCACCGATACGTGTATGTACAAACAATCGTTGAAGTTCCGTATGGAGGATTTCAGGAGCATGATCCGCATAGTCATCCAAATATGGTTCGGTAGCTCTCAAAAGTCCAAAGAGGAATGGATTGGCACGTTGTGCCGCATATGCGGGTGTATCAAAGTCCATTTCACTTATCCATAGTTGTCCTCCATCGGGACGTAGGATCCGATATGCCTCTGGAATGACTTGTCGTAATATATGGGTGGGTAATTCATGTGCCACGAATTGTAAATTCACAATGTCGACCGAGTTATCGGGAAGGCCCGTTGCTTCTGCACACCCTACTTGATAGTGAATACGAGAATCGGGTTGAATTGTATGGACCCATGGACCACCATCCTCTCGAGACTTTGGATGCCATTCTAATAAGGATTGTGCAACATCAATAAAATAGGGACTCATATCGATTCCAATAAATGTATCGACTTGTTCTGGTGGATATTGTTCTGCCCACCAACGTGTACTCGTCCAGTTCCACATCCAAGATCCACAAAGGTAATGTTGTTGTTATGATTGTTGTAATTGTGATTATTCTTGCCTTCAAGGTGCTCTTGTTGTTGATATTGTTGTTGTGACTTTGTTGGTATGGTTGCTCCTAATTCTTCTTGTAAACATATTTGAAAGGAACGACGAAAGGCATCTTCTCCCTTGGATCCATAGGTTGGAAAGTTCCTTGCACCAACTGCTGCACTAGCAATTTCTGCCTCCCAGGCTGCCTCCCAATTTAAATTTCCATTACGATAGGCATGAAAGGGTTGACAATAATAAGATGGAATATGAGTCAAAGAGAATGCTGACGATGATTGTTGTTGTTGTTGTTGTTTCTGTTGCTGCTTGAATTGATATTGTTGTTGTATCCAGTCTCGATATTCCATCCATGGAATACCATTGGAAGCTGCTGTATCCATCATTTTTTGTCGTGCTTGGGGGACTAATACATACGTCCATAAAGGAGAATCAAGTGCCCAATCCAACAAGGAATGAAAAAATCCAATTCTCGGTTGACTTTTCGACGTAACGACGATGTCATTTTTCATAGATGTTTCGTACAAAATGAAAGTCAAGGATTTCGTAGAATGTGGATGGAATTGTTGTTGCCACGAGGACACTATAGGAGATAAGACAAAGGCAGTCACACTATGACACAC
>CAAAJI010000037.1:297893-328626 GCA_900642245.1 Fragilaria radians
TAATGACTGGAGTAATCTAAGAAGCATACTATTCGACATTACTCGCTCAAAGTCTCTCATCGATATCGTAAAGGGGTAGATTAGATGGAGAATCCATACAAGTTTCAAACTTGTAATCCTATTTCTTGTTGGCAACGCATCATCTTATTGTAAACCCGGTGAATGAGGGAAGAATGAAAAAGCATGCGACTATAGAAACAACGGAAACTCATTTCAATTCGTTTGGAACTTCTCGAGACGATCAAGGGTACTACTCCCCCTATTTGCACAACGAATCGATTGAAAAGCTTTCCAGTATTCATAATCAGTATCTTTCCTTTAATGACTATTTGCTGCTCATTGCTTTTCTTCTTGTATTCCGAGACTTCATTTCCCGAAATACATTTGGCATTGTCAATTGTCGTTATGACTCATACAAGTAATTTGAACTAGTAAACAGTACAAAGTAGCAAAACATAGTAATTATATACTTTGTTTGACACGTTTGTGAGCAGCAGAATTCGAATGGTCACGTGTTCGACTCACGTTGGGTGCTACTTAGGCACTTATAGCTCAGTGGTAGAGCGTTCGATTGCAGATGTTTTAACCATGGTGAATTTTCTTTTGGGAATTCTTTTGTTTTGTTTGAAATAATTTCTATACTCTGAGCATGATATTTATGCTTCACATTTATTCTCTCAAACATGACATACAACATAATTAATGCAATATGCTTCACTGTCTCCAGAAAAAGTTTTGACTATTGAATTGACAACCACCCCTTACCTTACAAAAAATCACTCCTTGATTACATAGTTATCCTCTCAAGTTTTTGTCCATGACTATTGAAAAGCAACCTAAGCAGATTTTATGGCCATTGCTAAAGATGCAGTTTCGGAGCTTTCATCAGATGCATGTAAAACAGACACTTTATTACAAAAGCGAAATGGCTTTGTTCCTTACAATTCTTAATGAGAACTATATTTTTTCGATGTCATGGCTGGAAAGTTACTGTTGATAGGCACAATTTGTATTTTTAATTGTTTTATCGAAAACCTGAAAATAAAAATGAACTGTTTTATTCTGCAAAATGATTGGCTAAGATGATTCAGTTACTTTACGGGTAGAGAAGGAGCATGACCGGTAGTTAGGCAAGCTAGAATGTAAACCATGTGATGACAGTGAAATTACTGGAGAAGATACGTGTAATTATATAAAAGGTGAAGGCCTGATATCATTCCAATAGTAATTGGATGTACTTTTATGAATATAAAGTTATTGAAACAAGCAAGAGGAGATAAATAGTTCCTACACACGCCGATCCAGTAAAGCATGGTTGGATGTGCAGCATTTTTACTGCATGCAGCGTCTAAGGATAAAAAGTGAAGCAACACTTACAATGGTTAAGGAAGAAACTGCACCTGTGAATTGAAAATATGAGCAAAGTTCTACACCAACAGAATGTCTTGTTATGCATGATGAAATTGGAACAGTAATATAGATCAAACGATTTTCGCACGTTCATCCAAGGAAAACAGTTAAAATCGTTCAAAAATTAGAGACTATATTTGCCAATACCAAAAAATTGTCACTTAGGCAATGCCGATTAAGGCTATCGGATGTTGATACAAAGAGTATCATTACTTCAAGGGATATCACCTGGTTGTGGGAATATCACAAAGATTGGATCATTTTGAAGATTCCTGTTTTGTAGTATGCACTGATGACGACAATGAAGGAATTATTCCTGAGAAGGTTGAGATAAATCAAGGGATGCAAGAAAATCAAGCTAAACGAAAAAATGATCTTGTTAATAAGAACGGTAAAAATAAAGATAGCTGTGATCCAGATGCCTCTAAGATTATTGGCTAGGAAGGGACATCCTTCTTTACTAAGTTTATGTTGTTTTGTTCAGCTGAAATATTTTAAAGAAACTACTACCTTCAATGAAGCATGGAATTGTGAAAGTAACACAATCCAAGACAATGGAGATACACAAGTAAGATAATATTATCTTGTTCAGCTGAAATATTTTAAAAGAAACTACTACCTTCAATGAAGCATGGAATTGTGAAAGTAACGCAATCCAAGACAATGGAGAGACACAAGTAAGAAAGTGTTTAGTGACATGGAAGACAAGAAAGTCTGGGAAATTATCAAGAAAAAGGATCTCCAAAGATGTATAAAATATTTTTTAGGGCCAGATATATGGTTTGTGGTCTTAATTAAGTCCTTGGAAAAGACTTCAATGAAAGTCTTGATCCGGTCCTTAATGATTTCAGCTTTTATGTTGATTACCAAGCCGATTTGGGGTTTCAAGCCTCTGCGGCGTTTATTGGAAACATTATTTCTACATGGTAACGTATAAGAAGAAATCGGCATGAGTATTCCCCAAGGTATGATTTTTTTTCAAATGGCATTAGTCTCATTGAAATCTTTATTGATAATTTTCTCGTTATGGAAAACAAAGTCAAATTTCAAAGTTTTTTAATAAATTTGAAAGGTAGATGCATCAACTTAAAGATTGAAAACAATCTCACGGACTATTTCAGTTGTCGTGTCTTAAAAAATTAATCAAAGAATAAAATTGTGATCATACGACCACACTTGATCAAACTTTTCAACAGATTTGGAGGTGAAAAATTTGAAAGCCGTCACCGAGATTTCATATTGTTGTTTATACGATATCGCAGAAAGAGTATCGTTCAGGAGTTGGAATATTTTGTTGTAAGAGAACCTAAAAATTGCATGGATGGTGCAAGAATAGGATCATGCTTTATAATATTGAGAGTTGTTATGTTTGTTCATTCCCAACATTTCAACTATGTGGAAGATCAACACTCAAAGTCAACACGAATGTAGAGGTTAGAATGTATGAGGGAGTTAACACTAAGGCAATTAAATATCTATTTGTTAAAGAATGTTATTGGATGTAGGGATATCTTATATCAGTTGTAAGACCTCGGAAAGTATAATACCACAAAAAACCTTCAAGGAGTAGCAGCTACGTTTGCATTTAGTTTTCAGAGAAAAATACCAATAATTGAATTATTCCTTAACATCTAAATCCTGGGGATGAAATACACATTTCCAGTCTGGACAAGTTTCAGTCTTGCGTCAAGTTTTGATTGTCTGAATACAATAGTGTAAGATTTAAAAGAATTCCTTAAGGCAATTTAAATGTAAATGTTGTCCACTGGTCCCACACCCTTTTTCAACCACTTGTTAATACTCCTATTTTATTATTTCTCGTTTCCATTTCTTATCCTTAAAAATTACGGCTTGGCTATTTGATTTAACTTTCAATGCTAGCTTCAACCATCTTGAAATCTTTCCCTAAATTTCATTCTTCTTCCTTTTCGTCACTACCTTAAAGGTCTAGTAGTTCGTACTTGCAGCACTGCATTTTTCGGTTTGGATGATTTTACCATTTAGATCTTCATTGAATTTTTTGCTCACCCCTTCTTCATCCATCACTCTCATGGATTTATCATTTGATCTCTTCGCTCTTTCTTAATAAACTTATTACCTCACTCTTAGATCCAGCAGCACAAAAGCTCAAAGTAATTCCGATTAGGAATTGTAGAACAACAGAAAACGGTTTAAGTCCATTCGTGATCGTTTGCAGTCCTTGCGGAAAAATAAACGAATGTTGAATGTTCAACTATTAGCAAAATAATCAGCAACATTGAATCTAACTTAGCTTGAACACTTATCAAGTTCACCTAGTATGTGTGAATAGTACATTTACTATAAATAGTATCCAAACATTTTATCAATTCAGGAAAGACTTTTGAGAACATTCCAATCCTTTATTCGTTGGTAAACTGAGATCTTTCTGAGCCACTTTTCCTACATAGCCTAGACCTTGTGAGACGGATGGAATCTTCTAGGTCATCACAGCAATCACTTAGAGCGTCGTCATCCCAATCAAGAAAATCGTCAAAGTCACATTCAAGGTCCCCACAAACGTCTATTTCGTCAAAGAAGTCATGTGTATGAAGCATTTCTTTCAAATCTTGTCGCCGCCATCTTTGAGCATCAAGATATTTAGAGTTACAATGAGACGTTAAACCTATCATTTCGCTGACGGCATCAGGGGCTTCCGGTATATCAAGCGAGCTAGAAATTTGTTCGAGTTGGGTAAGCGTCCAGATATTTATCCCAAGTAAGAAAAGAATGGAGCTGTCATCTGATATGGAGAACTCATCTTCAATCTCAGATGTTATCCTTACCTCAGCGATTTCGTCCGCGTCACTTGATTGGTCTTTGAGAGGCATCTATGAAATATTTTCTGTGTGAAAATCTTGACCAGAGAACTCTAACATCAATGGTTGACCAGAGAACTCTAACATCAATGGCTTTTTTGTTTCTTTACGACGATCTTTGAGTCAGGAAAAGACTTCCGATATGTCATTGTAGGCATTATTCAAAATTTAATTACGACTTTTGTTTGATATGAGAAATTGAATGTTCTTTGACCCTGAGGATTTACGTTTTGGACTATTGCCCTCACCTTTCTTACTTTAATTCCCGATAGTTCCACGAACAACTTTAAGAATTTAATGTTCCGCGAGACATGTCTTTTGCTAAAGCGCGAAAAGATAGTTTTGGGAGGCTTGATTGAGTGAAGGCACCGTAGGCTTTACCCACCTGCTTCACATTTCCTAGAGGGTATCTTATGGAACATTGGTCTCATAGCCCTGGAACAAATAGGTATTGCCTTTATTTGATTTTTCTCTGGAAGACCATTCAATTTAGACATCTATATCACAATTTTGCCAAAGATACGTAAATTTTTAGCATATCACGCCTCTTTACCATAGAAGCCTTCATGAGGGCTCTTCCCATTAGTGCTTGACAGAACATTTGATAGCTTTGTGGCTGTAAAAGCACAATCAGCCAATGATTCATCTCTCAGGTTGGTAGGGACTCCAGCATGATTTAAAATGGCTTTCATTGGACTACACTTTTTTCTGTGGAGGTAATACTCTAACATACGGATACCAAACTCACCTGATAATTCTCAATGTAAAATATGATGACTTTGTCTGGTGTAAAAAGACGATGTACTCATTGTTGTAAAGAGTTCTTATTCATAATATCTTAAAAGCTTAGAAGAAGTTCTACAACAAATGTAAAGAACTGTGTGTAAGCATTTAACAGTGTGTTTCTTTATTGATTAGAATACTTAAAATGAAATTTTGATTTTACCCAAAGGATAATTTTGTATGTTACCTTCCCAGCTGTCTATGTCTACTTCCCCCTGTAAGTCAAGGCTGAGATCATTTGAGACTTTTGTGCAATTCCAGGATATTTCTGATCCTGCTGAAGAGCTAAAGATATTTTGGCAATCTTCGAAAATTTCAGTTGAGTGGCCATTGAACTGTAGTTAAAATTTCCACAAATTAGATAAGTTTTACAGTTTATAATGCTTTATGAATACTGCTTTCCATGTGGACCAGTCCGTCCTATTTTCAACTAGCAATGGTATGAAGAATTTGTTTTCATGAACACACATCGTATAATCACATGTTAACATTTTTGAGTTACATAATATATATTTCAAACATATAACAAATCTCTATTTTTAAAACAAAATCTATAAAGGAAGGCAGAAGTTGATTTCAGTGATAGCACCTGACCGTGGAAATGCCACCACAAGCTTCTTGACTTTTGCTTTATTTGCAATAACTCTCTGAACGCTGTTGTCACCATATCCAGTGTAGGTATAGGTTTCAACACGATTTGATAAAGTAAAGGATAAAGTTTGCAACTTCTCGTCAATGTCCATCATCCCAATATCATTGAAAAAGACTGGATTCAAAAAGTCAAAAGTTATTGTACCTCCTGAGGAATTATCATCAGGTTCACGTGAGTTAGACCCTTGAATGATTAAGGCATCTTGGTTTAGGAGTCAAAGGTTAGAGCTATCACTACTTGATCTGAATTCAAATCACATGACATGATACTTACTTCCTATGGCTTTACAATTTTCTCCCAATTTTCCAGGCTCTCCTCCTATCCCCTTACCAGGACCTCCTCCAGGACATTTTTCGTTTGGACTTCCAAGATCAAGATCAGCTTTAGGTGTGGCAGTATCATATATTCGAGCCATTCCATTGGGTGTGTAACCAGTCCCTTTTTTAGCTGTAGCGGTTACGACAATACCATATTTGGCCTTCCATTCGTCTTTCACATAAGCACCTTTCTGAAGTAGACTTCCATCTCCTTTAGTTGAAAAATCAAGTTTGACGCATGCACCATACTGAGTGTTATTAAATGCTAGCTGAAAATCGGAAAGACTTGTTGATTCCAAAAAACCGATACTACTGGAACACTGAATCGCTTGTACTTCACTCAACGTTTTCCCAGTTATTGTAACTTCAATGGATGGATTTTCTCCGAGACAAGCCTTAAAATTAGGAGCAACTTCTTGGAGTATGGCATTACTCAAAGTGGCCTCCATCTCCGGTTTGAATGTGCTGTAAAACCAGGTCGATTGCAGTCTCCTTCCATCGCCATTGTCACCAGTGCACATTACCTTAGCGCATCCGCCAAATCCTAACCAAATATATCCTCTTGCTCTTAAAATCCTCCTGGTTGAAGTCGAAGGAGTAGAGCAAACTCCAGCTAGGAATACAGAGTCGTCGTATTTACCATTCTCGCCAATACCATACTGTACGAGGATGTTATTGATATTGTTGCCTAACAATACCTGGTCAGCCAATGGGCAAATATCGAGGGTCGAAGGTACAATCTTGATGGTAATTTCGAAGAAATCTATCTGACTCTGATCAATAGGGCAGCTTACAGCAAACAGTCGTCGCTGTGCTTCTCGCTTTAGCTGATTCGCGAAAGCCTCTCTGTTAAAACCTGCTTCCATGGCCTTGGAATTCTCCTGGATATCCTTCGTCTGAGCGTTAAAATTTGATTCATCAAATGTTATCTCGGCACGAAACAACTTTACAATCAAAGAAGCTATGAGAAATGTGAAAGATTTCATGGTCGACCCTTTAACTTAGTCGACGTTGTGTTTTTGTAATTGAATCACTGTTGGAATCACTAGAAGAATTTCTAATGTGACTCACTTTTGAAAGCAGTCTACGAATACCATCCATACAAATAGATATATATGCCCAGAACATATGCCTCATTGCTGTTAAAAACTGCTTAAGGTCATTCTTCACTTTAAGTAGCCATTCCCGGACTAAAAAGCTTTTCACACCTTCAACTTTTAATGCCTTAACGGATTTTCTATGTCTGTGATCAGTTCAAGAGTGCCTGAAGAAACACAATGTAAAGATTCATCCCTGCCCTCTTTTTTTGATATGAAAGTGACTAAAAACGAAATATTTATTAAAACTAAACTTGCCAAGTGCTAATCATATTCATCTATTCCTAGAAAGTGTTTTTATCATGTATCCTTAATGTGTACAACTATACTCATGGAAAGATCACCTGGTCCTGTGTCTTCGTTGACTGGATATGCCAATTTGAAGCAATCGACGCAAACTCTCCATGTGTGAACATTGGTGTATCCAAATACATAATATATGCAATTAAGAATGTCAATGTGATTTTTTTGTCATTCTTATAAGGAAGGAGAAAGACAAACATGATGAGTCTTTGTACTGTTGTTGTTTTGGCTTAAAGTTGCATTGCTGCTGCTGCTGCTGCTGCTGTTTTGATGATGTAACAACAGTGTGCTTAAAATAACGTGAGGCATTAGAAACTTAGAGTTATCTTAACAGTCTGATGCAAATTGCGTCATGGGCAGTAGGGAATGACTGTAATCTGGTAAGAATGCACATATTGTGAATGATTTATGAATTTGGGGGGAAGCTGGGACATTAACACTGCTATATAATTGAGAGTATAGGTTGACAACAAGGGTCATGTTTGTCTTTTTGTAGAGTACCTGAATAATGATGCAAATGGTACGTTCTGTAAGTGCGTACAAAACGCTAAGGATTTCACGTGACTCCTGATGTCAGATAGTTAATTTGGATGCATATGAGAAACCAAGTTCTGGACACAATAGTGGAATTATTCCTGGCCTCTGATTTGGAGAGGCGGCAATTGTCAGCATGAAGAACAAATTCAAATGGCTTTTGCGGCACTAATCCTGAGGATGCAGCAAATAAAAATGAAGATTATTAAATGGGAGAATATGATGTCAATATAGAGGAGATATATCCAATACATTATAAGTGAAATAAGTACCATTAATGAAAGTACAACTAGATTGGGAAGAAAAATCAATTCACCCTTTAGATATTGTGATAAAGCATGCTGAATGACTTTTGACATTTGGGAGGAATACACTTTGGAGGAATTTGATTTGGGAAGTGGGTGACTGTATCTGCGTATTTCTCTAGAAAAGGACAAAATGACATGCCTCCTCACTTGCTAAGTGGACCTTTTGCTGTCTGTAGAGCACCTTTTGTTCTTGTTTCTAAACAGTTTAGGTTTATCATGACCTATGCAAGTATGGGAACGAAAGTATGTTTTACTTTCACAAATAGCAATCTTTGCTCCAGTAAAAGAATACTCTGTACTGTATCTTTATACAACACATTGATAGCGGATTTAACGAACGGAAAAACGGAAAAACTATGAATCGCAAATAGGATTCATGTTTTTCCTTCTTCATGTAGCCTCCTGGTGTGAATGGGCTCATTCTGCATTGCTATACTGTTTCTCATTTCATCTTGTATAGATGCATATGAAGTGACATTTTTAGATAGGTTTTGCATTTGAGATTTGGCTTGACTTTGGGAGATGCAACCCCGTCATGCATATTTCCTTGTAGCCTACTACGCTAAACGGACATACTACACGATTCATGGTGACATATCCTTCAAAGGAAATGGAAGGGGGTGATAGATACAGGAATTAATAGTGATAGTTGGTAGAATTACTGCAGTTTATCTTGCTTTGTTGGGGATTGTCAAACACTATTCTAGTCCAGATGCATCTCCATCACCGAAATGTGCTTCTAGGTATCTCAAGAATTGTTTGCTTCAAAGTTGTCAACACGAGGTAAAAAAAAGTAAGCGTATGCCTTTAGAATACACTTTCATTGTCATTATCTTCTCGAAGTATCAAAGAAGACAGTGATTCGATAGAGGATCAACAGGAAATCGTCATTCATATCCCTCCCAGCGCAGTACTACTTGCAGGACGACATCTTTAAAATTCACCCTCACCAGAATTCAATATAGTTGTTGATGTCACAACATCGTCTGGATCGATTCGAGGAGTTAACGATGGAAGGATCACAGCAGCAGATGTAACAACCTTTGTTTCTTCGTCCGAATATTGCCATGTAAAGCATACGATCCAAATTAGAAGGAACAATGCGAATGCATTCGGTACTCCAGCAAAGTATAACGATGACTTATAGGCATCCATATCCGCCGCCAATAGGAATTGACAATAGAATATGGGTATGAATGTAATAAGATTCAATCCAAAGATACAATAGACGCCACCCGTCATTGTGATACTACCGAGGTACAATCCAAACGCTAGGGCGATACCAAAGCGAAGCCATATCATACAATCTACCAATTCGGGGAAAGAATCTGGTGTAGGTTTGGATCCAATGGCGGTGAACTTTTTTAGAATACCACTGAATCGTTTCGTGTCTATCATGTCTTGAAGCACCATTGTAAAAGCGGTATGATTTACTTCCCCAACAAAATACTGTCCACTACGTACTTTCAGCAATTATGGAACACTCCACCGGTAAACAACACTAATATTAAACACTACTGGCATTTGCAAAAACTATTGTAATAATACTATACAGATTGGAGGTTGATTTGATTTGATAGTATAATGCATTCCACATTTACTGCTGCATTCTACTCAATTATTTTGTACTTCATACACGCGAAGAACAAGGCTTTTAATTATCCTGCTTCTTGCCACTTTGAAAGAAACATTTTGTGAGAACGTATTTTTTCAATCTTTTAGTTTTATCCTTAAGATTTTATTGTCACAATCTCTTCAATGATACCTTTCACTTTCTTTGTCATGAGATTTGATTATATTTTATTCTAATTCATAATGAAGAGCATGAGAAAGTAGATTTACATTATCCTTAAGTATTTATTGTCACAATCTCTACAAGGATACTTTTCACTTTCTTTGTCATGAGATATGATTGTTGCTATATTCTATTCTAACTAATTATGAAGAGCATGAAGATATAGATATTACCTTATCCTTACGCTAGAAAATACCTAACAACAATGGTTATGAGCAATGTCCAGTCTAAAATTAGTTAATAGACCAAGTGATGTATTTGTGTATTTTAGTGGAAAAATCTATAATTGTTATGCAAGCAAACAATGATTGAATAAATTAATTTTATATATACACACCCGCTGCAAGGTAAACATCCTTTTTTTCTTACAAATTTTGATGAGAGTGAATCATCAGACAATTTTAGTGATTTCTAAATATTGCTCGTAAATGGAAATTGTATGTAATAACTTCCAAGACCGATTTTTCTAGACAGTAATGACCATGATCTAAACAAGATCAGATTACAAACCCAACTCTTCAATATTTTGGGAGTTGATGTTCCATTCCCAGCTTGCCCTTATCGAGAGTTGAGCAGTTGCTCCCAACTCTTCAAACAAAGGTGCAGGCACAAGATTGAACAACTCTTCAAGAGAAAGCGCTCAAAGCTCATTATGGATTTTTTGTTTCAGCTCGTCAGAAAAACATTTATCTTGAGCAGCCATAAATGCTTGAATTATTATTAACATAACCATGAAAAAGAAGCAACGTTGATTGCGTGTTTTCCGTTTTATTTTATATCACACTCTTTAAAAGCTTTCGGAACTTCAAATGGTTTCCATTCAAATGAATTAGAGTAAATTGAAAACTTGTTAATGTTTGCAAAGGGTACTTACTCGTGGGAATTGAGATTGCTTAGTGCCAATCATAGCCCCAATAGAATACAGCTAAGACATGAAAACTGACCAATTGTATTATCTTGTCAAGCACCAAATGTTGAAAGTTTAGAAATACGTCCATCAACCGTTCCGTAGGAATTATAAAGTATTCCAATCGGTGAGTGTCATTCACTTTAGGACTCACTTAAAATCTTTTCTATACTTTGGGAGACGACTACCGAAGTCTCGGTCACGGATGAAGAATGCCGGAAATCGAAGTGCCGTAATTTTTTTGGGAAATCGCGACTTCTTAGAAGACATCAATAACAACGAATACTGGAGAAATTTCTAGGTTATATATGCCTCGCTTCCCATTTACTTTAAGTTTTCCACTTGAGTCCTTAATCGAGATAACATTTAACCATTGGAATAAAAGTCATAGTCTGTAAATGCCTTCCTTCTGGCATTTTTGGTTTCGGTCAAACAAAAACGATACCTCCGACACTTGCCATAAATACGAAAAGAAAAATGCAACCACATACAATTTCAATTCTACTAATCCTCGTTTTGCATCTCCTCAGTGACATACATGCAGTAAAAGACCACTCTTTGAAACAAGTCGAACGTAAAGATGAAGGTGCCTTTCGTAAATCTCATTCTGGCAATATCGATTCTCACTCTACTTTAGCAGTCGTAAATAGGGAAAATTTGCAATCACGACGACGTGTAGAGGCTTGTGCCATTGATAAAAGTCTTGTCGCTTACTTTGATGTTGGAATTCAAATAGAACCTTCTGTACAAGCTACTGCTTGTCCCTTGGCAGATCAAGTTTTGCTTGGAAACGACATCAATAACCTCCTTCAAAGATATGGCTACGGAGACAAAAGGGATAGCGAAGTTCAGTACTATGCTGGCGTATGCAGCACTCCTACTCTTCCATCGACAAATACTACTACGACGAGACATCGCAACTTACAGTGTCAATGTTGGTTGTGGAAAGGCACAGCATTTTGTATTAAAACTATGTGTGGTTCCGATAACAGTGACATGAGGTTACGAGGTCGGAATCTGCAATCCTCTTGGTTCTTTGACACATATAAATTTAAATTGCAGTCTGATTTGAAAAATGCTCTTTTGAATGAAACTGTCAAAAGTCATTTGGCTTGTCTTGGGGTAAATCCGAAGATTACTGTCAACGTTATTGGGAAGACATTATCCCAGATTCAAGGGATCCAATGCAACACAAGTCTTGGCTTTTTGGATTCAGTGAGTCTATCAACAACCAACCTTCCTCTAGTATCAACGATACCATCCTATGGAAAATGTGTGAAACTTGATTTTTCGAAAAGCGGAAATGGAACAGCTCTTGTGAAAGGAGCATATGTGACTAGAAACTGGAAAGACCAATATGGAATTACCATCACAGCGTTTGGTCACAATGGGACAGGATATACACCATCGAGGATGGCTCGTGTATTCGACACACGATCTCCGAAGGATGATCCAGACCTTGGCAGTCCCAACTCAAAATGCCCTGTACCTGGACCTGGTATTGGAACTGGTGGAGAACCTGGTAAAAGCGGAGCAAATTGTGTTCCAGTTGGGAGTAAGTATAATTCGTTGATCCGTATCCTGCCATTATTCTCTATCTCACATACATGTACCATGTCTAGATGTTTTGATCGTCCAAGAAGACAATTCTGCAGAACCGGATGACAATGCTCACGGTGGTACAATTACATTTCAGTTTGACAAACCAGTTTTCATTAACGACGTCGGAGTTATGGATATACAGCATCTCGAACAAACCATGACATTCACATACTCGAATGGAGGATATGAAGCATTCCGATACAAAGGATTTGGCGACAATTCTGTCCAGCGTGTCATTTCGAATAAGAGAGGTGTAATCAAATTGGATGTTTTCTTCCGATCCTCTGGCGCTGTTACGGAGCTAAATTTTTGTCCATCCTTGCTCTAGGTATTCGTTCCAATACCCTCACGCCCTCTTCCGAAAAAATCTTTGCTCAATGCCATTAGTTCTGTGTTACTCTACTTAAGATACTGCGTATGCTCCAACCCATTAATTTTCTCCTTTTGAAACTAGATCAATGCAGTTTATATATAAATCTTCTGTTTTTGCATGATTTAGATTCCACATACCGATAGAGATAGTATTAACCTATGGCGCAGAGGTTGATATTCTCTCTTTGGATCATCTTGACTTGAAGACCTGACTACAACTAAATTGTGCTACCAAATGGAGAATATAGTCAAAACACGGATAAAGAAGTAAGATATTGATATTGGCTCCTCGCTCTAGTTCCTGCAAAGCATAACCGTAATTGCAAAGATTGCGGTTGCACCACTAAATGCTCAGACTTTAAGATTATCATGGCACGAAAAATTGTTGTTTCAGCTGCATGTCTTTTACATTCAATCAAATAAACTATATAATTGTGGGCCAGTGACAGCAAATAATGATTGAGCAAGTGCAAGATTGCCTATTGACAATGATCTCCCAGAAGGAGCAACTATTTTTCAAATAAGCAAATGCAATTGATCTGGAGAGGAGTTGCAACTCACTAATCCATTTCTGATCCTGGTTAATCTTTAACTTGAGAGTATTTCTTCATTTTTGCTCTGGCTCTGAATTTGAAACATCAAAAGTTTTCAGGGTATCCAATATGTATATGTATACTACTCTCACTTGCAGGGTCTTGTATTAGCATCCATTGCAATGGTTGTACTTTTTTGACATGATGCTTCTGGTTCGGTTTACATCACTTGACTCACAAATTGCTAATGTTTAGTGAATATGCTATACCATGTTGCATTCAAGTGAGATTGCCTTTTTTTGTGAGAACTTCATGACATATGACATGAGACATTGTAGGATTCCAAATTGAAACGCTAATTCTTGCGCAATTGCGTATCACTCTCACCTTATCTTCAAAGTTCACCTCACCATTACCATTAAGTTAAATAGGATGACGCGCCATCACCCTTCCCATCTCACATCATCAACCTTAACATCTTCCAATCTATGTTAGTGTAAGCTTCCTTACTTTTATTCTAATTTAGTGCACATTTGGATTATTTTCCTGTGAAATTGTGAGAAATGCATCTTACTTGTGTTCCCTGATGCTTTGAATCAATTTGCCTAGTCCTCACTCCAGAGCTTGTATTTCACATCATAAGCGTGTAATGATGCTAACCTTTCTTGCTAGAATCAGAAGTGTTGACATCATTCCCATGCTTTTCATAAGAACATGGAGAAACCGGATTTCCTTAAGGGCTTCTGATATCCCCATATTTCATTTCCGTTTCTTGACTTGACACCTTGATTTCAATTCTTCTTCAATGACAAAAAAAGGTTGGACCTCAAATGTCCAGGCTTCTGAAATTTCTTTGCCAACCCCTTGTTTTTCACCTCTTTGTCATTAGTAGTTGTTGACTCACAATCCACCACCCAAATTACCACAATTCTTGCACAGCCCTTTAAACTGTGATATAAACAATGCCTTCTCCTTTGTTATATCAGCCTCATTTCTTGAAATTCTGTGAAGGAAAGCTTCTTGAACCTCAACCTTTATGGATATTCCTTATTCCCAATGCATTTCTCCATCAACACCATCAGCAATTAGTAGTCATTTAATGCAAGTACTGTTTGTCCTTCTCAAATAGTTTAGTCAAGGATTCCATTGGTATGAAAAATAATGTATATACATTCATGATCTTCAAACCCTTTCATTCTGTTCAGCATAATAGTCAGAATCTTCCGTCTGAATAGTGTTATTTCTTGGATCCCTTTGAGGCAAGAAGCGGCAAGAAGTGGGCACTGAATTAACGGAAGTGAAAGTTGGGCGTATTATCCATTGTTTTTGGAGTTAGTGGGATTGAAATAAATAGGTTTCCAGGAACACCAAAATAGAGCTTCCAGAAACATCAAAGCATGTGTGGGATTGAAAGTCAATTTCTCCCAAGACTTACTTATGGAATTGATACAACTTAAACTGTAATTTCTAGATGCGTACTGCAAGAAATAGTAATGTAAGTGTGCAACGCGTAAATACCAAGTACTGCAAGAATCAATGCAGAGTTCTTGAGCGAATTTTCAATCGTGCTTGATTCTTCGTGCAAACTAGTACTTGAAATGAAAAAGAGAAGCCAATGCACTATACGACGTATTGGTAAGTGTGAGTAGTAGGAGTAGAGTGCAAAATTCAAGGGTCATTGCATTTGGGTCAGTCTTAAAACCCAAAATATAGAATTGATGTCAATCACATTATAGTTGCAAATACTTCAAAAAAATCAGGCCTTGTTATTTTGCAGTTATTCATGTATGATGTTTTGTTTTATCACCAGAAAACAAATTTGGCCAAATATGATTCCAGCTGAAGCACAGAGTTCTTTGAGGCCCATACAAGATTCAAAGATGTGCTATCTTCCGGTTCATGATACCAATCCAAAATCTCTTGAAACAGGTCAGAACTGACAACAAGTTTTCTGTTCCAATGAATAATGGGGATGCCACCAGTAGTTGTTTCCTATCTTTTGGTGTAGCTATTGCAAGGAGTGCAATGATTTTCTTATACTGTGGTTTAATACCTTTGGAGGAAAGGGTATAACCAAGGTAGTCCACTTCCTGGGAGGCAAGAAAAGTCTCTTCAATGTGAATGTAAAGCTTCTGGGAGCGGATACGGTCAAGTACCTGGGCCAGGTGCTTAACCTGATGCTCAAAAGTATGCTTGTTGAAAGAATGATATTATTGATGTAGACTATAATGTCTTCAAAATCATAGAAGATTTTAGACATATGTCCTTCAATAATATCAGAGGATGGCAAACATCCCTGTGGCAAGCGGGTATACATGTAACAGCCCCATGGTAGTACAATTCAACAAAGTTTCTTACAAGCTTTGTCCATTTCAAAGTGGTAATAGACCCTGTTAAGATCTAAGCAAGTAGCAAAGGTAAAACCTTGTACTTTCCAGATGACTTCATCATGTTTGAGAGTCAAGACTCATATGATGTAAGTGTGCCTGTACTTGAGTTTTCTTCCATTCTGCCGGGCAGGCATTTCCGACAATTCTGGCCAACGCTGCATCAGTGAAGTTGGGAGTCTGCATGCTGGGATTACTCACTGGATTAGGAACCTGTTTATAGTGGATGAGATCATTCAAATGGCTAATTCTCTGAACAAAGTCTTGAACCGACATATTTCTAGGCTTTTTGTCATCAGACATCCATTCCTTGATGTCTAAGGAAATGTCTTCTTCCATAAGCAAAAGCAAGAATGGCTCTATGCAGTCTTTAAGTTCTTCTTGCATATGGTTAGTTGCGTGGTTAGTCACAATATCAAGCCATTTCTTTTGTGCATCATGTCCCACCATTGCAAGAGGTTACTTGAGTCATTTCACAAATATGCCAATCACAAACCATTTTAAGTAGTAGAAGTGTGTATGTAGCAAAGGTTCATACTTTAAAATAATATCTGACTTAGATTTGATAAAGTCACCCTCTTCTGTTCTGTCTTTCTTGATTGTTGTGCTTACGGCGCAAGGGACCACATTGACAAAGTGTGGTTACAACATGATGTCACAACATTGTCTGGATTGATTTGAGGAGTTAACAATGGAAGGATCTGCCATAGGCAGCGCTATGACGCGCTACTTCTGTCTACAAAGAGCCTAAATCTTCATTAACATCCGTCAGTGGATTGAAGATCCAAGTGCAATGTGTGATACTGCAAATACACGTCAGATGATACAACGTACTTGATGTTACATCAAAAAGAGGATCTTACCTTTAGTTCTTTAGCTTAGCTTAACCTTTTATAATATCACTTACCTTGTAACTACGAAGCGTAATTCTTGAAGACCATGTCATAGTAAATTTACTTTCACAAAGACATTGAACAACATTATGGCATTGCTTTCATTTGCCAAATCATCCAAGGCCATGGACATGAAGGCAAAGAATCAGTCTGCAACCTACTCGATTCGATGCTTGGATCTACCTGATGACAAAGACACTGTCAAGATGCATATCAAGTACTTTGATATAGGAACAGACAGGATTGGCTGGAATTTCTTCAATCCTTCAAGTCTCTTGTTCAGATGAAAGGATGGCTTTAAGGAGCAGGAGTTGGCCCCACAATCTTCAGGAACCTTCAAATCTTGCTTCAAGGTACAGCGCTATCAAGGTTTGAAGCCCATGCTAGAAACATTGGGGCTCAGACTGTTGCCCATGCCTTTGCCTGTCTGGATGCAATGACTGGAGAAACGCTTGCACTCCGGCCAGACAAGGCAATCAAAATACTCATCCGAGAGTCCCAAAAACCAGAGAACCTTACCGTAAACCACTAGATTAATAGGTTAAAGGTACTAAACAACTACCTATCCTTCCTACAAGGTACCGTAACACCCCTTTCCACCTCTGAAATTTGTGACGTCATCGAAGAAAACGTACGGGCACACTGGAAGACCACGCACGAAAATGCTGATCTGAATTTGGAGACTATACCAGAGCTTTAATGGTACTTCACTAGACTTAAAGACCTTGACAAAAAGAGGGACAAGACCCCTACAAGCCTCACAAAGACACTGATAGGAGTAATAAAAACGAAAAGGATAGGGTTAAGTTGAGAAGCAGAGATAATGGAAAGGCAGAAAAAAAATCTAATGACAAGAATGCTTCCAAGTACTGCACCTTCCACAAGTCTAACTCACATGACACCAGTGAATGTAAGGCCAAGAAGAGTCATGACCTTAGGCAAACAAATAAAAATAATCAAGAGGTAAATGTGATTACACCTCTACCTGACAACTTCTGCTATGAAACAGCAGCTTCAAAAATGTCTCTTCTCCTCCAGTCCATGTTGGATATGATGACCTCTTCATCTCAGACCATAACCATGGGTACTTTCAATCACCAACTGAAGATGCTAATGTGATTGCTATCCAAGAGGAAGTCATTAAAGTACCAGCCATGAAAAACTCATCTTCAGCATCTTGCCCTAAGATGCTGGCCACCAAAGAAATAAAATCAGAAATTGTTTTTGCCTTCAAAAGCAAAGGGACAAATAAACAGCAATTTGTTAATTGCTTAATTGATACTGGTTGCTCCAGAGGATTGATTTGTGAAACCCTTGTCAATCCTACAGAAAGGTTGAGTCAACAAACCTTAACCTGGAGGATAAAGAAAGGAAACTTCATCACTACTGGCTCAGCAGAAAAGTCATATCACATTCCTGCTTTCACAATTCATCGTGGAGTTACATCAACCTTTGAGATCATGCCAGCCAATATGTCTGCAGATTCTTATAAGGTAATCATGGATAGAAACATCAAAATGATTCTTGGGTTTATTTTAGACTTCAAGAATGGCAAACTCTTCTGGGATGAGCTGGAACTCAACTTGGAGTGTACGGACCCAAAATCTGATGAACTTAATGAGCACTCCTCTAGTGCTGTATCTGCAGTTGAATCAAGTATAGTAAAGATATTGGATGCTGGATACAAGAAGAGTGATCTCAATGATGTTGTACCAAGCCACTTAGATGCATATCAAGACAATGTCTTATACAACTTGCTGACCAAGTATGAAGCCTTATTTGAAGGAAAGCTAGGTACTATGCCAGGAGCCCCTTACATCATCCCAATTTCTCACAATGCTAAGCACTTTGCAGCCAAGCCATTCAGCATTCCTCATGTTCATATCGCCACTGTTAAAACTGAAATCAACAGGTTGGTGGACAGTGGAGTCATTACACCAGATGTTGATTCCCCATGGGCATCTCCCTGTTTCATTATCCCAAAGAAAGATGGGACTGTCCTGTTTCTGACGGACTTCAGAAGGTTGAACACACAGCTTGAGAGGCACCCATATCCCACTCCAAAAATATCCACACTTCTACAGGGGATTCCTAAGTTTTTCATGGTGTCTTCCTTAGATATGAGCATCGGATATTATAATTCAACGGTTCTTGAAGAGTCCTCTTCAAAGTGCACAGTATTTGTTGTTCCCTGGGAAAAGTATAGATATTTGCGCCTGCCAATGGGAATCTCAACTGCTCCAGATGAATTTAAAGCAAGAATGCAGGCACTTCTTGG
This sequence comes from Fragilaria radians, assembly GCA_900642245.1. Lineage (NCBI taxonomy): Eukaryota > Bacillariophyta > Fragilariophyceae > Fragilariales > Fragilariaceae > Fragilaria > Fragilaria radians. Next base: position 316,902 of record CAAAJI010000037.1, read on the forward strand.
TGACCTCTCCTTTGTGCGTGTTTATCTGGATGATGTCCTTCTCCACATAGACAGCTCTTTTTCAAATCATATGAGGAGCTTGAGCAAGTCTTTGTCTGTCTCAGGTCAGCAGGACTGCAGCGTAATGCGCCCAAATGCAAATTTGCTGGTCATGAAACAGAGTATTTGGGCTACAACCTAACTCAAACTGGAATCCAACCACTTGTCAAGAAGATTGCAGCCATACAATCTATTGTAGAGCCTAAAAACAAGAGAGAATTGCAAAGATTCATTGGGTTGTGCAACTACTATCGTGACCTAAAGTCACTTTCTACGGGACATCAGAATGTCAAGGAGCCTTTGATAAAACAAAGGCAGCAATGTCGCGCCAAGTCACAGTGGTGTACCCAGATTCTACAAAACCTTTCCCTATTCATACTGATGCATCCCAATTTCAACTTGGAGGAGTCATCTCTCAGGAATATAATCCCCTTGTCTTCTACTCCCGCAGGCTTAACCAGGCCCAACTCAATTACTCCACAATTGAGCAGGAACTCCTTTCCATTGTGGAAATCCTGAGAGAATTTCGTGATATACTTCTGGGTCACAACATTATTATATATACTGATCACAAGAACTTGCCATTTTCAAACTTCACCTCTTCCAGGGTCCTTCAATGGAGGTTGATGATTGAAGAATTTGCTCCAAAGATCCAGTGTATCAAGGGATCCAATAATATTGTTGCTGATGCACTCTCCCGTTTTCCTTGTTCAACTTCATGCATAGCGGAAGAATTGTTTGCTGCAATTCAATATGACCCTTCTGATGATTTTCCTGTTTCCTTTGCAATTATTTCTAAATATCAACTTAAAGATAATGAGTTACAATCAAGCTTGCTCAAACATCCTGAGAAATATGAGTCTCATATCATGCACAAGTCAAAAGTAATTTTTCAAGCCAATTCAGAAAGAATGGCAATTCCAGAGGGACTGCAACAACGTGTTATTAAATTCTATCATGAGAATCTAAGGCATCCAGGCAAGACACAAACCCTTCAAACAATCCAGCAATTTATGGTTTGGCCAAAAATGCAGTCCTCCATCGAAAAATATGTCAACCTGTGCTCCATTTGTCAAATGTTTAAAAGGTCGACCAAAATGTATGGCAAGCTTCCAACAAAAATCCGAATAACTGTGCCATGGGTTGAGGTTCATGTGGATCACATTGGTCCTTATTCACAATCTGATCACCCAAATGCAACTAAGTATTATGCATTATCTATCATTGACCCAGCAACCTCTTGGGTTGAGTTGATTCCACTACCTAACCTTACTGCAGCAACTACATGCACCGCATTTGATACCCAGTGGTTGTGTCGTTATCCACGAACCTTTAGGTGTATTTTTGATCAAGGCAGTGCCTTCACTTCTAGTGAATTTCAACAGCTACTCTCCTCCTATGGTATTGTTTCAAGCCCAACTACAATTCAAAACCCCCAGGCTAACTCGATTCTTGAACGCATTCATCAAGCTATTGGTAATATGATTCGCACAAGCAACCTCACAGATTCACTTTGGGTTGACCTACTTCCTGCAGTGGCCTTTGCTATTCGTGGTACCTTCCATACCACTCTAAAAGCTACACCATGTCAGCTTGTCTTTGGTAAAGATCTAATTTTGGACGCTTCTTTTACAGCAAACTGATCAGCTATTTTAGCTCATAAACTACGTCAAGCTCAAATTGACAAAGGCTAGAGAAAATCAATCCCGCAATGACCATTCCTATATTGTGGGTGACTTGGTCCTTATTCAGCTCAATAAACGCACCATGCCGAAATTAGCGCGCCCTACAGAAAGACCATAGGGTAATTAAAGTTCATCTTAATGACACTGTTGTGATTCAACGTGGTGCTTATGCTGAAACCATTAATATCTGCCGCTTAATCCACTTTCTTGCTCCCTCTTCACTCCCTTTGGATGTTGGGGGGACTATGCCATAGGCAGCTCTATGACACGCTACTTCTGCTTACAAAGAGCCTAAATCTTCATTAACATCCGTCAGTGGATTGTAGATCCAAGTGCAAGGTAATGATACTGCAAGCACACGTCAGATGATACAACGTACTTGGTGTTACTTCAAAAAGAGGATCTTACCTTTAGTTCTTTAGCTTAGCTTAACCTTTTATAATATCACTTACCTTGTAACTACGAAGCGTAATTCTTGAAGATCCTTACGTCAGGATCACAGCAGCAGATGTAACAACCTTTGTTTCTTTGTCCGAATATTGCCATGTAAAGCATACAATCTAAATCAGAAGGAACAATGCGAATGCATTCGGTACTCCAGCAAAGTATAACGATGACTTATAGGCATCCATATCAGTCACCATTAGGAATTGACAATAGAATATGGGTATGAATGTAATTAGATCCTCACAATGTTTAAGAGCTACTTTTCAATTTCATTTTCATGCGATTTGATTATTATTGAATTATATTCTAATTAATGAAAGACGTGAAGAAATCAATAAATATCCACATTTTACAAAATGTGCACTCTTTGGGATTTCCATGCACTATGGCTCCATATATGATTATCACAATCTTGATGTGATACAACCAAAAAGAGGCTCTAGTGTTCTGTCTTCTGTATTAATACATTGACAACCATAAAGTAAAGCATGACTGCAGCCCTTATCTCCTTCATTGACACCACCTATGATGAAGGCATGCAATCTCTAGGAGATTCCTATTCCTGAGTTTACTCCCTGTAGCTCCCAAAAATGCAGTAGTTTGATTAAGACATGGGTATCCACACTTATGCTTACTATATTAGGAATACTTTTGATGAGGACAGCATCAAGGGAGTATCTAATGGCTTAACCATTCAAGGGAGAATGCCTTCAGAGTGATACTTCTAGAATCTTCAGCCAGCTTTTGAGCCTCTTGACGCTGAGTCTTCTTTGTTTGCTTTATCTTTATCATAGCAAAGAAGAAAATTGATTGAATTTATTCCGTCTTATTTTAAGCTCATTCTTTAAGACCTTTCGGAACTTCAAAGTTTTCCATTGTATATATATAGCACTAGAGTAGCTTGGAAACATTATGGTGTATGCAAAAGATTCTAATGATATTGAGAATCCTTAGTTCTAATCATGATTAACTTTTACAAAATAATGTCACGAATTGAAAGCTGGTCAAGCATCTTATCATGCACCTAAAATTGGAAATTTTTAGATACCCATTCCAAAATTGTTTCATGCATAAAATAACTAACATGATCTTTCAACAAAATTTACATCAAGTTTCCGTAGGAATAAAAATTCCAAGCGTTGACTGACACTCCAGTTAGCACCAGTGATGGCACTTGGTGTTTACCACTTTTATTACCAGTGGTATACCACCGTGGTATACCACTGGTAATGGGTAAGGAAAATTGGACGCCATTACCACCACTCATTACCACTCACTTTTTTTAAATTACAAAATGCCGAAGCAGGATGAAAAGCTATGGAAAAACTTCCAAAAGCTTAGCAAAAACGATGGGAACAACAACTACTACGTTGTTACGTGTAAACATTGTGATCATGAATTAATTGGAAGGGTTACGATTATGCGGACTCATTTGAAGAAGTGTAGTGCGTACAAAGATGTGGATGATCACTCTGAAATCTTGACGTCGTTCACTCAGATCGAAGAAACAAAGTCATCTTCATCTTGGAAGAGAAGTATTGTTAGCACAGTATCAAGTGGGATTACCTGGAAAAAATTGAAAATAACACAATTCATGGATCATGATTTATGTGCACAAGAAGTTGAGCTGTCAAATGGGTTATTGTTGGAATACGTGGCAGCATGTTCAGTCCCTTTTCAAAGTGTAGAGCATCCAGCATTCAAGGCGTACATTGAATCAATACGGCCAAGCGCCGTTCGACATTTGCCAAGTCGTAGAGCTTTAGGTGGAAAACTATTAAAGGATGCTGCTACATGTCTTCGTAATGAGCGTGTACCTACCATGCGGAAGATTGTAATAACAGATGGTTGTGTTGGTAATTTTATTTGCGATGGATATGAAGATGGTTCGAGGAGACACATTCTTGGATGTATTGTGAAAACTCTAAGCGAATGGATTTCATATGACGAAGCGCTTGGAGACGAAGGAGGGAATATTATTGCAACATGAACACCATGGAGTTGTTACTGCTATATTAATTGAACAAGCCGTTGAAAGAACTAGTTGTAATTTGGGAATTCCATTGAATAGTATTGTTACTGATGATGCTGGACAGTGTCAGCGCGCAAAACGCATACTATCACTGCGCTTTCCCAATAAATATTTCGGCAAATACTATGCGCATCAGGTCAATCTAATAGTGAAAGATGTGTTTAAGATTCTACATGTACATGTACTGGAGCGCGCTAAGGCACTTGTTACAACTTACAACCGCAGCAGCACAAAATGGCATGTTATACTGGGTGATCAGTGCAAAAAACTATATGGACGAACATCATGTTTGCAGAGAATAATCGACGTTCGCTGGAACAGCGCTCAAGCTTCTTTTGCAAGTATATTACAAATACGCTCTGCTTTGAAGATGGTTGATGCGGCATATGGTACAGCTCCTGATTTTCCAAGTAGCCTCCACGTTAGTGAAGCCTTTTTTGAAGAACTGTCTGAAGCAGAAAAAATAGTCCAACCGCTGACTAAAGCATCGCTCTACATGCAACGTGATTTCAATACACTCGCAGATGTAATTAATATGTTTGGAATTGTTTATCAATCATTTGGAAAAATATCACAACATACGGAGCTCCAAGGTTTGTTGGAGAAGAGATGGAGCCAACAGGAGCAACCTATATTCTTTCTAGCTTTTATGCTTCACCCCAAATACACAGTTCTGTTCCGAAGTATGGCTCGTTTTGAAATCAAGCTAAGTTTCAACAAGATGGTGCAGTATAGTATGTTGTATTACAAAAAGTACATTGGTGATCTAACCACACAAGCTGCTAGTGCGATGGCTAAGGAAGTGAACAATTGGTTTCATGATAAAGTGCCCGATGCCCAATTAATCGTGTCTTTGCCTCCAATTGACTTTTGGATTAACCTTCAAAATGAGAGTCCATTGCTCTTGCTTTTAGCTTGATTTATACTTTCCATTGCAGTGCAGACTGCAACGTGTGAACGGCTATTCAGCGCTTTTCAAGACATTTTGACAAAAAAGAGAAACAGGTTACACTAAACAAAAGTCCATTATCTTGCACAAGTAAAGAGATTTGTTGCTGCCAAGTATGAAGCAAACCACAATATAGAAACTGAGACTAAAGTAAGATTGATTTCATCGAACGAATTGCCTCGAACAAACACTTCTCAGGTGAATGATAATGGTAGTCAAGATGAGGGGATCATAATAATCGAAAATGACGTTCCTGAAGCTGTAGATGACGAAGAAGATGAAGATGACGGCGATGGATGGACTACCATTTTTGACGCAATCGATCAATTGGATGAAGAAGAGTATCAAGATAAATGCCATTTTATTGACACAGCTGTAAATGAATCACTCATCAATGAAATTAAGAATATGAAGCACTCGGATGGGAAAGAACACCGAGAAAAATATCCTTATCCTGACGGCAATGATAAATCTTTTCCTCTAGAGAATTTAAAAGGCATAAGAGCAATCAAGTGTTCATTGAGCTCATTGTTTCCACCACATATTGAGCCATATGACGAACTTACAGTCGATGAGATAACCGTTTCTTGAAATGCATTACCACATTAACCATTAACATGTGTTTACCCATTACCATGCGGTAAACACTTCCAAATTCCATTACCGCAGGTAATGCCATCACTGGACGCAAAGGCATAGTCTGTAAATGCCATACTGCTGCCATTTTTGGTTTCCAGCAAACAATTTCAAACACTAATAACGAAAAGGAGAATGCTGCGATATTCAATTTCAGTGTTACTAATCCTCGTTTTGAATCTCCTTATTGACATACATGCAGTTAACGACAACTCTTTGAAACATGTTGAGAGCACAGGTGCAGGTGACTTTCTTCAATCTCATTCTGGAAATATCGATACTCACTCTACTTTAGCAGTCGTAAACAGTGAAAGTTTGCAATCACAACGACGTGTACAGGATTGCGCCATTGATAAAAGTCTTGTCGCTTACTTTGATATTGGAATTCAAATAGAACCTTCTGTACAAGCTACTGCTTGTCCCTTGGCAGATCAAGTTTTGCTTGGAAACGACATCAATAACCTCCTTCAAAGATATGGTTACGGAGACAAAAGGGATAGCGAAGTACAATATTATGCTGGCGTATGTAGCACACCTACTCTTCCATCGACGAATACTACTACGACAAGACATCGCAACCTGCAGTGTAAATGTTGGTTGTGGAAAGGTACCGCTTACTGTATTAAGACTACTTGTGGTTCAGATAACAGTGACATGAGGTTACGAGCTCGGAATCTGCAATCCTCTTGGTTCTTTGATACCTACAAGTTGAAATTACAGTCTGATTTGAAAAATGCTCTATCGAATGAAATTGTGAAAAGTCATTTGCTTTGTCTTGGGGTAAATCCGAAGATTACTGTTAACGTTATTGGGAAGACATTATCCCAGATTCAGGCGATTCAATGTAACACAAGTCTCGGCTTCTTAGATTCGGTGAGTCTAGCGACAATCAATCTTCCTCTAGTATCAACGATACCATCCTATGGAAAATGTGTGAAACTTGATTTTTCGAAAAGCGGAAACGGCACTGCGCTGGTGAAAGGAGCCTATGTGTCTAGAAACTGGAAAGACAAATATGGAATTACCGTCACAGCGCTTGGTCACAATAGTACAGGATATACACCATCGAAGATGGCTCGTATATTTGACACAAGATCTCCGAAGGATGATCCAGACCTTGGTAGTCCCAACTCAAAATGCCCTGTACCTGGACCTGGAATTGGAACTGGTGGAGAACCCGGTAAAAGTGGAGCAAATTGTGTTCCAGTTGGGAGTAAGTAATATTCTTTGATTCGCGTCCTATCACAAGTTCTTAACTCATAATTTGATTCATGTACGATGTCTAGATGTTTTAATCGTCCAAGAAGACAATTCTGCAGAACCAGATGACAATGCATACGGCGGTACAATTACTTTTCAGTTTGACAAACCAGTTTTCATTAATGACGTCGGAGTTATGGATATACAGCATGATGAGCAAACCATGACATTCACATACTCGAATGGAGGACATGAAGCATTCCGCTACAAAGGATTTGGCGACAATTCTGTCCAACGTGTCATTTCGAATAAGAGAGGTGTAATAAAATTGGATGTTTTCTTTCGATCCTCTGGCGCTCTTACGGAGCTAAATTTCTGTCCATCCTTGCTCTAGGCATTCATTACCATACCCTCACGCCCTCTTCCGAAGAATTCTTTGCTGAATGCTATAAGCTCAAACTAAAAAAAATTATGAGTCAAAAACTTGACTTAATTCCTTAAGATACTCAAGTTTACTCCAACCTATACGTATCTTTTTGAAACTTGATAAATGCAATTTCTACACAAAACTTCAACCAAAATACTCTGTTTTGGCATGATTGGTTATCTGAAAACTTAGTCAATTGATTTTGATTCCAAATACTGAATTAGGAAGTGTAAAATCCCTTATTGGATCATATATCGTACGGGGAGTGACTGATCAGGTCCAAACATTTGTGAGAGAACAACAAATTGCAAGAATCAAGTCAGTTGCCAAAGATATGGTTGGATGTGGTGTCATTACTGTTGACAGGGAGCACTAGGATCCACGATACGCTCTGTTTGTCGCTTCTTGAAGTGGTCAGAGAGGGTACAAAAGGGGAAAGAAGAAAGGCATGATGAGCTATTGTTTGTAGGAAGAGAACATTCTAAGTGCAATGCATCTCTGCAGCTCAAGACATCAGCAAACATAGATCCTTTGCATTGAGTGGTTTACAAGCTGTGGCAGCAGTTTCTTTGTTCCAAACAATGAACTAGACTTGCAAACAAAATCTCAGCACAATGGAAAGAGGTATTGCTTCATTGCCGCAATCATTGATGACAATAGAAGCCCCAAAGCGACGGCAATCCCAGAAGATCTTTGATTAGAGACAGCTAAGGCGGATTTGATGCATGGTACTATACATATATTTGAGGCTGGGAAGAGGCAAACTGTTGACTATCATGGGATGGTTGATACCCGCTATTTTGTTGATTGGATGGGAAAAACTACTACATGCTCTATCTCATTGAGGTGTGAGAAATGCTTGAATGGTCATGGACAACAAAATATACCACAAGTCTCCGCGTAATGGAACTCCAAAAGGTGGCTGGAAGAAGCTGCAAACTTTGGAATACTTCCAAGCTCACAACATTCCAGTTTTGCCTAAAGATTCGAATTCTAATGTATGGGATAAATTGCAGAAACTCATCCAAGAGAATGTGATGCCAACCATAGTCTTCTTTTACAAGTGCATAGGAACATCCAGTGGTTTGGCCTCCACTTCATTGCTCTGATCTGCAGCCTATTGAAACTGTCTAAACAATTGTCATAGGTGCTGTTGGATGGCAGTACAGCGCATACACATCTTTCAATGATGTATTAGTTTGACTGCAGCAAGCTCTTGCAGAATTAGAAGCATATTCCATCCGGGGATGCATATGGAAAGCAAACAAGAATCTAGCAAAACTACATATTCCCCAAAGGTAACAGCATGAAGATAATGGAAATAACGAAGAAGAGGATAAGGAAGATGATCAATAAGAGTCAGGTGATGATATTGGCAATGAATAGATGCATTCTAGGCCACTTACGAGCACATTCTTGCATAAATACTAAAATGGGCATATCTTTATAGAGACTTGCGGAAAAAATAAACTAAGGGTTAGAAAAGATTCTTTCATTTATTCAAGTATGAAACTGCACTTCCTCTTTCGTTGCTGTCCAACACTGTGAGTTGTAAATTATAACTATTTAGGAAGAGGACAATTCCACAAAAAGCATCTAAACCTCTAACAACTTATCTGAAAAAGAGTGGAGCAGCGATATGTGTGAGTCAAGGCAAAGGACAAGAAGTAAAATCAAGTGAGACATGAGAATATGACGTTGACGATCAAAAATATTTTTAAATAAAATTACAAGAGAAAAGATACTCAGTGGAAAATCCTACTTTTCCGAAGTCCAAACTATCGCGATTAATGGATCTAGAGTACCGCGACAGGGATAGATAGATATTGTAAAATCAAGTCTAAGGACTAATTACTCATAGGATTAATCGATATTGAAAAGTGATTAAGCTCAAGTGTTACAATTATAAAATCTATTTCACAACATACAGTTATGAAACCTTAGATGAGTTTGCTTTCTGATTTCGTCGGTTCGAACGAAACGCACTTTTTATTCCATCCGATAATTCTGCATTACTTGATAATTCTGGGATATCGCTGGAGCCCTTTCCCTACAAAATCTGGATCTTGTAAGGCGGATGGAGTCTTGCAAATCATCAGTGTACTCACTTTCATTGTCTTCATCGGAATCAGATACATCTTCAAAGTCATACTCAAGTTCACCGCAAAAGTCTTTTTCATCGACAAAATCATGAATTTTATGCAATGCTTTCAAATCTTGATGTCTCCATCTTCGAGCTTGAAGGTAGCTATTAACACAGGAATAAGACAAATCAGTACTTTCATAGGCAATCTCATAGTCCTCCTCACGTAATTCAAGAAAGCAAGTTAGTTGCTCGAAAGGGGTAACCGTCCCGATCTCCATCCCAATTGAAGGAATCGAACTCTCGTCTGATGAAGAAGATTCGTCTTCAATCTTAGATTTTCGGCTTGTGGCAACGATATCTTTTGCGTATGAGGATTCACCGTTGGTAGTCATTCTTATTTTGCTTTTTTGTTTTATGTGCACAAATTTTGATTAATTTCAAGACGGAGTCACGAAAAGTCTTCTAATATGTCAATGAACGGATTGTCAGGTTCAAGCAGATGTTAAAGGAGTAAGTTCGAGACATTTATTACCACTATATGCCGAAAGTTAGAGAAAGATTCTATTCGATGGCTTCTGTGTTCTTCAATCCTATTCTATGATAACTTGAGGATACACGGTTTCAGATTAGGCCAAGTTCTTATCAACTTCATTCATTCGACATTTCAGCGAACAGCGCTAAAGAATTCCATATTCTGTATGACGTGCTTGTAGATTAAATAAACAATGCGCGGACAAAACAAACTTCCGGAAATTTATCAATGAAAATGCAACACATAGGGAGTATCGAGAGTAAGGGTGTTGGTTAGTCATGACAAGCATTCCAAGGTAATTGTTCAAAAGTGACGCATTAAGTTGGAGGTTATGTTTGAAGTTGCACACATGACACACGTGATATTCTAGAAGGAAAATGGGAGAAAGGTAGTGTACAGGAATAACTGAGAAATATCGAAATTTATCAAACTAATTGTCACGAAAAGTCTTCTGATATGTCATTGAACGGTTCAAGCAGATGTTATAGGAGTTAGGTTGAAAAATTTATTACCTAAATATGCTGAATATTCGAGAAAGATTCTATTCGATGGCTTCTGCGTTCTCCAATTCATTCTTTGATACATATGACTTTCAGATTAGGCCAAGTTAATTTCAACTTTTTTGACACAGCATTCAAATAGGAGTATCCAGAGTATACGGTTAGTCATCAAAATTATAAGCATGACTGGTTTAAGATTTGCGCTCATGTACAAATTGGAAAAATTGATCCTAAGACAAACTTCGGTTGAAAAAGTAAAGAATGTGAGATTGTTTGATGTTGTTTGACATCAAGAACATCATATGCCCTCGTAAAATATATCTCTACTTTGTGTTTTTATCCGACGTTTTGCTGCAAAAATACTTTTTTCCAATTTGAAACAATGCGGTATTAAGTATTGAAACAAGTCATTGGAGAGATATGAAATGCAACTATATCTCTCAATTATGGTATTCGTTACACACTCTCTACAGTTTAGTTTTGTTCTTGAGAGTATAACCTGTCTTTTTAAACTACAAGTGTTGATATTTCTCGTTCTTAATTTGAATACCTTGGTTTGGATGAAATAAGAAGGTGAAGCAGCACTTCAAAGTTATGGTAAACACAGGAGCAAAGTATGAAAAAAAATGAAGTAAACACATGATCTAATTCTGTGGAGCAGTGTAATAAGTGCTTTGACAAACATGATACAGCTAAAAAAACATATAATGAGAAAGTCTGTGGATTCATTAATCGAATTACAACAGGCTGAATAATACTTAATTGTGTTTCCCATGATTGTCGGCCCAGAAAAATGTAACTTATACATTTAGGATAAACCATTGCAGTCGTACGAAAATGGATTTCAATATGAGATTTTATGGCAAGCATTAAGATTAGACAGTCTACGTAGTTAAATGGGTATTCATATCAATGTCTTTTGCCCATATGGATTTGTAATACAAGGCCCTTGGCCTTCTCGATAGTCTAATCGGAAATATCTAGAGCACCTTATCCTTCCTATAGCTGGAAACTTGTATAAGAATTGAAATTGTCCATAACTGAAGAACGTTCTCTATCGCTCTGAATTCTGTGACAAATCACAAAGATATCCTCCTTTGTGTGACAACAAATGATGACAAAGATATCGCAATATATTTTTAGATAAGCATAATGTCGTTAGGATTCCATTTGACTGAAGAATCATCGCCAT
>CAAAJI010000037.1:329261-341357 GCA_900642245.1 Fragilaria radians
CATCAATGATTCGACACTTCCCCCGGATTTATTTGCCAGTTTATACGTTTTTCATATCTACATTCAATATGACGCACACTTACAACCGAATAAAATTCATGCTTTAACTCCAAAGCAACAAAGCCAAGCATATTATACATAATTTAGACCTAGTGACTTATCATTGCGTGCAAATGAAACATAATAACTTGATAGGAATTTAAAGCCATTCAAGGAAATATGTCAATCATCATAATTTAACATTGAGCAAACAAGGGAGAAAAAGGTGGGGAAACTCTTGAAACTTCACTTGAACTCTATTATTTCTTGTCATTCCAAGCATGCATGGAACATAAATTTACATTAAATTGTTTCATGGTCTTTAACTAGCGTATTTGAATGGCTACGTATTCAGATGAAAAATGCAATTATGCCTTTCAATGAAGATTAGTGTTAACCATGTTCAGAGTGTAACCGAAAAGAAATAACCAACTTGGACATAGAGGAGGTTCTTACATGGTAATCGGAAATGGAAAGATTCGATTTGAGGCTTTTTTGTTATCAATAATATTAAATCGCTCTTTTGCGGGCCTGCTTGTTCTTTGTGAAATTTCGACTTTTAATACTGTTTTCTCCCTACAACCATTAATTTTTTCGCAAATAAGAAGCTTAAAGCCTTTAAAAGGGTCTGCGTTTCATTCAAATTGGAATAGGAATGCGGGGTTTCAAGTCATGTTCCTTTAAAGGCTAAAGTAAATAGCGTGCTTTGTTTGTTTTGTTGGTTTTTTGGCAGGTAGTTACCGAATGATGTTGGATTAAAAAGGAAACAAGCTCGAAACCTCCAGATTGCAATCGCATATTATCCATGCGCAACATTAGCTAAGAAATCACTTATAAATGTAGCTTTGGAGGCAAATACTGTGTCAGCTAGTTCAGGAGTCATCTGCTTTGAAGTGAAGTATATTGCAGTGAAAAGGAAATCAAGAAGATAGTTACTGAATGATTACTTCAATTGGGTGATGACGAGGAAATGGAGGTTTAGCTAGAAATAAAGAAAAGTCAATTTGTCAAGCCATTATCCATTGCACTTTTCAATCTGCAGCTGTAATGAACAATATTTAAAATGGATTACCAGTTAGGCACACAATGAATTTAGTTGAAGACTCCGAGCTATGACAGGAATGAATAGCAAAATAAGCAAAACAAAATCACAATTATAGTACCACTATTTTGTGCTGAGTCATTAAGAAGTATTGCTGATGATATGAGGTTTTGTTAGGCCTTTCCTTAGCTTTGGGCGGAGAGAACAACGCATCACTATCATATTTGGATCTTTGACTATGCTTAATTTTAGGTTATGAATTATTCAATGTGAGCCTAATAGCAAATCTCATAAACAAGGATCATACTGGTGACAATGGTTTGCCTTGGCTAGAAAAATACTCAACTCCCTTTAGACGATTGGAAGGATAAACTCATTGGCAATATAACTGAAGATTTTCCAATTATGACAGCTTGTCATTTGGGGATGACTGCTGCTCTAATTTTTGCTTGCTATCCTAATGTATCATATGCACTATGGGATTTGTATAGAATGAAATCACGGGCCCTATATTAGAGCCCATCGTTATTGTCTCATCTTTTCTTCCGTCCACTTCTCTCAAAATAGATTTTGTTTACAAATTTTATATGATACCTAAGATCTCTAATGTTTAGATGATAACAAGGCACATGTGCTTTTCAAACTTACACATGAATCAAAATACTTTCTTCTAAAGAGCCCCGAATAGGGAAGTAATCTTGCAGTGAGGGGAATCCTGCAAAGGCTAGAAACACAAGACTTGTCCCTCTAAAATAGAAATAAATTAAAAAGTCTCCTTATGGGACTGCATGTAATTCTGGTTATAGTAACCAGAAGGTTCTTGGGAAGACCCGAAGGCTCTAGTTTTTGTTACCTGAAGGTTCTGGTCATGATTATCAGAATTTTCGTCACAATACTTAAGTTTCTTGTTTTTAGATTCTTGGATAATCCTTGTTATAATTATTCTACTCTCAATCTCAGCAGAGCAACAGCAACTGTAATTTGGCCGGAAAAGAAGTGATTTCAGGACTGCCAGGTTCATAATATAGTTGTTGTATGTCACTATCTGCTGGAAACCTCTCAGGGTCAAAAGTTGTTGTTTTATTCAAACTTGAGAAAAGTGTGAACAGAAAGACTAATGAAAACATGTGGTCAAAAAAGAGACAATGGAAGACTGAAAATTGAGTGATAGAAAGTGTATTTGAAGGTATCCCTTATATTTGTTGTTCATTTCAAGAGTAAGCATTACTGATAGAAGGAAATCAGTTAGTGAGAAGACTAAGTTGTAGATTAAAGTTTGAGTGAGATCAGTGTCTTGTCAAGTTGGGTTACCTGGAGTTAGAATAAGCCGTTTTCAATTTCAGTTGTGTAGAGTAATGGATGAGCAGAGAAAATTTGCAAAGTGCAGCTGTGAATCTCATGATTAATCGACAACACTTGACTTTCTATAGGGATTTACTGACAAGTTGAAAAGCCTATCAAGAGAGGAAAAAAATATGTATTTCTGGGAATACATCCCATGTGACTTGGACCTAAATTATGCCGAATATTTGAGTTATGTAATTAAGTTCAAAGGTCTTAATTTACCTATCACAAGAGCACATGTTTATATCACTATTGGCAATTGACAAAGATGGCACTTGCACCAACTAGTGAAGTAAATTCAAAAGAGGAATACCGCATGCATAATTGGGAATAAAATCGGACCATCAATCAAAAGGACAAGGCTGTCTCAAGTGAGAAACTATGTGAATAAGGTGATCAAAAAAATATTATCAAATGTTTGGAAGAAAATGAAATGAATCAAAATGGAAAGAGAAAAATTCAAAGTAAGTGTGGGAAGCTTGAATGTAAAGCGCGACTTGTAACTCCATACAATTCCTACACAAGGCCTATTCTACAGTGATAGCATACCTCTTATCCAAAATAAATGATCCGAATCAGGATGGTTTGATGAAACTGGCGAGAATATTGTAATTCATACATCAAACAAGAGGAGATAAATGAGCTTAAATAAAGTGCTGATGGTCCAATCATATAAACTAATAGACTGATTCTACATTTGCATGCACAAGGGGACATGCAGCAATTGCATCCGTTCTTTGAAAACAGAAGTAAACTCCTGGAGTTCTAGCCCAGAAGAATTGGTTGCAGTAGGTGATGCCTTTGTTTCAGCTCAAAAATATTAAAGTATTAAGAGCGTTCAGGAATGTGATCCAGATATCTAAAGACATTAGTACATTAAATTTTTCTAACTCTCACCAACTGATCACATGGTAAAATATGATCATACAA
This sequence comes from Fragilaria radians, assembly GCA_900642245.1. NCBI lineage: Eukaryota > Bacillariophyta > Fragilariophyceae > Fragilariales > Fragilariaceae > Fragilaria > Fragilaria radians. The sequence continues at coordinate 332,617 of CAAAJI010000037.1, forward strand.
AAGCAGTTCATGGAAAAAGAGTTAAGCATTCAGAAAAGGGATACTGAATATTTGTGCCTATGGCAAAGCGGTTTATGATATGTATATACATACCAAAGGCTATATTTGATTAAAGGAAAGGATAAGGAGAAAATTGAAAACGAGAAAAGAGAATATCAAGTTGACATTCAAGAGTGTGCTGAATAAAATAACAGAAGAAGGGGGAATCAGTTGAGGAATATAGAGATTCGGAGTCTGAGGCGTCATAAGTTAGGGATCGATTACGACGACAGAGATAGCTGGAGCAATATCTATACTTGGGACTAATTGGTATCCAAAATTGAGTGAAGCTCGAATGGTACAATATTTTATATATTACATAGTTATACATCAATGAAAACCCCAGGCCCTTAATCATCAGGTACTTTCTATCTTTGTTTGTTCGAACATTTTCTCATGATTAACAAACACTTTTCATTCTATCCTACAATTCTTTGTTACTTTGTAATTCTGAGATACTACTGTAGCCCTTTCCTTACAAAATCTGGATCTTGTGAGGCGGATCGAATCCTGCAAATCGTCACAGCAATCACTTTCATCATCTTCATCAGAATCAGAGAATCCTTCAAAGTCATTCTCAAAGTCACCGCAAAAGTCTTCTTCATCGACAAAATCATTCATTATATGCAATGCTTTCACATCTTGATGTCTCCATCGTCGAGCTCGAAGGTAGTTAACACAGGAGTAAGTCAAATCAGTTCTTTCACAGGCAATCTCATAGTCCTCTTCAGGTAATTCAAGAAAGCAAGTTAGTTCCTCGAAATGGGTAATCGTCCCGATCTTCATCCCAATTATAGGCATCGAACTCTCGTCTGATGAAGAAGATTCGTCTTCGACCTGAGACTTTCGACTTGACGCAACGATATCTTTTGCGTATGAGGATTCACAGTTGGTAGTAGACATCCTTATTTTGCGTTGGGATTTTTGTTTTATGTGCGGAAATTTTGAGATGAACAAGAATATCAAGAGCTTTTGTGGCTGGAAATCCCTGAGTCACGAAAAGACTTCTGATATGTCATTGAACGGATTGTCAGGTTCAAGCAGTTGTTAAAGGAGGTGGTTCGAAAAAATTATTACCACGATATGTCGAATATTAGAGAAAGATTGCTATGCGATGGCTTCTGTGTTCTTCAATTCTATTCTATGTTACCTTGAGGATGTATGAACTAATGATAAGGCCAACTTTAGTTTCAACTTCTTTGATTCCATTTGAAAGACATTTCGACGAACAGCATTAAAGAATTCTAAATTCTGCAAGATGTACCCACAGATTAAGTAAACAATACGGCGGACAAAAAGAACTTCCTGAATTTTATCAATGAAAATGCAACAAATAGGGAGTATCCAGAGTATACTGTTAGTCATCACAAATCATTCCAATATTTATTAAGATTGATACTGTCACTGAAGTACGAAGAAAAATCCAGTACCAAAGCTCATAGTATTTGGAAGATATATTGACGTCGATACAATGCGATTTTCTAGATGGATAATGGGTAGGAAGCACTTATGCAAAGATAACGGAGAAAAAGTCGAAAACATCCAACTTTGATCACAAGAACTTTTGTAGCTGAACAGTCAACATAAGGTCCCAAAACAATCTGAGTAGCATCTCCATCCAATTACATTTTGATTCTCAACTATTGATCAATAACCTGGACACTATTTTTATAAACTGAGGCACATTTTTAAGGATTCTGAATTAATAGTTTGATGATTCATTGTAAGCATAGCACGTCATTAACAGCAAATTGCTTGTTAGAAAAAAGTAAAAGTCTGTTAACATGTGCGAAATAAACGTTTTGTAATTCGGAGAGCAACATGACAGGAAAAATAAGAATATGATTGTTTACTTCAGAGGTAATGAAAGGGAGTAGAGAAGTAGCTTGATTTAAAATTCCAGGTTGCTATTGAATGTCACATCAATGGTGGATACATCATTAGAGTATTTCCATCATGGAGTTTGGAATAAAGTTACTACCAAATATAGAACTTGATAGTTTAGCTTAATATGATTCTAGCATGAATATCAATCTTATTCCAAAATCTTCATGAAGATACAGGACAACTTGCTTAATGACCTTAATGTGTAGGTTCAATTATTTTGGTTCACAAAGATAAGGCAACTAGGATGCGTTGGCAATTACTTTGTATATACTCATCCATTTGACACAGGGATAATTATAATATCAAATAGAATCGCTTGACAGCGTGAAAAAAATGTATCCTAATGCTTAAATGCTGAAAGGTATGCACACACACTTTAGCATTAAAAACCTTCAATATTAAAATTAGGTAGGAGTTCAACTGGTGATATATGTCTTCACACAAATGGTCACCCCTATTCAGATTTCCAGATAGTAAATAGAAAGATTAGACCAAGGCAGTTATAAGATGTTGTTTGCAGTAATTCAATTCATGGAATGCTTAGTATAACTTATCCAAGCATAGGAATACTTACAATAGAATTGTTTGAGATAAGAACATATGTTTGCAGTTCTGAGGTACCTTCGTCGTGGCTTGAGGCATGCATGCGTAATTGTAACTTACATCAGTATGACTGGTATAGGATGTGAGCTCAAGAACAAATTGAAAAAATTGATCCTAAGCCAAAACTTAGGTTGCAAGAACTTTTAAAAATCGAATTACGTAAGAATTTTTGAAGTTGTATGATATCAAGAACATCATATGTCCTCGATATATAAATATTGTGTGTGTTTATCAGGCGATTTGTTGCAAACATATTTTTTGCAATTTGAAGCTATGCGGTATGAAGTATTGAAACAAGTCACTGAAGGTACATGAAATGCAACAACCAAACTCTCAATTGTATTATCATTCAATTCACACTCTGCAATCTGTTTTGTTTTGGAGAGTGTAGCTTGTATTTTCAAAGGTCTTTTGTTGAGATTTCTAAGTGTTAATTTCAATACCATGGATTGGATGAAGTAAGGAGGTGAACCATCCCTTCAAAGCTAGAGTAATCATCACAGTAACAAAATTATGGAAGTAATGAAGGAAACGCATGTTCTAATTCTGTGGAGCAGTGCTTTGGCAAACATTATACAGCTTACAAAAATACATAGAGAAAGAGTCTGTTGATTCATTAATCAAAATATATCAGTCAGAATAATAATTGTGTCAAAGGGAGAAAAATCATCAAAATTAGATTTCCCTCAGCGTCGGCCCAGAAATATTTAGCTTATACATTAAGGATAAACCGCAGCAGAAAATGGCTTTTATGAGATAGCAAGCAATAAGATGACACAGCATACAAAGTTAAGCGGGTATTCATATCTATGTATTTTGCCCATTATGGATTTGTAGTTTAAGGCGCTTGGCCTTCCACGTTGATAGTCTAATCGGAAATATCTAGAGCACCTTATCCTTCCTATAGCTGGAAACTTGTATAAGTATTGAAATTGTCCATAACTGAAGAACGTTCTCTATCGCTCTGAATTCTGTGACAAATCACAATCTGAAGATATCCTCCTTTGTGTGACAACAAATAATGACAAAGATATCGCAATATATTTTAGATAAGCATAATGTCGTTAGGATTCCATTTGACTGAAGAATCATCGCCATTTTAACTTCTATAAAAGTTGACTGCATTTGAATTTGTACTCAACAGATGTCAAGAATTATTGTTACATTTTTCTCCCAAAGGTATTCAAATAACATCGATCCAGGTACACGTCATGAGTCTCTATAGGAGATATAGACTAAGTCGTATTCTTCTGCATCCTCTTGTGAAATAGTCTATGGAGTATGGAACCCTTTCTTGGTATGGCTGGCTGACGAATTAGATCCAACTGAAGAACCTTTTCGTCTGCAAGCGCCATGGCATGAGCAAATCGCTTTGCACTCTCGGTACATTTCTCCGATTCTTCTCTGATCCTTTCTGCTCGATCTTCTTGCTTCGGTCGATCCTTCCATGCTGCTTGTGTTCGTAGAGTGGTATACGTAGCTTTGGCACGTTGTTTGGATCGCTGAATCTTATGGGTAAGATTTAATTGTGTCTCTAGTCCACGGCATGATTCTAATTTTGCCCATTCCAATAAATGAGGCAAGAAATCATTCGAGTCGATCAAACTTTCATTGCTGTCACAGGGTAGCACTTGATTGAGAAGTTTATCTTGACCGTTTTTGTGCAATTTCATGGCCCAATTGTTGATGTCAAATTCCACAAACGAATAATCGTCTTCTGTGTACCATCGCTCTTGTATGTCATCGTCTGATAGTATACTAGGAGTAGAAGAATCGCTAATCACTGTGCATAGCGAATCAGCGTGATGAAATCGTACTTTCTTCATTCTAACGTGATTTTGTGTTGGTGGAAATTTTATACTCGCTACCTACACATTCGAATTGTTACGTTTTGCCGCTGTTCTTGCTGTCAAGAATCGTATCGTAAGATTCGTGTTGACATCCTTGCAGCCTTAGTCCTTTGTATATTTAACCGCAAAGTAACGTCATCTTATTTAATTAAGAAAATGAATGGCCATAACCTTACTATTAACAAACATCAAACATACTTTTCGGTTAAGGATATAGGAAAAGAATTTAGAGCAAAGCCCTTGAACTTCAGCTCTTACTTTAATAATTGGGTATTACCTTAATGTATAGCCAAGCTTTGATATCCTATTAAGGCACTTAATAATTCCATGCAGATTTCAATAATTCACTTTTCCATGTTGTAGTTGATCGTTGTGAGCTTTTTCGTTCGCACGAATGAATCTACACATTGATGCCATGGTTGAGTAATGAATTAAGGATATGATAAGAGTCTCAGATTTTATGATGTTGTCAATTTTTTAATGGCCCTTTGTTGACAATCTAATCGGTAAAATTGGTCCCTCGTATTACGTTTAATTTGCATATTTCCAAGATAAGATACTTTTCTTCTCTGATCTACAGACCTCCACATTTATAATGACGTCAGCCATACATGTATTCTTGTGATGCAGGAAAAATGGTTCAAATTTTGCGAAGTAAATTCCTTTGCATTCCAACAAAGCAACATGTTTTTATTTTCGAAATAATCTTTTGCAAGTGACCTATCCTATGTTTTATTGGAGCTAAATTATTGATTGAGTTTGTCTAAGTTTTTTAATTCTCAATCTAGAATCTGAGTCATGTGGGATAATCTGATAACTAGTTTTAATTGTTCAATTGTTCATGTGAGCAACAATTCATCTAAAGGAATTCTTTGGAATTCGATAGGATTTTCAGACCCTCATGACGGTTTCTCACTTGTGAAATTTCTGATAAAGTGATGATAGCATCTGATATTATTAACTAATCACGGCAAAATATGTACCATTTGCGATTTACAAGCCCATTCATTTATTCCTTGAAGCTAGACTTCTAAGAGCGGTAAAGTTACAATTCTCATTAACAAGTACACATAGATATCAATTACAATTACCAGCACACATGCTTTAGTGCCATGAACCTGCCAGTACATTGCTGATACTGGAATGAATTAAATACCTTTAGTACTCCAGTAGCTTAGATGAGTTGTTCTAGAAATGCGTACACTTAGTTCTTGCATTATTCACGATATTTCTCGTGAGATGTTTGTATGTATGCTTATCTCAACACTGGCTTCAACCAAAATGATACAGCATTGGCCAAGATGAAATGCTCATTTTCGCTTTTTGACTCCATTGCTGAGACTTTTTCCATTATGACATTTTCTTCAAATATCCTGGATACTAAAAAACTGGCACATACCATTAATGGGCTATTTTTTTGTCATTTTGGAACCTTGTCCAGGTCCACAATATCAAATCTAATTTCCTGGGAGCGAGACAAGAAAGGTAAAAGATTGTGACTTTGGCCACACAAAAGCCACATCCTACGTATGCCGTCCCGCAATGTAATAGTCAGCTTAGTTGTCTCTAAAAAGTAAATGAAAATTTGACGTAAAGATGATTTACGTACAATCCAAAATTTTCCCAAATTTAATAGTGACCTCTGGCTTCCTCTTGTTCACCCTGCTGTAATCCATTTGCCTTTTTCTCCCACCAAAATGAATCAGAATGAGACAGGAGATAGGTGATTGTATGTTTCATGGATATACGGTTTATTTTAATCTACATTATTAACATGGCTTTTATGTCACCTGTTGCAGCTTGTCATTTATCGTCGGCTCAATTCCGTCGTACGGTGGTTTTCTTCCCACTTTTGTTTACAACAGGTGACAACGGGATACCTTTAATATGCTGACTATTTGCCGTTTTCATTTCGTGATAGAATTAGCAAGAAGCTTGATGCATGCACATAGGTTTATAATGCTCCAAGAATCCTTCGTACCGTGACTTTTCAGTATTCCGACTAGACTTTCGGTCGAGTCAGGTAATTTCCGTCTAGCTGTCGCTCGTGAACGGGGGGAGACCTTATCCACCATTCAAGATAGGAGGGGGGTTGGGCTGGCTCACAAGGGGAATGCGTCGCCATTGGAATTTTAGAAAGTAGGTTTCCCGCCACCAAAATTAGGTAAAATAGTACATGTCATTCTCGAAATATTGTATCTCACAAAAGAACGAGAAATCCATTGAACAATATTAATCTTGTTCATCCAACAGCGAAAAATAAAAAACTACTGGATTCTCCAAAAAACCAACCACAACCCCCTTCCTAGTAACTTAAAGACTATTCAAACGAAACACGAAAAGCTATAGTACAATGACAACAAGTTTGGAGGATGTAACGCAAATGGCATCATTGATGTTGGCTTTGACCCAACCAGATACGGAAACGATTCGCCAAGCAGAGCAGGCGCTAAAGCCAATTTTAAAGGATGCAAGATCTGTACCTGCTTTACTGGAAGTCATCAAGACCCGTGGTGTTCATGTAAGTTGAGACTATTGAATGTTGATACTTTAAGATTGAAATCCTTCTTTCTCATACATGTCGTCTCTACAAAAATCCATTTCATTTCTTCATTTTTCGCAACTGCACGTTGTTGGTAGTCCAACGCTGTGAGACACGTGAGTGCTATCGTATTGCGCAAGCGTATTGTATCTCATTATGCCAAGTTTGATGATGCCACAAAGGCAACTCTCAAGTCGGAAATTTTGCAAGTTTTGGCCAATGAACCCGAGAGGTCCGTCCGGGGTGGTGTCGTTGGCATTGCCGCTGCCCTTGCCAAGGTCGAAGAACAGTCCTGGGCAGACTTGTGGCAATTCGTTGCGGCTGCATCGACTGACCCTCATCCGGATGCACGTGAACTTGCCTTTTGGATCTTGTCTGAAACTACCGATACGATTGGTGTTCACCTTACGTCACAGTTTTCTCATCTATCGGCACTCTACAGTGCTGGATTACAAGATGCCGAAAGTAAAGTGCAGAAAGCTACTGTCAAAGCGCTTGGACAACTTATGAGTTTTTTGGCGAATGAACCGGAAGTAGACACATTCTCTGGACTATTACCAGGAGTATTGACTGTGGCAGCTCTGTGTGTACAGTCACATGACGATGAGACAGTGACCACCGTGTTGGATGTCCTATACGATTTGGCATACTCACCATCAACTTCTGTCACCGCGCAGTTGAATGATATTGTGCGCTTCTCCCTTCTCTGTATGGCAAATACTCAATTGGAGATGGGAGTTCGTGATTCTGCAGCACTTGTGATTGCCACTCTTGCTGAAGCCAAACCAAAAACATTGGGAAAGGAGGAACAATTGATATCGGACATTTTGGATACTCTCTTTATGCTCATTGAAAACTCACCGGAATCTGCCGCAGGAGCTCTTCTCGAATCCAACCCGGCTTGGAAGGAAGATATGAATTTGGAAGACAACACTGATGAACCTACCGAGACAAGCATGGCGCAGGGCACACTGGACATGATGGCTTGTGAAATACCGAAAAAGTACATTTTCCAGCCCGTCATGTCGCGTTGTATTTCTCGTCTGGCATCTCCCAAGGCAGCAGCCCGGAAGGCCGGTATTGCGGGTCTCGGTGTCATTGCCGAGGGATGTTCGGAACAGATTCGTGAGCATTTACATGACGTTATGCCACATGTCTTTGCGGCTGCTGGTGATGCTGAGGCTCAAGTTCGAGAATGCGCCTGCTTTGCCCTTGGTCAAATTTCGGAACATTGTCAGCCCGAAATTTTGGGATATTCCTCACAAATCTTGCCCATTGTATTCGCTCTTCTTGATGATACAACTGTCAGTGTTCAGGCCACGTCATGCTACGTTTTGGAAATGTTTTGTGAGCGACTTGAGCCTGATGCCGTTCGACCTCTCTTGGATCCGTTGGTTCGTAAGCTTGCGGCCATGTTGGAATCGACGACTAAACGAAGTGTACAGGAAATGGCCGTGGCAGCGTTGGCTGCCACTGCAGTAGCGGCTGAAGAGGAATTTACTCCCTATGTGGGAGGTGTGGCAGCGCTGATGACCAAACTCATGGCCCTTCAAGAAGAAAAGCAATATTCGCTTCGTGGACGCGCCCTAGAATGTATGGGACACATGGCCGTTGCAGTGGGCAAGCAAACCTTCCGACCTTACTTTACCGGAACGATGCAGTGTGCATGCGACGGACTTGCCACGGATAGCACCGATTTACACGAGTTTGCATATGCCGTATTCGCCAATCTCTCTAAGGTGATGGGAGAAGAATTTGCACCTGTCTTGCCGGATTTGGTTCCTCATTTGGTGAAAGTCATTTCGGCGAATGAAGGACAA
>CAAAJI010000038.1:0-12924 GCA_900642245.1 Fragilaria radians
GGGCCATCGGGATTTTATACTGTGAAATATTTGATGAAGGCTGTAAATGCTTCTCACGGATTTCGAATTGACATACTTGAACGTTTACCTACACCGTTTGGATTGGTACGAAGTGGCGTTGCCCCGGATCATCCGGAAGTGAAAAACGCTCAAAATGATTTTACTGCATTAATGTCCGAAGATCACATCTCATTTTTCGGAAATGTGAATGTCGGTGAAGACATTTCATTGGAAGAATTAAGAAAAGCTTATGACGTAGTTGTTCTTGCGTATGGGTGTCAATCAGATCGAAAACTCGGAATTCCGGGGGAAGATAACCTTTCCGGGGTGCTGAGCGCTCGCGAATTTGTTGCTTGGTACAATGGGCATCCGGATTTTACACATATCGGAGATATTGTCTCCAAAGCTTTTCGGAATTCTCCAGAACAAGCTAATGTTGTCGTTATTGGGCATGGCAATGTTGCTTTAGATTGTGCTCGTATCCTGGCAAAAGGAAGCCCTGGATTGTTTTCTACAGATTTAGTCTCAAGAGCCCTACCGGTCCTTGGAAACGGAGTCAAGTCGACAACGGTGGTTGGAAGACGTGGCCATATCCAGGCTGCTTTTACAATTAAAGAATTGAGAGAATTAATTAAACTTGACCAGGAAGGTCATCGAACCACATTTGTCGTTTCGCAAGAAGAACTCGACAACGCAACAACACAATCCTCAATGAAAGAATTGGAATTACCTTCCTATAGACCAAAGGTCAGAATCAATCAGTTGCTTCGTAGTGTGGCAACTAATTTGCATGACACAAATCCTAAAACTATTTCATTACGCTTTTTACTCAATCCGGTTCAGTTTGAATCCAATTCGGTGAATGATAACGAACTCTCGGTTTTGATATGCGAGCGAACAAAGTTAGAAGGTGAACCAGGAAATCAAATTGCCAGAGGCACAGGTGATATGGTCAGAATACCAGCTCAGTTAGCGCTGGTTAGTGTTGGTTACAAAGCGCTTCCAATCGCAGGATTAGATCCCCAATGGTTTGATGCTCAAAGCGGTCGAATGATTCATGTCCATGGAAAAGTTGACGGCGCCAAAGGCCATCTTGGCGGCTTGTATGTATCAGGATGGCTAAAACGAGGACCTACGGGAATCATAGGGACCAATATCACTGACGCTAGGGATACAGTGGATACAATAACTTTTGACCTTGAGCAACAACCGCCTAAGGGGTCCAACTTTTGCTTAGCCTCGACGCTGCAGGATCGCAATGTTCGTGTCGTGAATTGGGAATCCTACAACCGGATAGAAGCCTTTGAAATAGATCCGAATCGAAAGCGCTGTGTGAATCAGCCACGAGAGAAAATCCCAACGTATGAGGAGTTACTTAAAGTTGCTTTTGGTGCAGAAGGATACAATGGTGATGAATAGAATGCATTTCCAAGCTCCAAGAGATGCATGTTTTCCTTAGTCCTTGGCTTGATTCGGCTGGAAGGAAATGTAATCATAAGCGATTAATGGCTCTGGAAAGCATGTGAATTGTAGACTGATAAAAGTAGAATAATCCTCATCTGAACGAACGTAAATGGTAAAATATTTCGGCAAGATTCTTTGCTGATTCAATTCTATTCACAAGCCTTGGGCGTGAGATAGAAGGAAAATTTTTTAAGCAATAGATCATTAAATCATCCGTCGATCCAATTTTGAATCCTCCGCTTACAATGTCCATCAATCCAATAACCTTCAACTATTTTTTAATCCATATTCGTTTAAAGCCTCCATCTATCTGACCACATTGCGCAAATTGAATACCTTTTCCTTGATAGCTAACCATGACATCAACAATTGATTACTACCCATTGATAGGCCCTACAGTGCAAAGCCAATTTGCTATTCAAAAGAGGTTTCCAGTTTCAATAATTAAAAAGTCTAATATTCAGCAATAAGTTTCGCCAATAACCTACAACTTTTAAGTCAATGATATTCTCATATTGATTGCCGTCGCCTTTTATAGGTACAGCTTCAATGATTTCCTGTGATAGAGTCAATCATATTGAATATAAGCAGTGAGTCAATGTTATATTGAATCTCTAAAGTAAATGGGCACAGGAGGCCACATTTCTAAAGCACCACAAGGATCAGACTTTGAACTATGGGTTAGAAAACAAAAAACTTACCAAGCCCTCCCCACTGACCACGGAAATTACAATAACAGTGAGAAATTTTACAAAATGATTTTGTGGAAACAATGACTCAATTCCAATGCATAGAGTCTTATCTTATCAAGAGCAACTCAAAAGCAGAGAACTCATGGAAAAGGTAAAGATAAGCCACACTACTCCATTGAAGGTGATGACGTTCAAAAAAGGGTAATCCACACTTCACAATCCTTAAGAAATCTCTTGGTGTCCTGGATATAGTAAGTACGCAGGACAAAACAGATCGGAACAATCAATCCGTAAAAGGATGACCTGGTCTGGACTGGTCCAATATATGGCCAAAATATGCAATTCGTGTCCCGTGTATAAATTTTCTAAAAGGAATCAAAAACGTGCCCTTGGGTCGCAGCCTTTATGGAATTAATTGGTTCCTTTACCATAAAAAAGTAAAACTCAGGCATAGTGGGCACTCACTATATCTGATCCCGCGATTGGTTGGTTTCACATTGCCAAAGCTATAATAAATTGGTTATAGTTACCAGGATTTATCCCACGGCTCACTTGCTATTCGTTTTTATTCTTTGACAATGGGGGCGATTTTAAACGTTAGTTCCTACAAACATTCGACAGTTATGTTATCAAGGCCCAGCCTACCCTCAAGCATCTGCAGTATTTTAAAGAGTGTATAAGGTGTTTAATACAATGCTCAGTTCATTTGACCTAGAGAACAAGGAGTTGGAGGAAGGTATTTAAGTTCTTCTTACAATCGGCCGTGTGGGCAAAAAGAAGCACCTTCCATACTACCTTAAAGCATTGTCCATGTCAACTAGAGTATGCGAGAGACATGATCCACAATTCGGTTTTTATAATCATAACTGGGATCGCATAAGTAGACGTAAGCAACATTTATTTAATTTGCCTTATGATAATGATTAAAATTAATTATCTTCTCTTTATGTCGTACATTTGCAATCTTGTAACCTCACGGAGACAATTCCTCAATGAGACATGGATAAATATGTAAATCATTCTCGAGCTACAAATCCAGACAATATCTCCATAGCCAAGGAACCTTGATTAAAATTGACCAAATTTCAGATTACATGTACACGTGCATCTATTTCAGTTTACAAAGTTTTTTCCAATGGAACTTGGATTTCAGGTACCCCTTGAATTTCCACTAAACAAAACCCGATGGAATATAGTTCCACGGATACTCCTGATAGAGTAACATTGACCTTGCAATATGGTCAATATCAATGGATTATCAAGCTAGAGAGAATCAATGTTCCAGTAATGCAATTAAGCCAAGAAGTCACAAATTATTCAAGGCACATCATAAATAACAACCATGTTGACATGTCAGGGGCATGTTATGCCACACAACCTGAAACCATTACAGATGAAACCATCCTAATACCAGCTTTATTATAGGCTGGTCTCATTCAGAGAACTCGATGAAAAAATGAATGATATGAACTTTTTTGATGCCAAAGTAAGTGTATGACAAAGGAAAGTCTCCTTGATTCATGAATATTTTCAGCCTAATGCAGTAAGAAGATGCCCATATACAGCAATACTGCAGGCAAATTACTCAATGTCAACTTTACTTCAAGTTTTGCGTTTTGTTTAATGTCACCACACAACAAAATCATTGCCACATTTTGTGGGTGGTCTGGTCGTTAGGCGCGTCACATATGTAAACATCTGTGTAGAAGGATCATTGATTTTTATTCACATGAGAAAATGAGCCCCCCTCCCCCCCCAAGTTTGCAAGCAACACTCAACAACTCGATGTAAACAAGAAGAATTCACCTAAATCGATTATTCTTCAACCTTCGAAGCATCAAGATTATTCGACTATATGTTTGAAGTGATTGACATGATGATATCCAGGATAAGCCATCATTTTTGTTTATTCCGACAATGCCAAAGGTGGATGATCGTTGTGGTTGTGATTGGAATCATGGCCATTGTGTACACATGGAATCCCAACAAATTCTTTTCTCGTGCTTCTTCTAAGGTAACGCGAGTTCGAACGCAACCACAACAGAAACAGATATTTGGATTTCCTTCTTCATTTCCATCATTTCTTTTGGAATCAAAATTGTACTCCAATTCGGATCTCATTAATCAAGATGGTGTTGTTCCATCATTTTGGGATCAATCAAATCTTTGCAACGAAAATGGAGTGTGCGTCGATGTATGGGGTCCTTGCTTTCCACCACGGCAGACAATTGACTGGATGAATCTGACTTCTGTCGGGAATAAGTCTGGACTTCAATATGATTCACAAAGAAATGCTATCATTCGTTCGGAGGACATTACAATGTATTCAAATTTTTGTAGACCAGGTTTTCTGATCATCGGGCAAGGAAAATGTGGAACATCGTCACTTTATCACTACCTTGTAGAGCATCCTCGAGTACTTCCGGCTTCTGAGAAGCAAATTCATTACTTCAAATATTATGCAAATTATGGCTTGAAGTGGTACATGGGTCATTTCGCGACGACAACCACATTTATGGCCAGCGGTGCTCTTATGACTGGAGAGGCTAGTCCTGGCTATCTCCCATATCCTAATGTTGTGAAGTTAGTAGAACAAAAGATGACGGGAACAAAAATTATTTGCCTTGGCCGGGATCCTCTGTCGAGATCCTGGTCTTCCTACCGTTACAACTACTTGAATCCTGCACTGGAAATCATGAAAATGGGAAAGGCCGCAAACATTCCAGGGAATCAAACTGATGAGTTTTATCAACAGTTCGTATTCAGTTTTGAAGAAATGCTACAAGCCGAGCTCATAACGCTTAGGCAGTGTTTGAATCCCGGTGGACCTGGAGAGCGAGGAGCCATCGTACGGTGGGGAAAAGAACCTTGGGGACAAAGAGCTATTACGAATCGTAAAGAAATGGGATTATCCCCTCTAATTGATTTGGATGGATCCTGCTACGGTAATTTTGTGTCGAAGAATGTACCTCGTAAGCAATGGCAAGAATTAGTGGATGCAAATCCACATAAATTCTTGAATGTCCCTGCTCTTCATTTAGCACAAGCAATTATCGGCAGAAGTCTATACGTTTACCCATTAGAATGGTGGTATGAGATCCACCCAAGAGAAAATATTTACTTTCTTTGCACCGAAGAAATGCAAGACATGAGTGGTGAACCAATCAATAAGGTTGCCAAGTTTCTGGGTCTCCCCAGTTTTAACTTCTCTCAAGTTTTGAAAATGGGATCTTACAACGTTGGAAATCACAAAGGATACGACCAGGCAACATCGTGGGAGACTGTACACTTGGAAGCGAAGAACAAACAAGGTGATTCAATAGGATCCGTCATGGAATCACCCGATTCCATTCCAATATCTGCAGAGTTTCGTCTCGAAATGTTGCATTTCTTTGAAAGTCATAATGAACGTTTATTCCGATTGACGGGGAGACGGTGCAATTGGAATAAGTGACTTTGAAAATCGAGCGGATCTTGATGAAGTTGCTTGCGTCATTACGTCCCCTATCTTTCGGGGGGCACGTATTTCATGTTATCGTGGCAAAGCAACAAGATGTTGAGAGCTGGATGTAGAATCATACTTTTAGGTATTTGACACAAACTGGTAATGTCCTATGGTTTTACACAGAAACATGACTACCATTTCCCTTTTCCCCCTTATTCCTGGGAAGTTATCTCCCCAAGTCGTATTAAACACGACATTGTCACTACTTTTGTGAAAAATAAGTCTTCTTCGTGTAGTTATTACACTGCGTTGCATTGACTCACCCCTGGTGTTAACGCTTTTCTAAGCGGGAACTATCTATGTGATGTCTGAAGAATACTTTGAATGCCGCATTCTATTGGAAGGGTAAATAGCGTTGCTGAGTTAGAGATCTCGAAAAAGCTTGTTCCGTGTATCAGCTAGTCACAAATCATGAAAGTAAGGTTTTCCTTGGATACTGTGTTATGATTGCCTGGCTTTGTTTGAAGGCAATGGCAATCGATTCATGCTAAAATGTAAACCTGTGCTAGGCTATGGAGAGACCTAGAAATACCGAAATTCAATCGTATTTGAAGTAGATAATTGCTTACATTTTATAATTTTTCGTCACGTCCCATGTTAAGGCTTCGCTTGAGATGCATGAAAAGCAATATTCAACATACACTTCATGAGCTATTTATCATAATCATAACTTTGTCATGGGACAGCGACCTCAAATTGGTTCATGCTCTTGACAGGAGGAATAATATTCCTGTAGTCCAGTAACACGTCATGCTATGCAAAGACGGCATCTTTGTATCGTCTCGACATTTGATTCTTACAACATTATAGCGTATCAATCATCCTTTATTTACAACTTCATTTTTTAAGGCAGAATAGCCAGACGAATTGCCTTATTAAGGTTTTACACGTTATGAAGGAGACATGATATTGGAATTTTTTTTCAAAAAGTTAGCCGCAATTGAACATCAGTAAAAAAATACATGAAGGCTTGATAAAGTTGAATTATTAGCTATCTTGCTATGTCAAAACCCATTTCGCTATGAAAATTAAGACTGTAATACTAGGTAGTCACCTTAAAAAATCTTCTGATATATAAAAACGCATGTAAAATCCCTAGCATACATTTAAGCTACGTCATGTAGAGTTGCATGAAAAGCATAAACTGCTCAGGAAGAATTCATGTATTTCTTCCCAAAGTGGGATCCTGGAAGAGTAGCCTGATTTTTCCTCATTCACTCCTGCATTTGAATGCCGTGATGAACTATAGTTATCCACCTCTTTTTGGCCAATATCCAATTGCACGTTACGAGCTTCGGTATGTGGCGAATTCGTATTACCAATTTTATCTGTCATCCTTTTCCAATAACTATCTTCCTTGAATGTTTTTCCAGTGTGGCGATCGTATTCTCCTAAGTATAACCGTCTTTCGTTCACGTCCTGGTATTCTTCCTCAACTTGCAAGCTTAAAAGATGCGAATCTTCATCTTCAAAGGATACATGAGGATTATTTTCAAGATTCGTATCGTGCCTTGATCGTAATACAAAAATAGAATCGATCTGATATGAATGTCGAGGTAAAAGACTTATTTTACGTACATTTCTACCAGATCTACCAGAGGATACTTCAACCATACCATCATAACGAATATCGTCTGGTATGAATATGAAGGAATTATTAGTATGCGCTTTGGTAGAAGGATTTCGTGGTGATGATGTCACAAAGTCAGACGCAGATTCAAAAGAAAGGTCTGACTTGTTTGAAAGCCACTCTTGCAAGGTATCAGAAGAGGTAGGGAAAATTTCAGTGGAGCAATCACCGGTGATTTCGGTATTCTCGTCGTCTTCAAGTAATGGTTTGGAAATGCAGAACGAGGTTGAAATTAGCGATTCGTCCAAAATCGGTGCCAGCCATTGCAACTCCATTTCTTCAGACTTATCCCTGACAACAGTCATGAGCTCATCTGCTTCATCGATAGCCACATGATTGTTGTAATATACCATATTGTTGGATGAGTTATCTTCAATTTCAAATTTTGTGACAATTTCAGGTGTCGATTGAGGTGCTCTGGAAATCAGAACAATAATGTTTTTAGTTCAACCCTTAGGAACGATTCAAAAAATTCTATTCCAATAAAGTCCTAGATATGTTCCGTTGAGCGGAAAAGGCGTTGAGAGACTTATGCTCTTACATGTAATCTCAATCTTGATTTCGCAAGCCGAACCTTGAAATAAAAATGATTTAGCAGTTTCAGAGATTTTTAAAAACTCTACAGACGCGAGTATTTGAGAATCTCGCCGATTCAGAAGTTCACTACTGGTAGTCGTTGGCACTTGCGGTTAAAAAAAATCCAGCTGCCAAGGTCATTCCAATCTTGATATTTTTATGGATATTTGGATCGATAAGAATATTCTGTAATCTTTCATTGAATTATCCTTCAACAAGGCTTGTCGTAAAATAATATTGTTGATCATCACAGTAATTGTATTTCATGATATCTGGCCTTTTCAATCTTGGCCGAGATAACTGTAAAGTACTCTATTTTTTAGGGAATAAGTGATATAGTCCCTATCTTGGTAGCAAAGAAGATTAAGCTTTTTCTTTTGATATAGTAATGAGTTGTGGTAATTGTCACGTGTACCTATTCTTTTTATGATGCAAAAAAGTATGTATTGGGAACTTGAAGTTCCAGCATTGTGAGTGTGATTGAAGTGATTATATTTTCTCACCTTCTATCAAAAAGAAATGATTTTTAAGGAAGGATAGAGCTTTGCAACAACATTTGGTAGCGATTTATCACTTGGTCACAATTCGTTATTGTAGGTATAAATTTATCCTACATAGCTATTGCACCCATCTGCTGATCAAAGAAAGGTGACCTACAATACTGAACCTGAGTATTCAAGCAAATCTCCGATCTCGTGATTTTTTAAATAATGAAAAAGCTTTTCGATATTCTGGAAACCATGCAACTTTCCATTGCCATTAGATTGGTGAAGGTCTGTACTCAATTGCTCATGATTTCTATCTCGTTTGAAAACCACTTGCGCAGAGAATATTAAGAGATTGATTGGAGTATCACCGAAGTCAAGCATTATCACTTCATGGAGCCACATTCTTCAGATGTGAATAACTGTGCTTAACATATGTAGTTAAACTTGAAAGGTGTAACGTTACCTGAAGTAAATCATTGTAATCTGTGTTAAATATGAAACTGAAGTAAATCATTGTCCTCCCAGATAACTTCTGCTGGGTTCCAACCATCTCTGTGATATCTTTGATAAATCTGTGCTTCGAGTTGGGACATTTTTATTACAATTAGTGATTATCTTTTTTATTGTAAATGCCATACTATGAGTCACCAATGACATAACTGAACCCTATGGAAGCTCAGCTGCAGCGAATGTACTAAACATCAGAAGATTTCGCTTCAAGGCAATTTTATGATCAGAACCTACTTTTTCCACTCTTCTTAAATTCTGAATTGATAGAATATCCCAGCCCTTACCTAAAACACAAGCGTCTGCACCTCAATCCAGAATATGAATGTGATGATTATTGGGAAAGAAAAGTAAACTCATTACGTTATTGTATAAAGTGTGTCTAATCTTTATACTTCAGTGAAAAATATGATCTAATGACCAATTATTATCAAATTCTACGTCATATTCAATTTAAAAATAGATTATAGTTTACTTCTTTAAGAAATACATGAAGAAACTCTTAAAGTTGCCCTACTTTTATTTCAGCGCTTTTCTCCAGTTTGAAGCACCTTGTAAATGTGCACATTCAATTGACAAGTATCATCGTTTGGTGTTCTTTAATAGATACTTTAGTCAAACCAGAAGAAATGGGAGATCGACTCAAGCATTGTTATCGTAGAAAGTCTTACAGCTCTAAACGCCAAGGATTCAAAGTCAGTTTTACCCCTTCAATAATTATGAGGTAAAGACGAATTACTTTAGAGTTTCAAACTTAAATGATTTCCAATCGTATGAAAAAATCTTGGAAATGATCAGTGGTAATTGGGCAACAGCCAGATCATCTCGGTCATTTCCTGTGATTCGTCGATGTTCAGTATAGGTTTTTTCATTCCCTAATACCAGTACGTTCATTATTCAACATTTTGGCTGAAAAAGAGTATAAAAAACAAGCAACAGGCTTTATTTGGGTTTTCAAGAGCAGAGAAAAGTTCGCTATTGTGTCCGCCAATCAAGTCCTTGAGAGCTGAAAGAAGAGGGCTACCATAAATAACGCTTAGAGGAAGCTTGGCTAGAAGTTAACAAAGGGCACATGCATCTCCACAGCAGGCATCCAGAACATATCTTGATAGTATCTCTACGACAATGGAAATGTTGATTGCAAGAGATTTCTTGTTGAAGAAAGTACCCTCAAGGATGTAGGAACAATTGGGTTTCCAAAAAGCATGTCAGAAAGACTTCATCCACACAAACGTTACAGGCATATATTGCGTGTACATTTGAAGCATGTTAAAGTACATAAATAGTCACAATATCTTACTACTTACCAATGTCTGGGAATAAGTTTGATCATGATAACATCCAAGAGATGAAGTATTTTTGGCTTGCTTGAGTACATGCACATAATAGTTGCCATATCCTATTGCAAGTGGTATACTATTTTTCATACAAGATATTAGCAACTCACATGCTATTTTTGCAACAGCAACAACTTGTCTGTCTATTCTTGATGCCAAATATAAAAAGGCAAACATAGATGCCACAACAACAACAGTTGAAAGCATTACTTTAAAAATTTAAACATTTTTCATGAAACATTTGGTGACTGGAGTACAGATCCAGTAAGCTTCAAGCTTAAAAAGGGTAGTACACCTTTTCAGCTTCCGCCATTTCCAGTTTCAAAAATACACGTGGACACTTAAGAAAAATACTATAGCTGTGTGACTTAGGAGTTTTGAAGCCCCAATTAGCCTTGGAGTTTCAGCATCCATCATTCATCAATCCAGTTAAGAATGGAACAGTAAGAGTTGTATCAGACTTCAGAGTTTTGATTTCAAAACTTCAAATGGTAACTCACCCTTTTCCTAAACTCCATGACATTTTAACACGATTAAATGGATTCACTGGTGCAAAATTAATTGACCTAAATATGCTTTCTATACAATACATTTATTGTCACAGGCTCAAAACGATGTACTATTGCTTTTCCGTTGCGGAAGTCCTCCTAATCACGGTTACCCGTGGGAGTTGCAAACTCACCTGACATCAAAACTAATGGTTGGACTTGAGTTTGTGAGAGCATACTTATATTAAAAAATCTTCAAAACTTAGAACTAGTCTTAGTGAAGCTGGATACATATGCTTTATATCATCAATTAGGAGAAGTCATCAGTTAAAAGGAACATCCTATATTGTTCTACAGAAGAAAACTAATTGAGATGTAACCTAATTACCCTGCAGGAGAGAGAGAGAGATGCTCTTAATAGCTGAAGCTCTCAATGAATTCAAACTTTGCTCCTTGAATGCCTTATACAGATATTTGCGGACCATAAAAACTTAATTAGACTGACTACCGTGTCTAAATATCCGCACATACAACGATGACAATGGGCAATCAAACAATTTGGATATAGATTACATCAAAGGATCACGCAATGTGGGATACCAATATGTCATCAAAATCTGCTGGCTCTGAGCAAATAGCTGAGCGATATGAGAACACCAAAGATAAGTGTCTAAAAAGCATTGCTGAACATCAGCAAAAAGGTTACATGCTGATACAGCATCAGCATTGTCATTGGACTTTTCCTCAAACTGCTGATAGACATGAAGTCATATAACTCAAAAATAAGATTTACATTCCTAAAGCATATAGCAACCAATCTATATTATATTAATTTACAGCATCAAGTAATGTAAGGTTCCTTTTGAAGTTCGTTTTCTTGACTGTGTATGACCCAAGGGTTTTGATCTATATTTTTACAGGGAAACGTCCAAACTTCATGTGAGGATGTTTACAACTTTGGCATTGGTACCAGGTACAGATGATTTCTCAGCATACCAGATGTAAACTTATTATTCTTTTGGCTTGTTAGATACTCGGCTCTTAAAATTTGAAGTTGCTGAAGTTAGGAATAAGACATCCAAAGGAACTGCAAATCTGTTAGATCTAACATGGTTTTGTGATTATCCAAACACGCCACAAGCGGTGCATTAGCAATAATGAATAAAAACTCCTGGGTAAAGAGTTTAAGAACTCTCACCATCATATTGGCTTAAAGCAGTTTCAACAACTTAAAAAAACCAGACTAATTTTTTAGAATGTGTTCACCAAACGTTAGGGAACATGATTTGTTCTTACAAATTGGAGGATCATAATTTTGATTATCAAATTCACGGTCACAAAGATTAGCTAATTTCTCTGATTAATTTCTGTTCCAAGACTATTATTCTGTAAGTTTTAGTCTTAAATCCTTCCTTTTATCTTCCACATGCAACGTTTCCATCCGCTTTTCTGGATATGTTTGCCTTATATAAAGTACAAATTTTCATGTTTGTTTAAGATTTTTCTTCAACATTCAAAATTCTTCTAAATGACATAAAATTATCAAACATGAACTTTCTCTTGTAACAGAATCATTGAAAGTATCATCTGAATATTTAAGCTGGGATGAAAAAGGTTAATTGTGAACACAAATCTAAGGGGAACTAAGCTCAGAAACCAATTCGATTTATCAATGATTCAAGAAATTATTACAGATCTGATTATTGTAGTGATCTATGCTAAGTTAATGTCCAACGTTAGGATCTATTTAAGTTAATATTAGCAATTTCCTGGATTCTCATGTTTACACAGCAATGTCAAGCTCGTCAGCAAGCTCCTCTAGTGCTGCTAGGACTGGTTTTATTTGCATTTGAGCGGCATACATTTTTTTCTCAGCTGTGAATGCCATGGATTCACGCGCGATGACAAGACCATTTGTGACAAGAGTCGCTCTAGTCTCTGCCTTTTCCGCGTCGTAGATGTCGTCTTCAAACTCTTTTCGCTGAGCTAAAAGCAGACAAATTTCGCTAGCAATGGAGTTACAGTCTCTGCCAAAACTACCAAGCGAATTATTTATTACAGTGCCGAAGCGAAGGTTTTCTTCTTCGAGACCCCATGCCACAAAATCTTCAAAATGTTCACATTCGTCACTGTCTTTGTTCTCGCACAAATCAAGCAGCATCATTACAGGATCGTAAATTGGAAGGCAGAATGTAAAAGCTCCCTCACCTAGATAATCATCGAATGCCTCAACTACA
>CAAAJI010000038.1:23580-92052 GCA_900642245.1 Fragilaria radians
GGATTCAAGTAGTTGTAACGGTAGGAAGACCAGGATCTCGACAGAGGATCCCGGCCAAGGCAAATAATTTTTGTTCCCGTCATCTTTTGTTCTACTAACTTCACAACATTAGGATATGGGAGATAGCCAGGACTAGCCTCTCCAGTCATAAGAGCCACCGCTGGCCATAAATGTGGTTGTCGTCGCGAAATGACCCATGTACCACTTCAAGCCATAATTTGCATAATATTTGAAGTAATGAATTTGCTTCTCAGAAGCCGGAAGTACTCGAGGATGCTCTACAAGGTAGTGATAAAGTGACGATGTTCCACATTTTCCTTGCCCGATGATCAGAAAACCTGGTCTACAAAAATTTGAATACATTGTAATGTCCTCCGAACGAATGATAGCATTTCTTTGTGAATCATATTGAAGTCCAGACTTATTCCCGACAGAAGTCAGATTCATCCAGTCAATTGTCTGCCGTGGTGGAAAGCAAGGACCCCATACATCGACGCACACTCCATTTTCGTTGCAAAGATTTGATTGATCCCAAAATGATGGAACAACACCATCTTGATTAATGAGATCCGAATTGGAGTACAATTTTGATTCCAAAAGAAATGATGGAAATGAAGAAGGAAATCCAAATATCTGTTTCTGTTGTGGTTGCGTTCGAACTCGCGTTACCTTAGAAGAAGCACGAGAAAAGAATTTGTTGGGATTCCATGTGTACACAATGGCCATGATTCCAATCACAACCACAACGATCATCCACCTTTGGCATTGTCGGAATAAACAAAAATGATGGCTTATCCTGGATATCATCATGTCAATCACTTCAAACATATAGTCGTATAATCTTGATGCTTCGAAGGTTGAAGAATAATCGATTTAGGTGAATTCTTCTTGTTTACATCGAGTTGTTGAGTGTTGCTTGCAAACTTGGGGGGGGAGGGGGGCTCATTTTCTCATGTGAATAAAAATCAATGATCCTTCTACACAGATATTTACATATAAACACATCATGTGGAAGTGATTTTGATGAGGTTTCCTCAACAAACCAAAACTTAAAGTATCTTTTCCTTTCCCGAAAACAAGTTGACAGAGCGTTAGCACATTGTGTTTGTGTTTTTTGGAAGATCACTTAATTTATTGAATTGCATTTAAAAATCAATCCTTCGTATTTTAACGTGCAATCCTAGAGTTGAAGTTCTGTACAATTCCAGGTCAACGCTGATTTCAAAGCAGAGGTGTTTCTAGAGATGAAATTGACATACATTTGCTTGAAATCAAGCTTGAATTGCTTTCAGTCTCGAAGGCAATCAAGCGAGGACAGAGGTATCCCAACCAGGTACAGATTAGATTAATATTTCTATTGCTCTTTTCAGTGCCATTCGGTCGTGGTTCAAATAGATATTCATGGAAAATTCCCTTAATCTTACTCTTCCTGCTGAAGCAAAATAATGCATATCCTTCAGGTTTCCGATTAGAGTTATTTGAATGAGACAACCCTAGTAGATAGCTGTTATTAGGATATTTTCATATGTAATGGATTGAGGTAGTGTGGTATCATTGCATGTCAGAATGGTTGTGGCTTTTGCTGTGCCTTGAAAATTATTTGAACTCTGGACTTTGCTGCATTACTCTAACATTGATTCTCCTTATTTTATATTTTTCTCCGATTGACCGTGTTACCAAATCAGGACTACCCATCAAAGTTTGTTTTGCAGGCTACTTCATCAGGCTTGATTATCACTTTCTTCTTTCCACTAATTAGGTGCTGTGGGCTTAGCAATGAAATAGTGAGGTCAAGTATCAGGTCCAAAAGCTATCATATTTAGCCTTTGATGATCTTAGGCTTGTATTGAATATCTTGAACTTTCATGAATGTTATCATTTCTATATTGCCATTCATTTAGTTGAAACCTTCAGGATACTAGCAGAGTATCTGTTTTTTTCTATGCTCTTCATTTATCTGGGGGATTCACATTCTATCCATTCAGTACTAACAAAGCCTATCATACCTTTGTGCCATTTGTTGGATTAACAAAATACGTTCATAAAGACCCGTCATCAACCTTAGAATTTCTTGGGGCAAAGCTTTTGCAGTCTATGTTTCTTGGTTTGCACATACCAATGTGCTGCATTGATTCGATGTTGGTGCTGTAGCAAAAACATACTCTCATACTTGATATAATACCTTCCTTCAGACTTATTAGTAAGCTTTAAGTTGCTTGGAGAATGACCTCTGTGCAGCCTAGGTTTCTTGTTCTACACGTGACAATGTACAGCATTGGTTCAATGATGTTGTTGCAACAAAATCATACATACCCTTTGGTAATTTTGCGCCGGATTGGACATGTTATGTTGGAGCAATATCATGTATCATCTTGTGGATTCCTTTTGGCCATTGCCTGTGTTCTGAGATGGCTTTGAAGGAAAAGTTGCAACGGACATCAACATTATCTTCCTTGTCGATTTCTTGTAATACTGTTTTATTTACATTTTTGGTATTTCTTGATATAACTATGTTGTGACTTTCCCAGACAGAATTGTGCAATAGATCATAATCACTCCATGAAAGTTGAGGTCTCATACTTTTCATTGTTGGAGTCTTTTAGATATTGGAAACAACCTTTAACAGTATAGGTTAGGAATCTATTGGCTTTGTTTGCCATAGTTGCTAAATATGGTAGGAAATGGTCATTTTGGGCTCTCAGTTTGATCCTAATCTGATCGTATTCTCTTCTTGTGATTCAGGATTGGTCAAGCTAAAGATAAGCTTTCTAGTACTGGATCTAAGGATGACTTGGACCTTCTAGTCCTTTAATGATTGCATTTGTGATTTGTTTAGTCTTCAAGTTGCCTCAATGCATCATTCTATTTAATGCATTACATCACATTTACATTGCATTTATCTATGTGGATGATTCAATACTTGTAAAGTCATATATTGCTCTTTGCTCTGGAACAACCACATCTTAGTCTGCTTTCATTGTAATGTCGGTTCTCCAGTCTTTGTTGATTAACCATGACCAACTGAGCACCAAACATCATGCATTGCACATCTTGAATTTTTTTCTTTTCTTGAACCATATAGTATCTGATACCCCTTTGTAGATTGTATGTTTTCACTTTAACAGTGTCCATCAAGATGTTTTCCTTTTCTGCCAATTTGGCCGCTATATAGCTGCTTTTCTTGGCATCAAGTCGTACTTGAATTGGATTGTCAGTGTAGAATTCTTTTGGGAAGGCCAAATATTCCACACTTTGGACACATTTGGTTATTGTGGGTTAGATGTGGTGGATGCAAGCTGTATCTCATCTGTAGATAGCTTGGGTGGCTTGACTATCCTATACATCTTATAGCCCGACTTATGTAGTCATTGTGTAATGTAGTCCTGATTTTTATAATGTTCCTTGAAATGCCCGCCAATCACAATCAAGGTGTTGTTGTGCTGAATCTTACAAAATTCATCTTTTCTTTCCGTGATCAACGCATTGTTTGGATCATCAGGACGTCATTGTGAGAATATACTGGTGACTTAGTAGACATAGATCATGACTACTCTCACATCACCTCTGAGTTGGTACGCCAGACCTCACCATCTTCCAGCGTGTTTGTGTAGAATTCTGGTCTTCATTCCAGTTTTGTAGTGCAGAATAAGCCTCCTGGTTTATAGGTACTTTTGTGCATACTTAAGTAATCGTCTCCTCAAATATATGACTGAATCTCTGGATTCCGAAAGGAAGCGATGACGTCTTGACCCAAAGTACTTCAACTTTTCTTTTATCAAGCCAATGTAGTAAAGAGGCTTGAACCGTTTCCATATTTCTTATATAGCTACCCATTTCCTCTTGATATCTACGTACTTCAGCCCTCAACACATCAACGTTTGACGGCCCTGTGACGTTAGATGGTGGTTCTGAAGTTTCGGATGGAGTTACCGCCGTCGTAGGCGGTGAATTGTTTGGTACTTGTAAAAAAGCAATGACTTTGGTATCCCAATTATCCTTTTTCCAAACTTGACCTGCAAGCTGAATTGAGTGTTGAAGGAGAAAGTCCATAATAAAGCCATACTCTTCAAGGTCCCTTTCCAATGTATTGCCGCGTATTTGATGTACAACAATGATTTTCAACATACATAATCTTTATGAATAGCCTCTTTGGTTAATCTGTAATAGCATATTCTTTCAGTTTATGTCAACTTTGGTCTTCTCTTTGTTCTGCAATTCAGCCTGTTTATATCCTGTCAGAGCGAGGTATATATCCCAGAATATTAAGCTGGTAGTAAACGTAATTGTTGACCATAGCGATGTCATTCGTTACCTCGTTCACAAATATCTGTATCCAAGTGGGTCAGGTTTCTTCGCATTTAAGAAACAATAGCCTTAGTATCCGCTTTGGTTGAACTTTGCAATGCCATTCTTTGCCTCCTTCACAATAGAAGTATCCATGTGGATCAGTTTCTTGTTTCTTCTTATTTAAGAAACAGGAGCCCCAGTATCCCCTGCTATGAAAGAATTTTCCAAATATGAGATGGATTCTTCATTTGCCAGAATGCGATTTGTGTGATAATCCACAGAATTATTCATTTACATTTAATCGCACAACAGGGATCTATTCTACCTGTTTGAAGCAGTGGTTTTAATGCAGGTTGTATTGGCGTCTCCTGATACATTTACATTGAAGATGTCCTTAAAACCATATTATTACAATATGATCTGAAGTTTGTTGAGAAGTATCCTGATGTCTGGCTTCTATGCGCTAAACGTGGTTGGTACTGGTTTGGTCGCCTTTGAGAAAATCTTTAAGTTATTGGATTCAACCAAGATATCCGCCCGTTTCAACGGGAGTGAAATTTCAAAATTGACTTGCTGATTGGCTGTTGGTCGGTTTCTTGCAGCCAAAATCTGCTCTAGAGCTGCTGCCAATTTATTTGCAAGAGTATTGTCAAAGTTGGCGGTGTCACAACCCTCTGGTGCTCAGCATGTGCGACTCATGGCATTGGAAACGGGGAGGTTTATGCCGTGTGCTGATAGGCAGTTTTAATTGGATTGTGTTGGAATTATTAGCTTTATCAAACAAAGAGCATGGAAATTGGTAATCTTAAATAAGAGTTCAAGCTAGAACTAAATTGCAGAAACTTCGGTGAATCCGCGATGATTTATCGAAACGTCTTACATATAGTCGAGACATATATTCATGAATATATAAATAAAAGGAATTGCACATGCGAGATGTAGGAATTTTCAGTTAGTCCGAAAGGGCATCTTGTATTCCAAAATTCCCAAAGGTATGAAAGAGTAAAAAAGAGTTGACACCAACTATTCAAGCAAAATGTCCATCGATGTATCTCAATACAAAGTTGGAGTTATCGTTAGCCTTCAAGAATGCAGTAAATCTAAAAGTAGCTCGAAATCACTTCGTGCTTGTCAAATTGACATTGGTGAAGACTCCCACGTTACAATTGTTACATCAGCTACCAACGTTCGCGAGGGGTCTCGGGTTGCTGTAGCCTTGGCAGGTTCAACAGTTGTCTTGGACGGCGAGGAAATTGCAGTAACAAGGACTTCGGTTGGAGGCACTATGAGTGATGGGATGATATGCGATTCCAAGCTTTTAGGATGGACGGGAGGGTCAGCAGGTGTTGCACAAGTAATACCGGATGAATGCCCTTTGGGATTACCACCGCCCAAACAAAAGCCAAGACCACAAGGTACATCGAACGAAGGTAACGAATTAAGTAGCGATACTGCGGTGAAGGGATTGTTTGAAAAAAAGCTTACGAAGGAGGAAAAGAAAAAAATAGCCGAGGAGAGGAAAAAAGCTAGAGCGGCAAAGAAGGCGGCAGGAAACGACGATGGTGATGGAGCCATATAAAATTATTTTAGAAAAGTACCAACATTTTTACTATCTTATACTCGGTCCATTGCCTTGCAATCGACAGTGCGACAGGGGTTTAGAAGTTTTCAATTACAGGCATCATACTTAATGAATTGACGATTCCTAAATCAATCTTTGGTAAGGTATCGGTAGAGATTTGTGATGAATAATTCGAGAAATTAAAAGTTACGTGCGCAGCATTCATTGTAACTTTCTTATTGTTTGTTATCATAAAATAATTACTTTATTGTATTGGACTTTAAACATTAGCATGGATATAAATCACTAGTAAAATTGCAATTTTCAATCTAGCTTTCTTTAAAGATCGCTGTACCTAAAGGCTTATGCAAACCAGAATTACAGGGAGTCATTGCTGAACTTAGCACCTTCTAACTTAAGAATTCATTGCTTTTGTTCATCAATTTTTTTATTTGATTTCCTTTCATATCTAACTGCCCATGACTTTTGGCTCCTAGAGCACATGTCAGAATTTATCCACTCCTCATTTACACTTTTCTTTGATCTTTTCTCATGCACAATTTTCACAGACCACAAAGTTTGCCGTGACTGAGATTCTGTCAACCACCAAGTTTCCCATGAGGTACGTTCATGTAATTTTAGTTCTCAAGGCAGGATTTTGTTCACATCTGTTCAACTGAAATTGCATTTTCCCAGGTGATTAAACGTGCTTTGGTCTCAGTATTCTGATCAAAAAACATTTTCGTGTTGTTTGAATGCCTTGCCTGATGCAGTTCTGATACTGAAAAGTCTCCACAAAAAAAGTCTGGATGAAAATTAATGTCAAGTAGATTCATTGATTGAACGCAGAGCCATCTTAATATGTAACATGCAACTTTACCCATGCCATCTTTGTTGCTTCCTTTTTTTTTTGTTTCCCATCCAATCACCCTATTAACACTGATTAAATGCTTGAAAAATTCCCGATTCCCTCTCTCCTCTATTCCACCGTAGTGGAGTATCGGTATACAAGTATTGAATTGTATCCAATGGTAATTCGCTAAATTGGCGCTCCAGTGGTGTTCGACAATGATACCCCCACAGGAATTGCCCGCGCCGTCGGATAATGTGGATGAAGAGCTCGTGAGAATCCTTGAGGTTTTGAGGGTTATCTACTCACCTCTCAACAGTAACGAAGGATGGAGTCGTCAGCTAGCGGATAGGTATCTTGTTCGATTTCAGTCTACGCCGATTGCATGGGTGGTCTGCGATCGATTATTGCATAATGCAGATCCACAAGCTCGTTTCTTCGCAGCACAGACGATACATCACAAATGTCAATGTGATATTCACCAGCTTCCTGTTTCGTCATTGCCATCACTGAAGGACTCCTTAATGCTACAGTTGCACCAAGCGGAGCACGGATCTTTCAAGACTCAATTAGCTTTATCTATTGCAGCCCTGGCAATTCAAATGAGCTGGACAACAGTTATGCAAGATCTTGCAACATCGCCTCATGCTTTGCTTGTCTTTCAAGTTTTACCTGAAGAATGTTCCTCAAATCGGATAATCCTTGAGGATGAAAGCCTTCGATTCATCATGGAAGATGCACTTTTATCTAATGCAAGGCAAGTTTTAGAGTATTCTTCTTTCGATCTTTGGCTTTCTTGGATTCGTTACCTTCCTATACCTGCAGAAGTGATTGTGGAGGCCAACATTGTTCCTATTTGTTTGCATGCCATTCATGACAATGAAGTAGCTGTCGATGTATTGGTTGAAATGATTCGAATGTATCCAAGTTATGGACCCCACAATAAATCCTTAGTGCAATCGATTCTTCCTTCCGTCATGACTCTTCCTCTGGATCAAGTTCTTGCTGGAGATGACGATGACGTTAAGCTTTCTTACTGCCGAATTTTTACCGAAGTTGGCGAATCCTATCTTTCGATCCTTCTCGAGCAGGATGGTCAGTCAATTCTAACAAAGGTAACACAGTGTACCTCTATTCCAGATAATTCAATATCAGGAATGACACATAACTTTTGGTATCGGTTTGTTATGGAACTTGAGCATATGGACGACTATAGGAAGAGGCAAAATCAGGTCGATCTCTACACGCCTCATTTGCGAAATTTATTAGATGTTTGCTTAATTCATATGGAGTACCCATCAAATGGGGAACTTTCTGAGGAGAGCATCGATGATTTTCATAAGGAACGTTTTTCTTTGAGTGAAACTACAGAGGACTGCTGCCGCCTACTAGGTGGGCATTCCGTTCTTGAGAGAATAGGAGCTAGGCTTGCTTCAGCACAATCTAACTGGATATCTATAGAAGCCTGCCTTTACGCCATGCAACCATTAGCGAAATATATCCCACATGATGAAAATGATTTTATGCCTCGATGCTTTACTCTCCTACAACAGCTTCCAACTAACATTGAACCACTGCGCTACACTGCTAGTATGTTCATCGGAAAATATGCTGCCTGGCTGGCAACTCATTCCGACCATCTCCGTCCTATACTTCCCTACTTAGCACAAGGCTTATGGATGCCAAAGTGTGCGCATGCAGCTGCCATGGCAATTAAGTCACTTTGTGAATTCATCCCTTTAGGCGAGCCAGTTTTCGAGCTTTATGGTGAAATCTGTGGAAGAATTGAGCTTGGGAATGAGTTAGAAATACTAGATGGCCTGTGCAAATGTATTGAAGAGAATTTGGTCCCTATGTACTTACCAAAAATCATGCAACCAATTGGGTCAAGACTGCAAGCATCTCTTCAAAATCCGTCGTCAAAAGATTTGCAAACTGAATTGGATCGCATCACTGTGGTCCTTCGGTACCTCCGCCTCGATCCACTGACAATGGTGGGAATACTACAAACAAGCTGGACGATGCTTGAATGTGCAGGTAAAATGTTTTCTAACGAGATTATTGTAGCTGAAAAGCTCTGTCGCTTTCACA
Source organism: Fragilaria radians (assembly GCA_900642245.1). Lineage (NCBI taxonomy): Eukaryota > Bacillariophyta > Fragilariophyceae > Fragilariales > Fragilariaceae > Fragilaria > Fragilaria radians. Next base: position 32,370 of record CAAAJI010000038.1, read on the forward strand.
AACACACTCTTCGACGTTGTGGATCCGAAAATTACGCTCCAATTTTACCTAGCTTGATGACCACAATTGTAAATTTGTTTCAGTGTAGCCATCAGGCACCGTATCTTTACCTTGCTTCAATAGTGGGCTCAGAATTTCCTGGGCACCCAGAATTGTTCAATATGATCGAAATCCTGTGCCAAACGGCATTTGGGATTCTGACAAACAAGAGCGCTATGATTTCCCAGCCAGATGTTGTGGAAGAACTATTCTACTTTATTGGAAGAATGCTGCAAAATTGTCCTCAGCAGGTGTTGGCAGGAACGTCGGAAAGGGCGCAAAACATGTTTTGTCGTCTGATAGAGTGCGCCCTTCTTGCTTTGGAAGTTGATCACCGAGATGCAAACCGTGGTACACTACATTTTTTGCAGCAGTGGGTTTCCGTGCACCGTGAAGGAACCCTCTTTTTTCAACGATACGGTCCGGATGTAGTCAATCAATTGATTAGGTCTTTGCGAGGTGATCTTCCTTTGTATTGTTTGGAGCGTGGGAATGGAAGTGTCTCGGGAGTATTGTTTCACTTAAAAGTAGCGTGTGCTGTGGAATTCCAATCGTGGTTAACAGTGGCGTTGCAAGGAATTCCGGATCGAATTAGCAGGGATTTCGAGAACGCAGTTAAACGTCAAAAAGACAGGAATGATTTCGATGTGGTTGTAAGAAGCTTCAAAATAGCACTCGAACGTTACCGAAAAATGAGTCGAATGAATTGATTGAGGATTAATCCAAGATAATATTGATTATGATTTATTTTTTTAATTCATTAGGCTTTTGAAGCTCGATATCTCCATCATCAGCAGAAGGGTCTTCTAACAATTTTTGAATTTCTTCATTAGGGTTTGCGTCTGAAGTTGGAGGTTGAGGTTCTCCATGACTTTTCTTGTTCTTCTTACCCCAGAAATTCATGATCATTGATCCAACTGAGATAACAAGGCCCAAAAATTGGAGGGGAGCGAGAGAGTGACCGAAGAATAGGATTGATGCGACCAATGTTGTTACCTTACGTGCTAAGCCAATGATTGAACAAGTCAGAGCTCCGAATTTCGCAATAGTAATGAAGATAAATACTTGGCCGAGAGCACCGCTGAGACCTAAAGCGATCAAGAGAAATCCCATATCTTGACACATCTGTATAAATTCGTGAACTTGATTTAAAACAACAAGACCAACACCAGCAAGGATAGTTTTTCCCAACTGAATATTGTACATGAGGTCGAAAGGTCCAACATGATGTACAGCCATGAGCTTGTCCTCATAGGCGCCAGTTCCTCCGTCAAAACAAAGTGAAATGAAGAGCAGTAGCAATCCAATAAACTGCGACGCCGAATCTCCAACATTATCAGAATTATGCTTGCTTTTGCTACCTCCACCCATAAAAAGTGCTACACCTGCTACAATCATGGCCACATTTAGATACTTTCGCATTGGATATGTCTTTCCCATAACTGCTCCCATGAGCATGACAGGTACGGGCTTACAGGACTTCGCCAAAACTTGAATGGGGTATATGACGTATCTCAGAGATCTTACTGAGCAAAAAGTGGAACCCATGGAAGTAAGACCCAAGACAGCAAAACGTGCCGGAGGAATGGAAGTTGGAGTCTCGTCTCGAACATGACGACCGGCGGCTGCCGTCAAAGTGTACAGACCTGACGTCACAAAAAGAAAGGATAGTTCATGCAATTTACGACCTCCACTTGTAGCGTATTCTAATAGGAGACCATATGCAACGAAAGAAATCATAATTCCGAAAAAGCAAGCAAATAGCCAGATATTGCGCGAAAGGGTAGAATCTGATGACATTGTCTCGAATTGTGAGTTAGATTGTTTTGAGGTATGGTATAGAGAATCAATAGTGACTCCTGCTGTTTCGCCAGAAGAAAAATCTTTCTTTTGACCTGTTGTTTCAGCAGAAGGTTGATGAACGTTCGATGGTGATTGATCAAGCTCCACCTCTTGTCGGATAGCATCATCGATTACTAGGTTTTGTTGTTTTCGTGTTGGGACTGTCGTTTCTTCTACGATGGAGTTCTTCTTTCGCTTTGTACGTTCAGGAACACCAGCACCACCTGCTGTAATTACAATCGGCGGTCCCATTATATCTACTCCTGTTTTTTGTCGTTGACTTCTTCTCTTCACCAAACGGAGTCGCGTCGGCCTTGACGATGAATGACAGAAACGTTAGACCAATGCTAATTTATATTTTCACTTTTTTCTGCAGATGGACCTCGCAACATAGTAACATGCTAACTTTCGGATGTAGGATTCCATTAACCTTAACAGGTTTGGAACAGATTCACGAATTACCAGTTAGGAATGTATTCTGATTTCATTATATTTGAATATTTTCTACCTAAAATTCTGTTTACAATGAATCCCATTAGTGAGTCCATAGCAAATGCCACAAAACAAAAATGGATTTCTCACACGTGTAGTTAGTAACGCGACTGCTGGTTGTATGTCACATCTTGTTCTCTTACTCAGAAATAGTATTTTAGCAACAAGCGTATGGAACAGCTTTGCTTTTTCAGTTTGCAATGGTTTACTATATAGATTTATTTTGAATAAATCATCATTCCACGGGCATTTTCTAATACTCTCAGGTACTTCTTCAGGAAACTCAGCAATAATTCCTTCAATGTTGCTTTTCATGTCAACCTTAACTACCCCTGGTGTTGTGTAGTCAAGCTTCATTCCTAAATTGTCGTGTATCTTTCCTCTTTTGCTTTAACGAAAGCAATCTTTTCATCTCCATACATTCTTTGTAACCAATCATAGACGTTATCATTAACTTTTGAATCCTTATGACTTGACTTGACATCATCAACGTGCTTTGTGATTGTTTGTTGTTCTCCATCTATAGTTCGATTTGCCACACATGGGTCATAATCACTAATCTTAAAGCCAATTCCTTCCAAATCCTTCCGGAACTTCTTATACAACAATAAAGCGGATTATATCATCCCATATAATGCGTTCAGCATTCTTACATATTCTTTCCTTCATACACATCATAGTCTTTGTAAATCTTTGGATTGATTTCAACCAACATATCAACTAAAATGCCTCGAATTTTCATCATAACTTTTCTTTCTTCAAATCTAACTCTGTTTGAACAAATGCGTTTGCGATGTGGACTGTCATTACATCTCTAACTTCTTCAGCCTCAATGGTTGCTGTCAAAAATATTGATTCGGTAGCTGCTGTGGGGCTTGTTGCATCTTCACCACTGACAAATTCATGTTGTACACTGCCATTAGCACAAGTTCTACCCTTTACTTTATTGTCCTTCTTCTCAACCAAGAAAAAGAAACTCACCAATGCATGTCTCTTGTCTTTCACAATCAACTTGGATACGTCAATTGGTTCAAAGACTTCTCTGTCATTCAGTTACTTCATCTCTCCAAAAGCGGCATCAAATCCTTTCTTGCCAAAGTGCTCAATACCTTTTTTCAAGCTGTATGTCTGAACAAATTGAAATACTGCTTTGGATTATTTATCATGTAATTCAATGACACGGCAAATGCTTTTGCTGAATTATATGTACATTCACTACACTGATAACCCTGTGTTGGAATGTTGTATTAAGACAAAGAGAGCTTTGTTGGTGGCTTTGACACTCTCCCATATTGTGTAGTTCTCTAGGTCTGCCTGTCTTGATCACTTTCATTTTCATCCTGAAGTGAAACACTTTCATTGGATATGTTATCTGCTTGATTGTTAGGGTATTCCTCATTATTTTCCTCTTCTTCATCATCCTTATCATCCTCCTTGTATTGTTTATGATGTTTAACTTCCGGAACAATGTAACTCATCTCATTTGGATCCAATTCATCATTATCATCATCATAAAAAAATTCCATATCATCATTGGTCTCATCTGCATCTGCATTTGCATCAGCATTTGCATCATTCACTCCTGCAATGGAAGTGCTGTCATGTAGAATAATACCACTCCTTGTAGTGATTTTTATTCTAGAAGGCATGCTATCACGATCAGCCATTGCATGCACTAAGTCTATCACATCTTTACCCATTGGAACTTGAGTGACCATTCTGTGGTGAATAATTGACCCTGTTCTAAGATCCAGCACTTCATGTCCTCCTTGTTTATTATTCATGTATCTAAGGTAGATACAGTCCAATGTTTGTGGATGTTGTGAATTAGATGATTCTGGCTCGTTATGAGCTTGTACATAACTTCCAAATGGGATCATGCAATGTTCATTGTAATCCAAAGTCTCATGATGGATGACATTTGCTGCCGAGAAAAAAATTAACCTTTTAGTACTTTCCATTGCCAAAATGTTTGCCATGATGGCTGGTAATCGTGTGAAGGGTGGCCTGTGAAACGTAGCTCTAAACCGTTCTTTTATAAAGTGGATGCTTTGCTCAACCTCAGGAAGATGTTCCTGGGCACTTGCATTGTTCATTTTAACTTCATAGGCACTTTCCAGTTCCTGCATCAGCAAATGATATTAATTGTGACAAAGAATACTTTCAATCTTAAACCCTGCCATATTGTATATGCGGAGCACATTATCCAGTGCACTCCTGTAAGCCTTGGCAGTTTTATTTGGTACCCATTCCGTAGTTCTATACATAATGTTTCTTGACGCAGTGGTTAAGAAGTATAAACCATTGATTTGCATGGTATCCATGCATATAATGACATCTTGCTGAGCTTGTATTAGCTCATCAGGTATTTCAATATAATCTGAGACACTGGAGCCGTCTTTTTTCTTGTTGTTTTTCCCTTAAGGCTCCCAATATCCGGGCCATATATACCCTCTGCAAGCTTGATGTCTTCCATTGAAATCGGATTATTTTTGATGAAATTCATGCTGACAATTGTTTTAAAGTTTTTCAACAGTGGAGTTGCAAGAGAATAATATGACGAGTATCACTAAAATAACTAAATTACCGCAACAGGTTGGAAATCATTCAGTGAAACGAAACTTCACCAACTTTATTTAGGAATTCATGAATTTCTGTTTCTGTCATATCGTCTAATCAAACATGGGAAAATCAAAGTCAGGAACCGATGAATTACTAGCCTTTCGCTCGTGGGTTAAAGCACTTACACTAGAACAGCTGTTGAACGCTTTACATTGCGATTTGACAAACGATAAAGACGGTCAAGACTATGGAATACTTCATCAGCTTATCTCCTCGCAAGCCCCTCCATCAACTCCCATTCATCCTCAGGCTATGGGTTACCGTCCCTGGGCTACATCTCACGGGGCAAATGATGGTCGTGATGAGGAATGTAGAGTCCTACGAGATCGATTTACAAGGCCACGCCTTTTCCAACTTCTACTTCGTGGGTCTAAAAGGATTCCAAGAAAATCGACACGACAATTCGAAATCATCTGTAGAAAATTTCAAACCCCAGACGGCGAGATATTGGGTCTAGGTTCTACGCAGGAACAAAGAGATGCCGATGAAAGGATTATGCGCGGTACATACTTTCATAAAGACATTCGCTGTTGGTTTCAGCCGCCAATGGATCACGCTAGGCCAATATATATTTTAAGAATGCTGCATCTTGTTTCAAGGGGTCAGTTCCTCCAAAAGAAGTTTACGATATCTTCAAAAGATTGCTGTGAGAATTCCTTCATCGCACCTTGGCTTCTTCCAACAGAACGTTGGTTTTCCCTTCCGATGTACCTAGCAAGTCGATACGAAGTAGCTATGTGGTCAGCGTTTCGTGGATTAAGGACTCCGTCCTTATCATCATCTGCTTTTACGACTCTCAAAGAAAATTGGAATCAAGATATTAAGGATTACACTCTTCAAAAAGCTGCTTTTTTAACATTAAGAAATCACATCTTCCCTCAAGATCGTGAACGATTTCCCCTTGTTTTAGATGGAATGATATATTCCTTATTGAATCAGCCATCTCTCAGCTCCTCATTTCCTCCAGCTTCTTTGGATAGTACGCCCTTACTTGATCTCGGTAGAGTTCGCAGCAATTTTCGCTGTTTGCTTTATGGGACAATAGAGGAAGAATATGCACTCCGTTTTCAAGAAGAGCTTTTGGCATCTGAACAAATTGTCAATAATGAAAATAGTTTTGCTAAGACAAAGCATAATCGGAAGCATAACAAGTCAAGGAGAAAGAAGAAAAAGAAACCTTCTATACCCTCCGTATGTAATATACCACTTGGCGACGAAGAATGCGAGAGTATCGAAGAGGAATGCGCTAGGGAAAATTTATTCGATTCACAAATCCCTTATCTCGACAACCTGACTCCATCCATAGAGCGAACGCGTAAAGTACTGATTGTGCTCTCACTGCTTGAAGGCGTTGTCGAAAAAGTGTTTGATCAAGTTGGGTTATCCACTAAGGTGACGGACCAAATGTCGCAGAATTTTGTCAAAGACACCCAAGACCCTTCGAATGCTCAAAACAATACTCCAAATTCGCTTCAATCATTTCGTGAAAAAATTGAAGCAACAAAAGAGCACATACCTTCTAACCCTTTTTTGAATTCGTGTAAAAATCCTGAATCATCAATCCATCCAGACTTTCAAAATTTCAGAAACTCTCTTTTCTCCTTTCTTAACAATGATGCTGACGAAACTATCAAGGACATTCTTCCTCGTGAGTTGGAATTTCCAGTCTTTAGTCAACATGGACCGTTGGATATTCCATGGATTTATGACGACGATCATTCAACGAGCTTCATGGGTTATCGCACCCGGGAGAAAAGTATTTTTGCAGATTTTTTTCGAAATGATGAAATCGCCGAGTCTTCAGAGAAAAAGGATTTGCTTGCATCATCAACTGCCGCCTCTATTGCTTCATCAACAGACAAAGAACCTGGATCTGTTGATGACGCTGATGGAATTAGTGACGTTTCGAGTCAAGATTCGGATTGTACATCCGAGAAGATTGCCCCACCTACTGAAGAGCAACTGATCGAACTCATTTCAACCAGCGTTTCTGATGTTGAGCTGAACAATAAGTGCAATCTTTCTTCTGAGCTTGAGCGCAATGACGGGCATGAAATAAGGCACGAGGCATTATTGATTGAGGTAGACAACATGAAGAACTTGGATGAATCACGATATCCCTCGCCACCGGCGCCAAGAACACCTTCTCCTCAATTGTCTCCCATTCTTGTATCGCTTGCGGATCTCAAAGATATTAGAGAAAGAGTGCCAATATTAGCTGCTGCCCAAGGAAGAGGATTCCTTGCAAATAAGATATCCTCATCATTTGCGGGAAGTCTACCCAGCTCCCCAGTTCAAAACAGCTCTAAAACATTGAGTCCACATAGAACGCATGACGATTTGAGAATTAAATCCTCTTTAGATACGCCTTTAGGAACCAAGGATGGATATCGAGTGGTAACTCAGCGACGAGTAGACGCCCTGATATCGTATCGAAATGCAATGGTTCGACCTTACACTAAATCGCTTTGCGGTTGGAAAGATGATAACGAAAACGAAGCGGTTAAGCATGGATCATTTAACTTTACAAAAAGTTTATGCAATCCGATTTTGGACCCAAACGCTCCAGGTAAGGAGGTGTATAACTGTGCCTACAGCGATATAGCCGGTGAAAATCATGGTGACGATGATAGGTCTCAGCAGCTTCCCAAAGAGCGTAGTGATTTCCAAAATCTTTCCACCACTAAGGATGAATTGACCTCGATATCTGTTGTTTCGCAACGAGAACCAGAAGAAGTTGCAGCTCTTCGAGACGAACGCAATACTTTCCGTGACATGTGTTTGACTCTCGGAGCAGAAGTCGCCAAGCTAAAAAACATGTTGGCGGCACAAAAAGGAATCTATATGGAGCATTATGGGCGTGAATATCTTGCGGCCCACACCAGTTACAATTCAGAATTCTTAAAATCCGATTTCCACTGCATAACTAAGGCCAGAACAATTGGACCAACGAGCGATATTGGAATTCCTCGAGGCGATCATGACTCAGCTGCACAAAGCGAAGATGGAACAGATCACCTTGTCAATGATCGCTCGGAGAAACCCCGTTTTGTCCATGTTCGACAAGCTTCCTCTGGGAATACAGTATTCGGCTCTGATGTCTCTGTCGATCAAAATGTAAATGCGATGCCTAATATTTCGTCATTCATTCCTCCTATCGGTGTTGACTTGGGTGAATCAGAGCTAGGAAGCGGTTTTCATTCGAGATTAAGTAAAGACATTATTAAATTTCTAAATGCAAATCGACTAAGATTGCAAAAAACAGAGTCTTTTCGAGCTACAGCCGTTCATCGTTTATCTAAATTGGTGACTGCGTTGTGGCCTCGGGCTCAAGTTAAGCTCTACGGTAGCTACGTAAATGGCCTTTCCATTCCTTCTTCGGATCTTGATTTTGTTATTTGCCTACCAGCAGTGCACAAGAATGCTCTTGCAATCACTCCTGGAGCTCTCGAAGGTAGGAACGCTATTAATGAATCCAGTCAAAAATTGCTTGCACGAAAGCTGAAGGGGGAATCTTGGATCGATACTAGGTCTATTAAGTTAGTCGAAAGAACCATTGTACCAGTTATCAAAGTTGCAACAAAAGATACAAGGGCACGAACTATACAACTGGACATAAGTTTTGACGGTCCTGTGCATCATGGATTAGAGGCTATTGAGATGACCAATGATATTCTGAAGCAGTATCCAATGGTTCGTCCATTACTTTTAGTTTTAAAGCAGTTTCTTTTGCATCGTGGACTCTCCACTGCATATACGGGAGGACTTAGCTCTTACTGTTTATTTCTGATGATAACGCGATATTTGCAAGAACAATCGTCATCATGGGGGGATTGTGGGTCATTGCTCATGGGCTTCCTGGATTTTTTTGGAAACAGCTTTGATCCAAGAGCGACGGGCATAAGTGTTGGTCGGCGACTTTACTTTGCTCGAATGGGACCTCATATTCCGTATCAACCTTCCGTTATTCCCGTGAGTACACCACCAGTGCAGCAATCATCTATTGGGAAAAACGATTTGCTTCATCGCCGTCATTCCTTTACAGAAAAAGGGAATAACGAACCAGCTAGTAGTAGACCACCAAGGTATCAACCCCCAGCATCCCCTCGCTTTCCAGCCCCGGCTATTTCGGAAAATACAGATTTAGCCGCTCGAAAGTCTTACACCTTTGATCCTCTTTGGGTTGAAGACCCATTGTCAGCTGGCAATAATGTAGGGCGAAATGCATTCCGAATCTTTCAAGTTCAGCGTGCATTCTCGGATGCTCACCGTGCACTTGTAGCGAATCTTGAATGGGAGAATACATCCAATATGCACCATGAGGTAGCTGAATACCCATTGCTCCAATGCCTCTTGCAGAGTGAGGATGTTATGTATGATTTAGATGACTTTAACAGATAAAACCGTTCTTAGGATTAAACATTCGGTGATGATCCTAACAATCCTTCCAACTTAATCAATACTCTGAGTGCTCTCATGATTTTATTAATATATCTTGTAATTCTTAAGAAATTTCGTAATGTCTTTTGCCCTAATTGTGTTTGCGATATAATTTGGCTTTGCGTTGTGTTGAGCTTCAGAAAATAGAAATATCTCTTCGCACACCATTTATCAAATTCTTTATTGAGTCTCATCCAAACTATTCTCTCCATCCTCATCACTTTAAGAAAGAGGTTAGTCCCTTCTTTGAATGTTGATGGAACCAAATGCTAGCAAAGTCTATCACAATTTCCTGAATTTGGAATTGGATACATCGTATGACTGTCATCATTATATCTTGGAAGTCACAGTCTCCTCATGAGGGACCATGAAAGAAATGCATGATTTTCTTCTTAGTATTTCCATGTAGTCATAAAATGTTAGTCCTTATTTGACGACTGAATTCCAACGCCTGAAATTTCTATCGATACCTCAGGATAAACTTGCTAAATCCCATTGTTTGCTACTTTGCTGAAATTGTTCTTTGTATCTATGCAATAAAATGTGAGTTTTCAGTGATAAGGTTTTGATATGTCTGTTAGGGGTTAATCGCTCTACTAGCAACGCTGAATTGAATAATAAATAAAAAGCTGGGTCATACAAAGCTGTTTACTTGCATTCATAGTAGACAAACGTATTTTCGTTTTCATGATTAAAGTCAAATGTTGTTCAATTTCCATGCTAAAAAGGTAGATTTATCGAACTAATCTAAGGCTGAGGATGTCAGAGATATTGGAAAATGATGTGTTGTTGTCGTTGTAAACCTACTTCTTCATTAGGTTTAATTTTCGTCGAAATTGTTTGTTGTTTGTTTTTGTCGCTGCTTAATTTTAGTCGCAGTTATTTGTTGGTGATGCAGGGAGTCTTGTTTTGCTTATTGTCAAGATTACGGTGAAGTCAGATCTCTTGCAGGAAGTTCTGTTCTTGTTGTAATCAACGTGACATTACTGCTGTTGGTTGAAGTAATGCCACTGATTCAATGGAAAGCATTTTTCTTATTTTCATTTATAATTTGGAATACTATTGTAATCTCATTTTTTTTCTTTTGTTTTGGTTGTTACTGATGGACAGAGTTCTTTTGGTTTTATTGATAAAACCTATGTTGCTGTTGTTATTGCTGCTGCTGCATTTGCGTTTATTGCATTAATTATTTTTTCATTGTCAAGTTGTGGTGTCTTTGTTTTTATTGTAGAAACTGATGCGTTAGAGCATCAAAATCATATTTTTTGTTGCAATCGGATGACATTGTTGTTCTTAATTTAAAATCGAACGCAGTAGGGTAATGTAATTTTTTATCAGTCCATTGATTCATGGAATTTCCTGGCTTCATTTGTCATGTGAATATTTCCACCTTGGGAGTATTCACAAATGGACAGAAGACACATACCCTGCTAGCTACAAAACTCGTGTGACAAAGGTAACGAAAGTCTTTGTTTACTTCCACATTCATCTGAGTGCGGTACTTGATTTTTGATCTTATTTCAGGTCTAGTTGCATTCACAGATCAGAGTTGCCAAAGTTCGAGAATAGTTTGAAAACGCTATCATTTTCAAAATATATTTGTTGACCTGTTCTGTACCATTCTGATCAATAAATCAGACCAAGAGAACACACCAATAACGAGGATTGAGGAAATTGACCTGCAAGTTTGGTATGTTTTGCAAAGCCTATTGTTTTCTCAAAATCAAATGATTTCAATGGAATATCAATAGGATAAATGAAACTGCAAATGAGATGAAGCTCACTAGATAATGCTACAACAGAACAATCAGGAGAGAAGCAATTTCGTTTTGCAATTTGTTAGGAAGTAGGAATTCTAGCTTCATTTTTAAATCCTTGTTAAGTTGGTAGAAATGTCCAATTCCATCCAACAAGAGTAGTCAGATTGGATATAGATGACCTTATTCTGTAAAGAGCAGTAATTCCTTCTTTCGTTGGTGAAAAATCATCATTATGTAGTACTTGTTATCTTTACATTAGACGAAGGAAGAACATAAATTGGTGCTGCTGTGCTGATTATCCAGATGTCGTCCAAGTAGCGAGTACGAGTATATACTTGCCTGAATGAGTGGGTGCAAGATGAATAAAATAGAGTGTTTGCGGTTGCTGTTGATTCTTTCATCCTTTGCAGATGCATACTCATTTCTACCTGTAAGGTTAAAATGTAGAGAATTGAAAGCAACGTTAGAACATGTCGCTCCTCAGTATGTGACTAGTATTGACACTTCACCATGGCATGGGATGGACAGTCCATTCCAGGACGCTCAATGGTTAATGCCATCCATAATGGAACGTGCCTTGATTTATGGTGATACATCCGTAGATGCATTCAAACTCTTGGAGGTATTAGATATGAGTACCTCGGAACGTGAGGTTGCCCGAAACGTCTTAGTACGTAACGATGGAATTGTCACTACACCCGTTTTAACGAAAGAGGAATGTCAGAAATTAAGAAATTTCGTTCAGAGGGAGATAAAAAACGATGGAATTGATCAAGTTGATGGATATCCTGATTGGCAAGTGAATATAAGTGAAAAGAAGCTAATCAAAATTATTGGCCAACAGGCGAAAGATCGTCTCTGGAAAGTCCCTGGGATGTTAGATGATAGGGCTACGTCCTTCGACAGCAACAAGGTTGGTATATTTATTCGAATGTATCAAAAGGAAGAACGACCTTGGATGCCCTTTCATCGTGATGGAAATCAGTGGACTGTCAATGTGGCCTTGAATGATTCCAGCGAATTCAAGGGGGGCAAACTTCTGGCATTGCAAAATGGTCAAGTGGAAGCGTTAGAACGGAATGAAGGGGATGCTACCTGTCATAATGATAGTATCTTTCACGCCGTAACAGCTGTTTTGGAAGGGATTCGATATTCTATGATACTTTTCTTTCATAAGGATTTGTCATGATGTCATGTAAGATCTGTGGAAAGTTTTCACTGACTTTTCCATTGAATTCTACATGATTTGGAGCTTCCATAGAAATTGTAGAAAACTAACTATTGATTAGTTCAATCATTTGAAATCGACGAGAGGATAAAATTAATAGAGGTAATATTGATTAAATAATTCTTGGGTACGTGCAGTTGACCTAATTAGGAACAAATGTTGATTGGTTGCCTTCCACAGGAGAACAGATTTTCCTCTTTAAAGATCACCACGTGCCAAGGCCTCCGCACGCTCCTGAAGGATAGTTTTCTTGATACCACGTCCCTTAGGAAGTGTGACTTGTGGGTGATTTCCAGTTCCAATCACAAAGACATTTTGCAATCGAGTGGCAAAGGTATTGCCCTTGGCATCTTTGACAGTGACAATGGAGAAGGATCCCTCGTGCTTTTCAACACTCATGAGCTGACCAACGCGGCCTGTGTTACCTCCCTTGGTGATCATAACCATGGCACCAAGTTCGAACTTGATAATGTCTGACATTTTTCCTGTGGCAATATCCACCTTGACAGTGTCATTTACTTTTAAATCAGGATCAGGGTATCGCAGAGTACGACCATCGTGGGTAACAGCGACAGGGATCTTGTTGGAAGACACGTACACTTTTTGAATACGACAAAGCTTGAATCCTACTTCATCTTTTTGAATTCGGTGAAGGACGAAACGTCCTTTGGTATCGAATAAGAGACGGAAACGATCTCCACTCTTATCGAGTTCAATGATATCCATGAACCCAGCCGGGTAATTATGATCTGATCGCACTTTTCCGTCTACCTTAACACAACGTTCCATACAGATTTGAGAGCACTCTTTGTTGGTTAATGCATACTTCAAGCGATCACGAAGGATGATACAGATGGGTAAGCATTCTCGCAACTTGTGAGGACCTGGGGATGGACGTGGTGCCCAGACACCACCCATCTTGCCAAGATTCCAGTGCTTAGGGGCATGGAGACGTTTCAAATGTTTCTTCGGACCGCGAGCCCTACGGATAATAAGGCAGGTTAGAAAGTGATTAAAAAGGCAATGTTAGAAGGACGATGGAAAAGAAGTATTCACTTTTGTTTGTGATTGATAATCATGAATCATTACTACAGATTCTAGAATCAAGCGTAAACGTCAAGCGATATAGAGAGAGACTATTATGACTTTTGACTCCTCAAATTCCAGAATGCAATCAATGGAGATGGATGGTGAAGGGCTGACAAGTCATGGCGGTTTCGCTGGAGCCCATGCTTCGACAACAACAACAACTAAGGAGAGGATTGTACAATAGTTTACTACTTGGTGATCACGTACATTGTTAAGAATATTCAAACAGATAGTTGTTGAAGATGAAGGCGTAGAGTATGTCTGAGATCGACTCGAGATGGGGGGAAAGAAAGATGAATGCTGTGTTTCTAGTAACTTCGAAGTAAAGGGTAGATTGGAACAAAGATCGTAGCGTCGGCCAGACGTACTGGTCTTAAGTTGTACGAGAGGATACAAACGATTACTACTGCATAGAGAGAAAAACCAAAAATCAAGTAAAGCGGTAAACTAAGAAAATTCGTACCACCACCCCTACCTACGATTACCAACCGACGCAGCGTCCATAAATCTCGAATTTCTCTTTCTCCCTCAACAGGTTTCTTCCAAGTTCTTAACTTTAAACGTGAGTTGTGTCGGTACTCTCCTCGTTGTATATGAGATGTCTTGGTTCTATTGAATCATCTCTGTCTTGTTTAGGAGAGTGGCTGCCTTCTGCACAAGATTTTCATCGAAGGGGGGAATTGTCTCTCTCTCTAGTTACAAACTGGATCATGTGTGATTTCGATTTGCAAACGATATCGAAATTTAAATACCATGGATCGAAATGGATGACATCCTAAAACAACTTCATCATTTCGATAATCTTGGTACACACACATGGATCCAATAATTGAACTAAAATCTTGTCAGATGGCAACAGCCACTCCTTCCCGTTGACCTTTCCATCTCCATTCGTTCCACGGTAATCTTACCCCCATTCTGTTATCCTTTTTTATACTCTTTTTTCCTACCTATCTCTTAGTGACATCATGGGTCGTATGCATGCACCAGGAAAGGGTATCTCCAAGAGTGCCCGCCCTTACAAGAGAACACCTCCATCTTGGCTCAAAATTAGTGCTGCAGATGTAGAAGATCAAGTATGCAAGCTTGCCAAGAAGGGTCTTACTCCCTCTCAAATTGGTGTCCTTTTGAGAGACTCCAGTGGTATTGCTCAAGTGAAATCCGTCACGGGACAGAAAATTGTTCGTATCCTCAAGGCCAATGGTCTAGCACCAGAAATCCCAGAAGATTTGTACATGTTGATCAAGAAGGCTGTGGCAGTCCGTAAACACTTGGAACGTAACCGAAAGGATAAGGATTCCAAGTTCCGATTGATTCTGATCGAGTCTCGTATCCATCGATTGGCCCGATACTACCGTACAACTCGCATGCTCCCAGCAAACTGGAAATACGAGTCTGCTACGGCATCAACAATTGTAGCATAAGTGTCTAGTATGCTCCACCGTGATGGAATTTCCCTGCAGACTAGCTATAATACGTTTGTTTTACATTTCATTTTGATAACTAGTATCATTCATTCTCTTTACTTGCATAATACATGTGATCAAAGGCGCACCTTTACTAGTTTGGTTTATCGTAATTGTATTCTCGTCCCCGGGTCTTCTTGAGTTCATCCTTATCGATACCTTGATATGTTTTGCCGGCATTGTATCCGTGGAACACTTTTGCAGTGATTTCAACTTGAGCATCATCAGGGACGAGTTCCTTAGGAATCTCGACACGATTCACTATCTTTATTCCAGTACTCACAATGGCATTGTACTTCATATCGCTCATGGAAATGAAATTATCAATCTTTTTAACACCCAAAAAATGTAAACAATCTGGCATGAGCGCTTGAAAGCGAGTATCCTGTACTCCTGCCACTTGTTCTGTACAAGAGAAGTATTGATCTGCAGAATCACCACCCTCCTGACGTTTGCGCGTGTTGTAAACCAAATATTTCGTCACTTCTCCTAGAGACCTGCCTTCCTTACGGAAATAAACCACAATTCCACATCCACCACGTTGCGCTGTCTTGATACATTCTTCGATGGCATGAGTCAAATAAGGACGACAGGTACAAATGTCTGACCCAAACACATCGGATCCATTGCACTCATCGTGGACGCGACACGTCAACTCAATATCTTCATCGGGAATTGTACTGGGATCTCCCCAGATATAAATCGTCAAGCCACCAATAGGTGGTAGGAAAATCTTAATGTCGGGTCGTGTGATGAGTTCTGGATACATTCCGTTGGTCATGCGAAAGATGGATTGTCGTAACGTGGCTTCCGTACAGCCAAACCGACGAGCAACTTCTGGCAAGTACCAGACAGGTTCAATAGCCGCCTTGGAACAAATTGACTGACCAGATTCCATTAGAATTTTACCATCGGGTTGAAGTCGTCCTGCCTTTATCGCCTCACGACATTCAGGTAAATCAATGTGAGCTTTCGTTACCGCAATTGTAGGACGAATGTCCCATCCCTTCTTCAACCAATCTTCAAACGTCGATGTTATGACATGTCCAAAGGGATCCATTGCGGCAATCTTTTTGGGGTCCGTCCAGGAGGGGAAGGGCCCAATGTCAAAGACAGGTGAGGTCAATTTTAAATTCGGAACATAGGATGGATCTAACGTCCCGGCAGCAACTGCCAATCCAGTGTAGATACAATACGATCCTGCATGAGCACCAATTGCATTGCGTTGCGACGAATGGCGGACCGTACAAATGACAGGTCCCCGAACACTAGGATCGGGATGTCCCCAAGAAATCGGTACTGGATCAACGCCAAATTGATCCGAGTGAGATGTCAAATTCACATAATCCAAATCGGAAATTTCGGGATAAGGAATCCCATCCATGGGATCCTGACGAGGTTTCTTCACTGGACGATTGGAGTTTTCTGATGGAGCAAGTGGAGTGAGGACTTGTTTGATGGGACGAGATGTTGAAGTATTTCCATTTGGAACATTGTCCCCGTTCTCCCCTGTTGCAAGATTTGTAACCACCATTACTATTGGAGATTTGTGAAGGAATGAAGTAAAAGAGTATTTCTCACAATGGATGCTGCTATGCTAGATACTACTTGAAATTCCTCCAAGAACTTCGGATTCAACAAATGCCAAGTGATGTTTGTTAACTTGTGACGATCACTTACAACAAACGTACTCAAATTACTGCTACACTCTCTCTCTACTCGTACTTTTTAACAGCCTACTCGTTGAATTCCATCTGTCAAAACTTAATTATGATGATTGTTCTTTTCGCAGATTTTTAATTTTCGAAGTTTCCGGTATAAAAAAAGAACATTTTAGAGAAAATATGGTCAAAATTGAATGTCACAAAAGTTGCAATGAAGTACTGCTTCATCAAATCCTCTAGATTATCTTGTGCTTGTGTCATGGAATTTACTAGTGATCATGAATTCAAAGTAATTTATTTCATTTATAGTGCCAAACCTATACATTGGATCTGACTTTTGCCAAAAGAAAGTAAATTCTGATTGCAATGGTTACGGGTTTCATCAAAGAGTAAGAGACAAAGCAAAGAAACAGTCCAATTTCACAATTATAACAAAATCCATTAAAGTGATCAGAAGAATTGTAGTTTTGTTTCATTATGATTATGCTGCTACAGGCATTGTTTTTGGAGTTAAACTTTGCCAGAGAGAAAAAACTGCATTGAATCTCATCTTGTCTTCCAATCCGGTAAAGAGAACATAGGCTTCGTTCTTATACTCCGTCAAGATATCCAATCCTTGATACTTTCTCAAAATTACTGCCTCTTTTAAATTCTCCATATTCTGCAAATGATCACTCCATGCGTTATCCATAGTAACGAGCGTAATGTAATTTGCAGAGCGCGCAACTGGGTTAGAAGGTCGCCCAGCTTCCTTAGCTGCTGCCTCCATCGCGTTCACCCTTGCCTCAAACGCGCTATTGATTGCCGATGTCGATTGCATAGCAATTGAGACTGTATCGGCCTGAGGTATTGATGTAATGAATCCGACTTCAACTCCAGGGAAGAACGCATTGAGCTTTTCAATAACCTTAGCTACATTTACAGTCCCTCCAGCTGTCTGAGCCTTGACGATGTCTACAACAGTTTCCTCGTTATAACGCTTCATCATCTCAATAGTGTTTTCTGGAGTTTGGAAAAGCGCTTCTCGTCGACGCTCATAAATCACTTTCCGTTGCTCATTCAACGTCTCGTCAAATCGAAAAATTTCAGAACGAATCTCACGATATTTTTCTTCCACTACGTTTTGTACCTTATCAAGTGCATCAGTTACCTGTGGTGCCTCAACAGGCATATCCTCGCTTACACGGAACATGTTTAAGATCTTTTGTAATTGCTCACCACCAAAGAGCACGAACATGTCATCCTCAAAGCTTAAAAAGAATCGAGACGTTCCAGGGTCACCTTGGCGACCAGCACGACCACGTAGTTGCTGGTCGATACGAGAACTTTCATGGCGATTCGTTCCCATGACATAGAGCCCCCCACGAGCTTTCACAGCTTCCTTCTCCACTGAAAGAACCTCACTATACGTAGCTTTCACTGATTCTGTCGCTTCTCGGAGCTTCACAATATGATCTAGATCATCCTCTGATTCCGTAGCATCATTTGCGATTGTCAGTAATTCATCAAGAGCAATCGCAGTTAAGCCCGATCCTAGTGCCTTCTTAATTGCTTGAGCTGCATCACGTAGTGCATAAATAATCTCATTGTCTAGAGTACACGGAAAATAGGACTCGGGAGGAGTTGGAGGTAGGTAGGTCGCCTCTGTGGCAGATATTACACCTTGTTCAACAAGGACCGATCTAGCCTTAATGCGAGACATCGTTTTCGCACATCCCCCTAACAAAATGTCAGTACCTCGACCAGCCATATTGGTGGCTACAGTAACAATTCCAGCCCTACCAGCCTGTGCAACTATTTCTGATTCACGGGGCGCATTTTTTGGTGAGGCATTAAGTAGTTCAGCGTCAATTCCGACCTCCTTGAGAGCAGCAACTAGTCTTTCACTCTCTGCGACAGACGTAGTTCCAACAAGACAAGGACGACCGTCAGATTCACCCCCTCCAACGTTAATGATTTCCTTGATTAGAGCTTTGTTGGCAGCCTTGCGTGTCTTAAAGCAAACGTCAGGGTAATCACGTCTAGCAACAGGTAATGCAGTTGGTATCGAAATCACTTGAAGTCCATACGTTGATTCAAGTTCTAATGCATCTGCCATTGCTGTACCTGTCATCCCAGATAAACGAGTGAACTGGCGAAACAATGCTTGGTAGGTTACTTTTGCGATGACTTTGCTCTGCTCACTCACACTAATTCCTTCCTTTGCTTCAATGCTCTGATGAAGACCATCCGACCAACGTCGGCCATCTAAAACACGACCCGTAAACGCGTCAATGATACCAACTCCAGCTTTGTTGCCTGCACTGTCAACGATAACTTGATATTCAACATCTTTAGAAAATAACTCTTTTGCTTTTACCGCGTTTGTGATGAAGGGTGCCCATGCCTCTCCATCTGATTGAATGGAGAAGAGGTCCTTAATACCCAGGGCATTTTCACTGTCTCGATATCCTACTTCTGTAAGCACAATATTCTTGTTCTTTTCATCGACTGTGTAATGGAAGCCTTTCTTCAGTGCACTTGCTAATTGATTAGCTGCGACGTATTTATTTGCTGGAGCTGGAACCTGTTTCGATATGATAAGCGGAGTTCTTGCCTCATCAATCAGTACAGAATCTGCTTCATCAACGATGCAAAAAGCATTAAATTCTCCGGCGCCCCCAGGTAAAACTGTTTGCCCAGGTGAAAGGGCCAGGTGATCCCGAAGGTAATCAAATCCTAACTCTGAGTTGGTCACATAAACCACATCGCAAGCATAGGCCTCCTTACGCTGTTCCTCTTTCATGCTAGATTGTATCAAGCCTACGGTTAGACCCAAGAAGCGGTGAACTTGCCCCATCTTCTCCATATCTCGCCTTGCCAGATAGTCATTTACTGTGATTATGTATGAAGATTTACCTTCCAGTAAGGCATTGACGTATGCTGGTAACGTAGATACCAATGTTTTACCTTCTCCTGTTGCCATTTCAGCAAGTCTGCCATCGTGTAGAACTAAGCCACCTAAAAGTTGTACATCATAGTGACGAAGTTCCAAAACACGCCACGCTGCTTCTCTAACGACAGCAAATGCCTCTTCCAAAAGAGGACCGTTAATATCTTCCCCGTTAGCTAATCGTTGCTTAAAATCTTTTGTTTTAGCTTGGAGTTCTTCATCCCCTAAATCCTCTACAGTGGCTTCAAGGGAATTAATCCTTTCCACTCTTTTCTGAAGTCCCTCTAAATATGCTTTATTCTGAACATCTCGTTTTTGGATTTCCGAAGCTGATAGTAAATCATCAAACAGCCTCATTCGGGGTGTCAGTCTTTGAAAATGATGTTTCGGCGATGTCATACCATGATTTGAGTTGGTGTTTATGAAAGGCGTCATAGAATAGGGAACAAACGCCTGTGCGGAGCATATTAGCGTTAACGCAATTAAGAGAAAAATACTTGCCATGCTGAGATTTAACCAAATTGAAATACGAAAGAATATATTCCTGTTTACGAATTTGGATCGAAGCTACTCTGAATCCGATGAAGAGGTGGCAAAGAGTTCAATGTTATTGTAGATGACAAAATTTCTGACAACGCCACTTAGTCATTTCATGACATCAGTGACTTGCGAATGGGAAGTCAATCACTGTCAACGACATTACAGTATCTACATTTCATGAAATCAAAACGTACTATGATTATGAAGAATTCCTGAATACATGCAAATTAATCTATCAATTATTGACGATACAACAAAAAGAAAATACAGAATCTAGAGCATAGAAAGATTAATTCATGGCCTTGAAATTCTGTCTATGGATGAGTTATTGCAAAATAGAATACTGAATTAATTGTTCATGGATTGTTTTTACACTAGGCAAAAATTAAACACAGAAAGTCTATGAAAGCCACCCGTGATCGTCATTCATAAAGACACTAACTGGTCAATACGAAGGCCTAAATTTGTTTATTTGCATGAAATCCCAGTTATTTTGAGCTTGGTCATAATATACTTGAAAATAATTCGTTGACGTGTACAGTGCGTGAAAGAAGGAGAATAGAACTTGAGGGTTGCATCTAAAGAAGACGCAATTGCAGGTTACGTTGAACATGTCAAAGCACGGGTAAATACTCTCATTTAGAATTTTCATTTGACTTGAAAGTATCGGAATTCTGCTGTTGATAGCACAGAGGATAATCAGTCAAAAATCATTGCAATGTGGAATACCATTATTGTTTAAATCATGAGAAAGCAGTCCAATAATCCTTTGATGCGAAGAAGCACGAGTGAACATACATAGATCAGGATCATAGGGCTTATTAATGTCCGTATATCCTAGATTATTCGGAATTGAAAGAGTTAGTCTCAATATTCTGCACTTTTTTGTGTAATTTCTATGACACAAACTCTATTATCCATCATCAGGCCTGGTCAATTATGGACACTTCCATCATTTGCATGATTAGCTTAATTATGGACAAAAATAGATTATGAAAATGTAAATTATGGAATACCTTTTAGTTATAAGTGGTAAACAAAAATTTACCATACTCCGCTACATTCCAAGGCATTACATTAGGTGCATATCCAGAAATGGCACCATTTGAGCTACTTCTTTGTGGGCATAATGCATATGTTCCCTGAACTAGGTGCAAGAAAAAATTACATATTCGACCTATTAGAGCATTGTATTCCAATTCAAAGCTATCCTGGTAGCTTTTTAGCACATCAAGAATATATAATCGGAACCTAACAACTCCGTCATTCGAAAGCGCCAAGCTGAAAAAGACCTGGAACATCCTAAGTCAAGACATCTGCACTGCAAATTATGCTGCAAATTCTCATTAAGTTTTCTCGCTGTCTTTCAAGATGTTTTTTATTCATCCAATAGAAGCAGATTTTAGTACTGCTTTGTCCTGAAAAGACGAGGAAATAAATGCCCGAAAATAGTTAACTTTATCATCATCAGTAGTCACGGGTTCAAATCCAATAAGATCTTTTTCTTATCATTTTGGATGTTTTGCTGATCCTCATTCATCAGAGAAGTACAGTATATCTTCAAAAAAACTTCAATTATATCTTTTTCAATAGTAATCTCCTTCCTTTCATCACATCTAATTCATCTTTGCCAAAGGCACGACAAAACAAATAAATCGCGCTCTCCACCGAATTAGATGAAATACAACGACTTGTAATCCGAATACTGAAATCTAATTCCCATTTTGCTTTAAACTCATTTTTTCCTTGCATTATTTCCCCCTTTAATTATGGACAAAAAAGAGTGGCTGATATGGAAAAAGAGTGTTAATTATGGATATATCCATAATTAACCACGCCTGTCCGGCATTAGTCAGGAAGCATTACTATTGGATTACTATTAGCCCTTCTAAATTATGACTGCATTGTATCATTTATATCATGGACATCCGAATATCCAATGACAAGGTTTTAAATGGCTAGGGAAACTTTTCTAAAATCATTTCTGTAACATGAGTCAAATTTGGATTACGGACATTAGCACAATAAAAGTTTCAATTTCCCTAGAGTTCACGATACTTAATTCCCTTGCTTTGAAGTCATATAATGACGCTTAGATTTTCGGCGTTTTAGATGGATTAGCCACGCATAGATGAAGGAAAAGAACAGGTTTTTGAATTTACTGGCTATAGTTTAACTCCAGCCTATCAGACAGAGCCTAAAGGCCACCAAAAGGACTTAAGCAACACAAGTAAAGTTGAATTTAGTGTTTGCATGTAGGTGTCGCCATAGTATAGTTAAATGAAAGCAATATGTATTGCTGAATCGTTCAAAGGCATGTCCATTATGGACAGCATTCGAATTCAGTGCAATAGACAAGGTAACTTCAAAAAAATCCCTCGTATCCCGAACCTTTTGAGTCAGGGTGGAAACGCCTCATCAATGCGCAAAACGATTGTGCCTAATTTTTGTTGATCATGATTAGGAATCAAATCGTGCTGAAGTCTGCCATTGAGGACTTAGAAATTCGAGCTGAAGTCGAAGAGGCTATGAGAGCTATGCTGATAGATCTAGAGATCACAAATTGGCTGGAGAGTCAGCTTGCAATCGAAAATGAACGCCATAACTTGCTTCGACGTGCTGCCATATTTGAGTTGGCGCTAGAAGAAGCGCGCCTGAAACAGAAGGATGAAGACAGTATGAGAGAAGAATTAGGAAATAAGTTTGTTGCGGAAATATTGAATTTAAATGAAAAGCTTGTTGACTTGAATGAGATAAAAAGCGAGCACGACATAGCATTACAAGATCTTGAAAAGCTGAATGCCAAGTTGGCGTTGGCCGAAAAAGAAATCGCAGATTTGAAATCAGGCAAAGGAACTCAAGGAAGACTTAACGGCAATGTAAAAGATGACAGCAAAATTGAGATTCCATTGAAAGCTTCACCTTTTATGATATCAGATCAGGTTGGCGAAAAGTATACTGATACCAAAGATCTTGGTTCACGTGTTGAAGACGAAAATAGTTTGGTTCCTAAGGATGTTCATGATTACGGCGGCGATTATCCTGACCCTTTGCCTAATAAGTCACGAAAGGGAGTTGTATCTCTTGTTATCGGAGAAGAAGGAGAATCACCTCAATTACCGACGTTTGAAGGAGTGATTCTCCTTCGCATATTTTCATTTTTAGACGCTGTGGATATTTTACGATTAGCACAAGTTAGTATTGGTATGTTTTCTCGGATTGATACTTTATATGCAAATAATGCAGAAGATGTGGAAGAGCCTGCATTGCCAACGGAGATCGAAACGAAAGAAAAAATCGCTGAGGTACCAATGTCAACACAGCCCACAATGGTACAAATGCCACCTCCAGCCCCTATCCAAGCAACCGTTGTGAATGTACCGCCACCACCTGTAAAGAATCTTCCTGTCGCGCAGTCAGAAAGTCGAAAAAATGTCGCCCGAGGACTGATATCGCTGTTTCAAACCAATACCACATCTAGCAGTGAGGTAAAAACAAAGCAAGTCTACAGAATCATCCAATCTACCGTTGACCGCGGCTATGGCAAACTCAATGGCCGAAAAGATGTCAGACAAAGAAATCAATGTCATTATTAACATGACTGAAAAACTAAACAAAAAGACCAAAGACTTAGAAGTTATATCTCAACAAAACTTGGAATTACGAAGCTCATTGGACGGTACAAATGCCGTTAAAGAATTTTTGGTAAAGAAAGTAAGAGAAATGGAAGAGAGTCTCCGAAAGAACAAGGAGTTAGAAATCAAGACTGCGCAAATGATAGCTAGTGATCAAGAAGTTATTGCGTTTCTAGATGGCCGAGTTCAGGAATTAGAGCTGTCCGAAGCTGCGCTGTTGGTCGAAAAGAAGGCACTTTCGGAACAAATTACTGAGCATAAAGACCGGAGCGAAC
This sequence comes from Fragilaria radians, assembly GCA_900642245.1. Classification (NCBI taxonomy): domain Eukaryota; phylum Bacillariophyta; class Fragilariophyceae; order Fragilariales; family Fragilariaceae; genus Fragilaria; species Fragilaria radians. The sequence continues at coordinate 56,394 of CAAAJI010000038.1, forward strand.
GAAAAGTTCGTCTATTGAATGACATGCTACAATATGAGCGGGAACGCTCAGCTGAAAATGAACGAGAGTGGAAATCAACTCGTAAGGTATTAATCAAGGAGGTCAAGTGCTGTCGAAATTTAATCACCACGTTGCAGGCTGAACGTGATGGTCTTTACGAAGAAAACATCCGCTTAAAGCAATCGATATTGGCATCGACGGGCTCCCCGATATCCGTAATTCGGGAAGATTCTGTTTAGGATTTCGAAAACGCATAATTTTCACTTAAGAACTTTATATCATGTTAATAGGACTACTTTCAAGAACATCAAAGTATTTGCTTGTTAGGATTTGTTACATCGGGTCATTGTCGTTACAATCTGAAAAATATACAATAGTCTTCTTGTACAGCAGTTTGGGCTCAAATCGTGATATTAGATTTTATCTAAAGACTTTGAAACTAACTGATGTAACTCTGCACGAGTTGTGCTGTCGTTAATGCATCCATTCTGCAAGCAATCTATCGTAAGGTCGACCTGTTTGGAAAGCCATTCACATTCTACATTTTTGGACATTAAGATTACCTTACACAACATTAAGATACTTGAGCCACTTGATGGAAGTGGATTGGGAAAATGATTCTCAATATCATTACGTTCTTGGAGATCATACAACAAGGAGGATTGAGCGAGAGGAATGCTAGTTACGTTTAGCTGATCCCATGGAAACATGTGAACACGAAGGTGAAGTAAGAGTGATGTAAGCATTGAGATAGAATATTGGAAAACAAGACTTGTAAAATCATGAATACAAACATCATTCCCAGCAGGTAGTATGATAGTATCCCCTATATGCTCCTCTTCAAAGGAGACATCTATTTGACCATGGGAAGAGCAGCGATTCCAAAGATCAGGAAGCACGCACGATTCCGTGACAACATTTAAAATTCGATGAATCGGTGTTTCGTCAAACCAGCAACGGCACCAGTCCGCACATGGATCCACCAATGCTACGATATGTACTGGCAGTATGACTTGTTTGGACTCAGCGTTTTCGCATGAAACTCGTAAATTTCGCATCATCTCCAATGCATACAACATCAAAGAATCCGCGTCACTCTCGCGGTAAGCTCCCGAAGTTATGATTTGGATCCACATATACCTCCACGATTCGACAAGTTTAAACATAATCTTAAGCTCTGTCACAATCATACATGAATTCTCAGACATGATGAAGCTTTTCGTCCCAAAGAATCGTCGAATTTCCAACAGGATATTTTGACATAGGTCGAACCGTATACTCTGATACTCGGCAGTTGCTTGGCAATGACCAAACCATTTTATATGAAGATCAAGGAATTTCTCTGTGTTAGTCTTCAGTCCTTGTCGAAGTAGATCATTTGCATCCTTCCAGTCAGACAAGATGTCATCGATATGATCTACTTTCTGGATTAATGTCATCCTTTCTGTCTCGTCATTAGCTTCTTCAATATGAAACCACATCACTCGATCTGATAGAGGCGTGAATGAGCTCCATAATGATTGGAAATTTTGTCCACTTGAGACTTTAGGGTTATTTTCTTCTGGTGGAGAGTCCATGCTGGACATTTCCTGTGCCAAAGCAATTATTTCATTCGTTTCCTCGCAAGTAAAAGAGGCATCAAGGAGATTTTCCTTAAAACTTCGTAGCTTATCTTCAGAGACTCCATTTCCTCCATATCCATCAATAATTCGAAATAACTGAATCGCAATGGAGCGTAGCCGAGTTTGCGATGCACTAGTCGTCATCATTTTATGATTGTTTGCATTTTGGAGTGATATTCGAGGGAATCTAGAATTTTAATCTAAGCCTATTACAACACAAACACACCATTGAAATAAATGTACTTTACTCTTTTTTCTCTTGAAACAAAATTAGGCTCAATGGGAATTCAATCCAATCCTGCATAATAATTACCCATATTTCATGTGAATTTATTTCATGGAGCAATAGAATGATACCCCAAAGTAATGAAAGCTTCGATATTTTGTTGTCTATTGTTATGTTACTGCTTTCACTGTCATCAAGTGTCTTTTTGGTTTGACCCACACATTCATGGTGGTGAACAATGAGAAACGTGCGAAGGAAGAGATGAACGGTGATTTCAGTTGAAATTTTCGTCTCTGTGATTGATTTGTATGTTACTGTAGTTTCAGATCTAACATTGAGTCTAGCTCTGTAAAGGACATCAATTTTAACATGCATGTTAACACAAGCGTGACTTATCTTACTCTAAAGTCTTTATCAAAATTGAAAAAAATAATTAGCTGCCACCTACTTCTCTAATTAGGCAATTAATGAGAAAGTTATACACGCATATCCTTGTGAATAATGCGTAAATCTCCTCATTCTCGTTTCTTTGTATTCAGTATTTTGCTGGTTGACCTGATATTGCATTCTCCTTGATAAACAGTTGCAATCTAAATGGATTCTAAAGGCAGTTTGAAGATGGGGAAAAATAACCTAATTATTATTTATTGATTTCTTTTCCTGCTACTCACTCGATTGAGCGAAAATCCAATATAAGATTTCATTCTTGCTCATTAAGGACTTGGGTAATGCAATTCACAGAATGTCATTAGAAATTGTTGTTTGATATGCGCCCTCATAATTAAATTCAAGATATAATTCACATCTCCAAACAACATTTGTATGACTCAATCAGGTCTCGAGAAGCACGACAGTGATGATTCTCTCCCATGGAAAGGCTTACTCTTATTTCGATCGCTTTATTTCCTGGATGGATTGGGAGGAGCGGCTTGGGGAAGATTCGGTATCATTTTTTATAATCAAGTGAAGCAAATTCCAGCGGATAAAATTGGACTATTACAAGGCTTCCGACCCATTGTTTCTTTTTTCATGAAACCATTTTGGGGATGGCTGGCAGATCAAATACAATCGCGAAAATCTGTATATTTGTTTTGTAAGTTGGGCTCGACGGTGTCATTGATTACTCTAGCCATACCTGGAGAGTCTTTCCTTGCTGTGGCCATATCCGTAGTGGCCATGTCACTTTTCCCAGCCAGTGGCGTTTTGGATGCACATACCATAGACTTTTTGGGGGATTCCCATAGAGGGTTGTATGGATCGATTCGGTTGTGGGCAGCTGTTAGTTGGGGTGTTGGCTCTGTTCTCATGGGATTTTTAACTGATTATTTTGGATTTTGGTGGAACTTTGTTGTGTTTGGTGTCATGATGCTATTCTCTATGATTTTTACTGCAGTCTTACTTCCAGCAAGAAGTAGATCAGAGCAAAGCTTTGTTGAAAGGGCAACAGTACCTAGATGGAGCGTTTTATTCAAAGCGATTTTCCGTTGGCAAGTTGTCTTATGGCTAACTCAAGTGACCATAATGGGCGCTGCAATGTCGCTTGTCGAAAGCTTTCTTTTTGTTTACCTTCAAAATGATTTACACGCAAGTACGTCTCTATGTGGCTTTACTGTTGGCGTCACAGTGATGCTGGAAATACCCATCTTTTTTCATTCCAAGTTTCTTTTACATCGTTTGGGTCATGACGGTTTCTGGATGGTGGCTATGGTCGCGTACATAGTTCGTGTCCTCGGGTATACTCTTTTGACTTCAAAAACTGTGGGATGGGTTCTCTTGCTGGAAGTTTTACATGGTATCACATTTGCATGTTCTTGGACTGCAGCGATTGATTTTGCGGCTCAAATAGCACCTCCTGAATGGTCCACTTTAGTTCAAGCAGTGATGAATACCTGCTGGGGAAGCCTTGGAGGAGGATTGGGTCCTGTTCTTGGAGGTTTAGTGTATGAGCGCTACGGAGCAGTGGTCCTATATCGTTCTGCTGCTCTCATCGTGGGTATAACCATGATTTTACACGTTTTTCTTTATACTTTTGGATTTTTTCGGCAAGATATCTTTTTGCAAGATCGTGCAGGATATCAGCCACTACAGATCGATAGCGATTTTGAAATGATAGCGCCAAAGAAAAAACAATCATCTATTTCACTAGATGACGAAATTGATCCTATTTCTAATACCCCTTAGTATCGTGATTATTATTTGTAGATAGAATCCTGTAATATCTAAATTAACAAGTGTATTCCTCCCTCACAATGAGCCCAGAAAGACGATAAAGGTTTCAATTTGTTGACAGCAGAATGATTGCTAGATATGACAGATTCATCGATTGCAAAGCCATTTAAGCATCATAGCCCATTTCCATGTATAAACAATCGAAATCTCTTTCCAAAAGAAACGTTCAATTGGAAAAGAAAGAAAGGATGTAATGCAAGTATTTTGATGCCTTTCGATGAAGAATATATGAACGCTTTAAGAGATAGAAACTGAAATACCGAGGAAATGTGGCGAAATTCCTCTCTGGCTTACATCACATGTGAAGCAAGTGACTCACTTCAGACTAATCACACTAACTGTCATACTTCAAGGAACCATTGCAAGTATAGACCTATCATGATTGAAACAATATTGAAGTGTTTCAATAATGACAGCAAAAGCTGATTCAAGTGAAAAAGAGAGATGAGAGATATCTTTTTAATCATGCTAATGTATCAAATAATATGTCTGCAATTAACTCTGGAAAGTTTGAATGTTCAACATTTTGAAACCATGACATTAGCTATCTTCCCTTGGATTTTGGCATCACTCTAAGCAGTCACCTTTAATGTTACATAACGTAAACAGCAACCCAGTACAACAACGTACAGATACAAGGTTAGCTTCACGTTGATTCCTTTCAAAGATTTGCCGACTGTTGTATACATCGAAAATTTTCAAGGGCAGCTTTATTTAATGGGGCAAATTAAGGATCAGTTTGATGAAAACTATTTTTTATGTCAGGGGTCAAAGTAAAAGTTGTATACATATGCATTCCCTAAGTACTACAGGAAATTCCAACATATGATGAAGTTTCGCTTAGCAATCAAGATGCTCAAATTATACATTTGAATTTCTAAAAGTTTCTTAGATCATTTGTACCTTGGAGGTAAGAACTTACACAAATATTCATTATCTTTACATGAAAAGATAAGTACTTCATATTATGATCCACTTTAATATTTCAATTATTTGAGCAAAAGCATTAGACTGATATACTGCAAATTTGATATAAATAGAAAATGAAGTACTGCCTCATTTGCTCATTTACTATAGTGGGACTTGCAGAGTAGGATTGGTTATTAATTTGGACCACAATCAAGTATCCGAGCAGTCTATTCCAAGAATTTTCTGATTCTGTCAACGACTGATAGAAAATCTAAATTTGAGAACCATAAAGCCCAATTCCAAGTGAACCATGGAACATTTATGAAACAATTCTTTTTTTTGCTAAAGACTAGTTTTTCCAAGGGAGCTGGAGGGATATATGCTACTAGAGAAATATATTTTTTAGCCCTTCTTCGAAATCGGATAATTTCAGTATATCCTTTCGTGGTAAATCAGTCTAGTCAACCTAAATTAAATCCTGCCTTGACAAATCAAATTACCTAATGGGCTACTCTTTAATGGATGAATGTAACAAGGAAGAATGTTAGTTTTTCCTAGGGGATAGATCTTGTCTAGTGTTCTAGGAAACTTTACAGATCACTAATCAGAGTGATTTCAGAAAGTATGCAGAATTTAACATCCGATATGTGACCACACTCATTTAAGTGGTCAAGTTAATATTGCTACATTTCTGCCGTATAGTTCTATTGTTTTGAGCTAATTTAGAACATCAAATTTGTCACGAAGATAAAGCCAAAAAGATTTTAAGTTAACCGATATGTGATTTGACACTATTTTATTTCTTGGGTATCCATGGCTTTGTTGCTTGTAAGGGAGACAAATTTACCAGTCCAATTTAAGATGCCAATTAATATTTTTGAGGTGATCAAAACTTGACCTATCTGATTGAGAGCCTGAGTCTATACTTTGACACGGATTCGAACCTATTAAGGCATTCATCATCGTCTGCAATCTAGTTTTGATGAGATAATTGCAGCTCGTTCTTGGCTTTTTGATAATAAGGTGCCTTCCATATATCTTTTGAAATTCCTTGTCATTTGAGTGCATTGCTTTTATTCAAGCTTAGATGTTGATACCAAAGCCAATGAATCTGTTGAAGGAGATGAGAGGAATGATACAAAGAGACAGGTCACCAAAGAAATTAAGAAATTTTAGGGATGGTTTAATTCTGATGCTTCAAAAATTATTGAATCTTCTAAATCTGGAAGGGAGCCAATTTGTGGATAAAATCTACACTACCTCTAAGATGCTGGGGCCGCCACAAGAGCCAAGTACATTTGATGAAACAATTAATCATCCAGAAGAAGATGTTAGGTTGAAATGGAGAGAAGCCACCCATAAAAAATCAAAGAAATGAATTTCCGTGGAGTTTGAAAGAAAGTCATCAAAGAAGAGATGCCAACTGGACGTCAATGCATCTAGCGTAAATGGATGTTAAAGGTCAAGAGAAACACAACGCCAAGTACCTGGGGTCATATTCAACGACAGCTTTGCCAAAGTGGTGAATGATGTATCGTTTCAAGTTTTGTTAATTGAAGACCAGGATCATAGATGCTGAAACAGCCTTTCTGCATGGAGACTTAAAGGTAGAGATCTTCATGGAAATCACACCTGAGATGGAAGCAGCAAAGGATGTATGAAGAAGGCAATCTATGGATTGGTACAAGTGCCAGGCAATTCTAGATCAAACTTGTTGAAGCCCTTAATGGCTGTGGTTTTGAAGGTAGTCAAGTTGACCCCCTGCTTACGGATAAAGAGCTCATCAAGTGGAAGATTGCCTCATTATTGGAACAGATACGGCAATTGAGGAGGTTATTGAGTCTTAAAAAGATGTGGATTTGAATTGAATGTCGAGAACAACTTAACAGACTAATTAAGCTTTAAGATTGTCCAAGACATTGACCAGAGTAAAGCCTGAATCATGTATCCTCGTTAAATTTGACATTTAACGTAGAAGAAGTCTAAAATATGAATTACTATTCCACCCTAGGGACTCCAAGATTCAAAATTGTGAGACCAAACGAAGAGATTGAAGGCGTTAATAAGGTCAGGCAATCAAGATTCAGATCTGTTGTTGGATGCACCTATATATGATTGAACACTCTATTCCAGATATTACAAACGTTATTTGAGAGTGTCAAAGCGCATGAACAGCGCAACTAAGGCTGCCCCTACAAGAAAATGCTAAGAGCAATAAAGCTTGTGTTGGATGCTAAATCATGATTTTGTGAAGATTGAACCCAAGGCAAAACAAGAGGATTGGGATATGATTGTCTAGAGCATCAACAATTGGGCTGGTAATACAGAAAATCGGATCAGTATTGCATTAATTATGATATATTTGTTGGGTTTACCCATATGCTGGAGATCAAAAGGATAAAAAGGGAGAAACCCTTTCCAGCATTGAGGCTGAAAATGTGACAATGTCAGAGCAAGAGGATTGGGATATGATTGTCTAGAGCATCAACAATTGGGCTGGTAATACAGAAAATCGGATCAGTATTGCATTAATTATGATATATTTGTTGGGTTTACCCATATGCTGGAGATCAAAAGGATAAAAAGGGAGAAACCCTTTCCAGCATTGAGGCTGAAAATGTGACAATGTCAGAGGCAGTAAAGAAGATCTTCGGAAGTCCGCACCAGACACATTGAAAAGAATAAGACAGTTTCAATAACATAGTATTTGTCAGAACATGCAAAAATGATTCGGACATTTTCACTAAAATAGTGAAAAAGGAAACCTATAAGAAACAATTAAAGAGTGTCTCTTATATTCCATGATTTCTATACTTAAGAGGAAACTACGTCTGAAAATAATTAACTGAAGTGTGAAACAAGAGAATGTGTTTAGTGCCTAACTGTGATTGACCGGAGTTTAGAATAGCCAATTATCTTTGCTTTTTCTCTAGTTTACAACATATGTGAAGAGGACCTCGCAACAGATGCATACTTTATTTGGAATAACATTATTTAAGCAGGGGCCGATTTTATTAGCAAAATGAATTTACTAATGATCATTGAGAAGGTGTGTGTGACTTAGTTTTGGAAAAATCAAACCTGCTGGTAGGCTACGCCAACATGCGAAATCAACACACAAATGGATGAGATAAGCTCTATGAGGATTTTAGAGTGACTAATAGGATGATGAAAAAAAGGAGAAAAACAAAGCAACAATTTGTATAAAGGGAAGGTACGGATAAAGTGTTGGGAAGTAGGAAATACATCAATTACGTCAGATTGTCCAAACAATTGGAAAGAGTGAAATTGGATCTGATATTAATCCTTGCATATCTAGCGCCAACAAGGTGAATCCATAGATACCCAATCCTTTCAATGTATCAAGTGTGATCGTCTAAGCCATTTTGTCATTTGTCTTTTCCGGAAGTAGGTATTTCAATCCAGACCTACTAACCACACTCATTATACTCAAGAAGATCCCAAAGAACTTGAATTGCGTAGCGGCACACGAAATTATGAGATGAGTAGTCGAGGGAATCCATGATGGAAACATAAATACAGCAGCGCCGTGGGTAATAGATTCTATCAGATCAAACATACCGCAGAACAATGGTAAATAGCTCCAAAGCTCGGAGTTCCATAATGTTGCCTTAGAACTCTGTTGTGGTAGTGTCATAGACTGACATCCGAGAAGGATCACGTAAGTAGGTATGATCAATAGAATGTCCACAACCGCCATCTTGCGGTAGGTTAAACGCCCCCTATCCCCAAGGTTTCTGTACCACTCTATCGCTTGATTTGGCGTATACCCAAAAAGCGAAGCATCTGGCGTCATCGAATCACCCACTATTGAGGACGTTAATCCCTTTGACATCCAAGTGTGAACGCCAGTAGAAATCAAGCATAATAACAAAAAGTGATGACGGTACGGCTGCAGTTGACGAAATGTCCATAAAATCATGGACGAGTTGAATTCCAAAAAATAATAAGACACTTAGACCAAACCCTACTTTGGAAGCTTTTTGAATAGGTTTGATGGTTTTTTTAGCCCGTAGCTTACACGTGACGGATGGTATCTCATGAAATAGGATTTAAGTAACATAAACCTTTTGACTTAGCCGGGAAAACATTCAGACCAAGCAAGATATAATATATCTGGGCACATCATTGGTGATTGATATGAGAGGCAGAAGGTGAAATTTGAGAACAAATTTGATGAATTCTGAATGTTGGAATGAATATGAAATTTAGTTTGTAAAGATGGTACCCTATTCAGAAAGTACAAAACCTTCAAAATTCAAGGGTATGTGCACAAATTGTGGTATGTATGGTCACAAATGGACTGAATGCAAGAAAAGGATGGCAACTATTGTCAAGAAAGGCAACAACAGCAGTGTAAAGGACAATGATTTCTTCCCTAGAGTTTGCTGAAAGTGCAAGAAGAAGGGGCACAAAGCAGTGCACTACAAGTGTAAATCTCAAGCTACAGAAGGGAACACTGCTTGAGTGAACCTCTCCAGAGACTCCGAGATTGCTCTTATTGAATCAATAGATGCTGGAAAAGAGCATATTTTTGAATTTCTGGATAGGAGATACGGTGCAACATGTCACATGGTGAGCAAAGATGTAGTCATGTTGGATAGCACTCCTAATAATCAAAATGATATTGTGGGAGACAGGGGAGCTCTTGAAGTGAAGGAAGTTGGAATACTAAAAGTTAAATTCATAGGAAAGGATCAGAAGAAGACTTTGTTGGAATCATTCCACCAACTAGGCTTAGCATAAAGTTGACTGGATATGACAGCTTCTGGAAGTAAGTTACATCAAAAAGAACAGTCTTGGAGGGGAAAACATGTTGCTTCTAGTCAAAGACCAAGCAATAAGCATGAAATGGAGCCATTTCATGAGAAGGAAGGGCAAGCTTATTGAATGTTTAATGCACTTTATCAAGTCGTTGAAGGCCAAGATGCAAATATAGTGAGATTTGTTCCTTTGGACTATTCAGGAGAGAATCTGGGATTGTAGCTCACCTGGAGAAGGAAGGGATGGAAAAAATCTTGGAGTTCACAAGCTCAGAGACTTCTGAACAAAATGGCCAGATAGAGCAAAGCTTGGCCACTATGTAGGGCCGTGTACGGTCAATTCTGAATCATTTTGGGGTCATACAGGACTTTAGAGACAAATAATGGGCGGAATGTTCAGCGACTGCAACAAAATTAAGCAATACCATATCTCAAAAGAAAGGGAAAAGTCCCTATGAAGAAGTGAAGCCAAATTTTCAAAGAATCTTCGTATTTTTGGAAATGTTGGTATCAAGTTTTGCAAATTACATGTTCTACAAGAGAAGATTGCAACAAAAGGCAAAAATTGCATGTTTCTGTGCTATGAAAGTAACCATCCAGATGATACCTTCAGAGTGTTGGATCTCAAGAAGAAGTCAATCATGTTGACTAGAATTGTTTTATTATTAGACAGAACTTATGGGGACTTCTTCGGCACAAAAGAACTCAAACGGGTCGAAAACACCAAATTTAAAAGCTATGATGACGAGATGGGTGGAGCAAGAGGAAAAGACAAAAAAAGAGGAAATGAAGAAGGAAAAGCCCATTTTTTCAATGGTGACAAGAAACAAGGCCTTGATGGATGCAAGAAATTTGAGGAAATCAACATCAAACAGGGTTTCATTAGAAATTAGATTGATCCTGTGCCCTTTTGAAGCAGGAAGGAAAACATTTCTGCATTCTCGGCAATCTATGTGTATGGTTGCATTATTGCAGGTAATGAGGAAATGATGAAGGAAGTGATTGTTGGCATAAGCAATGTCTTTTGGGGGAAAATCCAAGAGGTTGTTAAAGATATTTTGGGTTGCAAAAATTAGAGAAGAGATTGGAACCAGTAGTTTGTCGATCATAGGCTATCATGTAAACTTGCGCACTTTGATTGCCAAAATCGTATTCATTGTACAAGTTAATTTAAAGCGTAATATATTCTAATCTTTTCGGATAAATATCCTGGATAAGTAGTTGTTGCTGACACCAAAGGCTTGATTGACAACCACATTCTTAAAAACTTTGATGTCTTTCTAATCATCCCGAGTCATGAAAAGATTGGCCAGTGCAATCATGTGATGAGTAGTATAATTTGAGCGATTGCCGGTAAGAAGTAAGGAGGCTTCCGGTGCCAGAAACAAATGATGACAGCACAGCAAGCAACTTACCAATCAGCTCTGAAATTTTCAGCGCATCGATTTGATTCTGCACTTTACCGGAATCTTCTCTCTGGTGTAGTGATGCATTGCTGTAGTTCACTTTTGTGTTTTCAACAAGAAATCAACTTCGAAATTTGCACATTTTTAAGGTGCATAAACAGGGTTAATGATTGGAATGGCATTTTCGATTGGCTTGTCACACTCAAGAGTACATGGTGTTGAATGTACTTCTATGATTCTATGCTTGGATGTATATCAACCGATGTATTCTAATGGGATTATGATTTCTGTGCAATAAGTACAGAAAAAGTTCAAAAGAAGTAAGCTAAAATTTCAAAGAAGCAACATTTTGGAATGAAAGTTGACAAGAACTTAACAGATTTTTTGTCTTGTTGTATGTAGTTAGATAAAGAAAGGGTACAGCAGGGATGATGTTGCCACATTTGATCAACCAGAGATGGAGAACAATGTGAAACAAATACAAAGTTTTTTTGGGGGGGGGGGAAGGGGTTCTGGTGCAACACGCTTGAAAGTGTTTGATCAACTAACATGTGGTTCTGGTGTTGGGATAATGCTTTACCATATCAAGCATCTAAGACCCTGATTTCGAAAATTAAATAAAGATTCAAATACTGAATCAACAAATTCTTTCTTAGTCCTCTTAGACAAACATAATAGCTTCACACCTCAATCTATATTATGGTCTGCAATTCTTTGTTTAGGTGTGAAAGCTAGTGGTGAATGGACAGACTTTTTTGATATCAATGGGAAATTATGGTAGGTAGACACTTGAAAAATCGTCCAAGAGATGGCCACTTTGTCTCCTCGTGTAAAATTGATGGTGCAGGATCTTGCCTAGTTTGAACGATGAATTTAAGGATGACTAGACGGAGTTGTTGTTGATGATGGCCATTTACAAAAGAAAAAAGTTGGATACCAGTAAGATACGATTTTCCGTTTGATTCCATTGCATGAAATGACCACAATTTTCTGAGGGTTAGTTATGTTACCAGCAATTTCGCAAACTATAACTAAGACTGATCAAGACTACTTTTTTGGACGAGAGACTCCAAGAACGTTTTCCGAGATGCTGCGAATGACCGGATGAATTATCTGTGAATTACATGATAAATTATATTTTCAATCCATTTGATGTTAGACACTGACTTCTATGGTCATTAGACGCGAAATTCAACAGTATGTTACATGAACCAATCACTGCTATCATGCACGATATGAAACTTGGATTTTAGTGAAAACAAAAAACAAGGCTACTAGATTTGTCCTCGATTAGAGAATTCATATCCTACACTGAAATTGCATTGAATCTTCACCATGTGTAAGAACTACGTGCCAAATAATGGGCACACAAGTCTATCCCAATTGGCCAAGTTGGACCAAGAATTTGCATGGATCCAATAGTTCTGTGCTTCCGTACGTCACAGAGCGGCGATCATTTGCAACCATTTGCAAATTTTGATACTCAGCATAACAACCTCCGCCAACCATAAAAGCAATGACCTTCGTTATTGGGACACGAGCTGCCATGCTCCTCAAACTATTTACATCTACATCGCCTTTTACTTTCGGGTCTAAGTAGAGATAGGAATCATCCTCGGTTCCAGGTTTCATGTCACACAAGTTCTCAACAACTCGAGTGAGATGATTCTTATGAATCTTTCCCAATATCGATCCAACCTTTTCAGAGGCTTTCGCCAAAAATCCCGTGGCTTGATTTGTTGCCGACTTCATGAAAGAAGTCAGAATAGCACTATTCGACGGGGCTGAAGTTTCCACTAAGGTATCTGCTGCCATAGGCATCATAATGTTCATGGATCTCAGTTGCTTAATGTATGAAATAGCTTGAAGTCCCATCGCAAGTTTGGCTCGATCTTGTTTGTCCAATGTTCCGTGTCCCTTTCCAGTGCCCGTCGAGCTTCCTTTGGTTTCAAGAGCATTTTTCATTGCTTCAGCTACCTGTTCAATTGCACTAGACTTTGCAGTAGTTGCCAGACAAAATACCAATACAAGACGAATCTTATCTTCCACGTTGCCCTTACTTGGATCAGTCACGAGCTCCATAACTTCTTTCTGCGCTTTCGCTGGATCGCTCTTGTACGAGCCAGTTGCCATTCCTGTTTCGAGTTCGAAGAATTGGGGGACATCACGGGATGCGACTTGTGTCATGACAGCCTGTAAAATACTGGTATGAATTTCTAGTTGCTTCTTACGGTCCAAAAGGGCAGGTAAAGAATCCACTGCTGCACTCAAATCGTTTGAAGGGGTTTCGGTAGTACCGCCAGCACCAACAGCGCGAGTTCTGATCTCGGTCTCACGGCGAGTTACTTCTTGTAACTCCACGCCGTTTTGCTCGATAGCTTCAGGGAATGGGCTGAATTTGTGATTAGAATAAAATGGATCTAAATCAGGATCAAGATCAAATGTCTTTTGAACTACTGTCGGACGTTTGGTGTCTTCACCTGTCGTGATTTTAAATTCAACTCGATTAGCCGAATGAATCAAAAGATCATCAATCAATGCTTGATAGGTCGAAGCATGTTGGATGGGTGTCATGAGATCAGAATTTCTATCTTGAAGAACAAGGAGTGGACGACCGGCAGCCTTTCCACTTCTCATGAGCGATGGATGTTCGGAAACCATTTTGCTCAGCTTTCGAGCGACCATCTCAGGAGCTCCACCCTATAAAAGTGATGAGTATAAAGTTAAAGAAAAATGATTTATTAAAGAAAAGAAGTAAGTTATACATACCTTAGGACATCGAATAATTGGGACATAGCCTAAAGTAGCAACGACACTAAACAGCCCATATGCGATTTCTGTCATTTGTGCCTCCATCGCAGTCTCTGTTGCACCACTTCCATTCATATTGACGTAAGAGCTTTGACGATTCAATGTAAAAAGGTGGCGCTCCATACAGACATAATCCAAGTATTGATCATAAACAGATGCAATGCTATCCAACGAACCGGATTGAACAACAAGCTTCGCAAACTCTTCCATAATTTCACGATCTAATTTGGTAGAGAAATTTAAATATGCCCTTCCATACAATCGATTTGCACAGTCTTGAGCAATGCGGGCTAAATTTTGCTTAGTCGGTTGGCAAAAGTATATTACGGGTACGTCAGGTATAGGTTCTCGATCCGAGTCAATGAGTAGGTGTAATGTAACTCCACGGCGTCGAAGTTGAGCTACAGAAAGTAGTGGAGAGATAATGGCACGGCATTCTTTGTCGTAAACTAAGATCTTCCATTGGTTGTGAGAAGAACCAGCAGGGGGGAGTAAGTAGTCATTATCATCAGGAAGGTTGTCAATGTTGAACGCAAGCATTCGGTTGATAGCCTTTAGCTGAGCGTTCTTTAACGAATTTTCTGTGGCAAGTGCCATGATTCTCTAATGATGGAAAATGAAGTATAGCTGATGAACTGAACCTGATAATGGTGGCACAGTAAATGATGCATCAAACACGAAATTTTTTACCGAAGGATAGTCTTTTGGATTTCTTGACCACTACCAGTAAGCAGGCAGGTAAATGAATTGAAAACTCCGGGTATCATTGGTTGACGAATTTATCTATGTAAGGTGAGGATAAGGATGGTACATACGAAACAATGAATGCAAGAATGTATCCATAAAATTTTGAACGCTATTAATATTCTTACTCAAGATGTTGAATTTGATTTTGAAGCCAATTTGAAACATTAGTTAAGTTTTATTACACTTGAATTACAGATTATGGTATGAACATAATGAGTTCAAGTGAGGAATAGCATAAAGAATTTGACGTTATTGCCCACACACGCAAATACATTCGATGTAAGCATCTGCAGCTATGCATTATTGATAATCTATGAAAATGATGTACATGCATCAAATACCCTGTTACCTATATTGCTCCGAATGTAAGTCTTTTTCTATACATTCGTCTATGCGCTAGAATGTTTTTATAAAACAACTGTGACTTAGTGCCTTAGATTTGTGCATCATCATAACAACTCAGTCTGGGTTTCTACAGTTTAGAAAATTTGAATATTTGCCTTCGATTCGCATGAAATATATGCTTGATTCACCTTTTATTCCATTTGTTCAATGCAAAAGGATTAGAGAAACCTGGACACAATTAAACGATATGTACGACACCACACTAAATTACGTATAATGCGCAACGTTTTGCAATGAAAGTCTAAATAATTGATATATACAAGATTACTTACTTTTCCCACTAGCTCTGACTTATTCACCGTACTAGGAAGAAACTCACCATCACTACTGCAATTCAAAACATAATGGGATAGTTATATTAATATAGATTATTGATTCAGAAAAGTTGACGTGGGGGCTTATACGGCGCGATACGAAAAATGCCCTTTCTTTTGCACCATAATGTAAAAATTTCAAGTGGCATAATTTGCAGAGCACTGTGTAGTTTTGACTAAAGCTGCTTTTTCCAATGCTTCTTTAACGCTTGCAGCGCTAATGCTAAGTTTAATTCTGAGGCTTCTAATACTGGGAAAACACTTTTACGCTTTATTCTTCTGACAAACAGGGTAAAAATGGCAAAGAAAAAAAAGGAAATGATGCCTACCACTCTCTGTGTCCGAAGATCCGTATAACCATTTTTTTTCTTCCACTTATCCAATTGTATTTGACGGAGGGCGCATCTTACAGAGAGGGTCATTTAGAGGGATATCCAACTTGAGAGTGTTTCATTGAGAGATGTGCATGTGGAGAGCTATGGATATTTTTACGTCTTGAGGGGGTGGCTAATCTGCTTGTACTAAGGGTAATGGTATGTCCATGTCCCCTGAAGATCCATCATCCAATCCTAATCCATCACATTTCAAAGAATCTTGGTTGGTCTCTCGACAATCAAGTCTCATTCATTCGGCAGATTACGTTTTATCAGTCGTCATTTATGATTCTATTTTTTGCTTTAAATTTACTAGCGAGCTCCAATATTGTTGTAGGATGGACTCTTGCTCCAACTCGATGTAGAGGGAGATCAATATGTTCGACAACACCTTTTGAGGCAGACTACTACGGAGGTGATGATATAGTGAATCCATTTTTGGAAGATGTCTCTCCAATCGCAGTTTCACCTGACACTAAGCTAGTTTTAGGGCTGAACAAGTATACTCATGACACCTCGCTCTGTGCAGCAGATGCTCGCACCGGCAAAGTTTTGTTTGGATTGGCAAAAGAACGAATTGGGGAGCGCCGAAAGAACCATGCCGGTAATGTTGCTCTTCTTGTCGAAAAGTGCCTGGATTCCTTAGATTTAAATCTTGATGCTGTTGAAAAAGTGGTTGTCAACAATCATCATCATCGAGTCTTACCCCTGGAGCAAGACTTATCTCACATGGAATGGGAGGCAGAGTTAAACATAAACGGGGGGTCTGAAAGCGGTTACGATGACGATGAAAATCTTTTTCCAGGAGCTTTACAGATAGAGATATCGCATCACTTAGCTCACGCATATTCAACAGCTACTCAAGCACCTTTTGATCATGGATTAATCGTCGTCATGGATGGTATGGGGGAAACGTATCGAACGATGATTGACGGAATTGAAGATGAGAAATACACGTCTGATTTTGACTTAAATGATTGTATCGAAATCATCCCCAATAACCTCAACGATCTTTCTACTAAGAGCCGCTTTGATTGGCGCGAGGCAGAATCAATTTACACCTTCCTTAAAGATTCTGAAGGGATTCACATCATTCCCATTTTTAAGCGCTTTCAAGAAGAGCACAGTCCGCCGACACTTTACAACCACGGCTTTGAAAATATGGATAGTATTGGCGCAGTGTACTCCAGAGCTTCTTCTCATATTTTTGGTGATTGGAACTCATGCGGTAAAGTCATGGGACTTGCACCCTGGAAAGTGTACAGTTGGGAGGATGGCACGTTAAAACCATCGCAACATAACAAACCTATGTTTAAAGGAAGTTTATGGAAGGAAGATTTTATAATCGAACGGTCGCTTCTAAAGGGAATGCCTTTAATAGCTCGAAATGATCCTGACCTCTTCGATCCAGTGACCATGGTACGACAACGACGATATGATTTTGATGATGACTTAGACATTCCTGTTGTAGATGAGGATGTGAACAATGACGGACAGACTGATAGTGAAAGGGAAGTAACAAAAAAGAAGAGACTTCCTGTCAAGGTGGCTTTGGATGCAATTGGAATCGCAGCTCGGGTGCAAGAAGATCTTGAGACTGCAACAATGGATTTCGTTCAGCATTTTAAAGAAGAAACGGGAGAATCAAATCTTTGTTTGGCTGGCGGAGTTGCATTAAATTCTGTTATGAACGGGAGATTATCTAGGGAGCTAGGTTTCAAGAAGGTTTTTATTTCTCCATATCCAGGAGATGATGGGATTTCTGTGGGATGCGCTGCATTCGGTCTGTTCGGGAGAACGAAAGGCAAGAATATCAAATCTTCAGTACCTCTTTGGAAACAACCTATCTCTCCCTACCTTGGACCATGTCCATCTGAATTTCAGATCAAGCTGGCTCTTGAAGCAGCGGCTCCTTGGCTTGAAGTCGAGACAATTCGGAATGATCAACTTAGAATCGAGCGTATAGTTGATGAACTTGACAAAGGTCACGTAGTTGCATTGTATCAAGGTCGCTCAGAGATGGGACCGCGTGCCTTGGGACATCGAAGCATTCTCGCTGATCCTCGAAGAAAGCCGCTTGTACGATTCATAAACGAAATTGTGAAAAAACGAGAAAGCTTTCGGCCCTTTGCTCCAAGTGTTCTATCCGAAGAAGCTGCCAAGTGGTTTGACTTGGGAGTTTCCGATGACGATAATGTTAGCCCATATATGAGCATGACTGCTATGGTGAAACCTGACAAGCGTGATCTCATACCCGCAGTAACACATGTTGATGGGTCGTCCCGACTTCAGACTGTGACAATGGAAGCAGAACCTTTCTACTATAAGATAATAACGGAATTCTTCAAAAGAACCGATGTACCCATGGTCCTCAACACTTCCTTTAACACAATTCCGGCTGAGCCTATCGTCGAAAGTCCGAAAGACGCCATACGAAGTTTTCTTAGTTCAATGGGTTCAATCGAACTCTTAGTATTAGGTCAATATGTTGTAAGGAGAAAGAAGGTCGATTTAAGTGCTCTCTTGGGAGAAGGAAGCGATCGTTCTAGCGATTTGAAAAAAAGTCCTTCGTCCCCTAAGCGAGCTGGCCGAGCATTTTTCGAATCAAGCTTTGAACTTAAAAAGGGTGTGACACAAGAGGAGGAGGTCATCACAACATCAAGAGTCCGAATGCCGGATCGCATCATTCATCATGATACAAAAAATAACTGGCTAGTTCTTACCGATGAATTAGAAGGAGAAATTCTTTCCATTTGCGATGGAACGAACACAATCAACGACATTATGGCTTATTTTACTATGAAAGATAGTGAAGAAGGATATACTGAAGAGGATGTAGAAGATGCTCGAGAAATATTTCAGCAAGTTACGAGGCGATTGATTCGTCTGTACGAACACGGATTTCTCAGTTGGTAGATTCATAAGTTACATCTAAAGCAGATTATTGCCATGTATTCGATAGATATCCAAGGATGATAAAAAATGTATCACTGAAGTTATGCAAAGTTAATTTGTTATCATTATTGCTAAATATTGCGATCCAAAAGGCAAAACTAGAATTCTCTAACGAACCAAACCTAAAGCCTTTACAACTAGACGGTATGACTCAAAGTCAGTTCGTTCCAAGTAGTCTAGAACTTTGCGCCTGCGCACATAAAGTGCATCCATGCCACGTTTGGAGGACTTATCCTTCTTGTGAGATTTCAAATGAGTTTGCAATTGTTGAATCCGAGTCGTCAAAGCGATAACTATAGTATCGATGGAAAATAAAGTGAGTCCGCAGTCGTTTCAAAGGTAAAGTAAAACAATAAGGGATTTCAAAAGTGGGTAACTCACCTTGGACAGAGCCTGATCCAGTGTCACCATCACGGATCTGAAAGAGTTTCATTCCACTCTGCCTCTGCGCTTTAATAACCTCTTTCTGATTACCATTCGTTAGATCAAATAGCTTCCTAACTCTGTCACTCATAACTAGGCCCTCTGTATTAAATCGTAGTTTTTGAAGGCCTTCAACACGCTGCATACGTTCCTTAAATCGAAGAGATGCTGCCTCGTTCAGTCTTGCAATTTCAGCATCGCGCTCCTCTTTTCTCTTAGCATTTATTACTGGAGTTTCTTTGTCAATATACCTGTTTGGACGAGGTGGAAATATCCCGTTTGCGGCCAAGGCGGCCCATCTTCTTTTCTTTAGGATAATTCGTTTTTTGCGTTTCGACATGGTCGTACGAATTTGTTGGAACTGAGTTGGCGAGAAGGAAGGAAAGGATGCCTCGAAAGCGGATGATGGCATCTTCATTAGAGAAGTTAAGGGATTAAGTGTTGATTGAAGAAAAGTAGGTTTAAGTCTGGGAACTCCATTACGAAGCATTTGCAATAGCACCATCGTGCGGCTGAAATAATACAGCGTGTACTTGTCGTTCGTTGGATGTATCGTGACCATGAAATTGATTCAGAATTAAAGCCTTGTTTCAAAGGGAAACAAGGAATCCGGAATCGGCCTCCTGAGAATTCAAATATATTTTCAGCATCAGTTGTATCACTACTTTTGTTGTCATGAATTTGTAGAGTTCTTCAAACCAATTGTTTGATTTGAGCGTAGCAAGAAGATGGAATTGGTGGAAAAACAGAAAAAGTTTACAATCAAATTTCTTGGATAAAATGAGGATATGCACCGATCAAACCTTGAAAGAAAACGGATTGAGAGAAGTCAATGGAGCATAATCTATTACATACATTTGGCTGACCACATCACTTTTGCAGTTCAATGAGATATGTAAATATTGAAAGGATATGATTTCCAAGTCCATTGTAATTTCATATATACCATATCAAAGGACAACTTTATAGAGATTCATACATGGAATGAGCACAACTTTGATTCTCAACATTTCGTAGATTCAACATTTCATGTGAGAATTTAGGATCCCATTTATTTGGATTCCAATTTACTAATCCAACAAATTCCACCATCTTCTTGTGTTTTGTTAGATTTCATGGTTGAAAGTTGCACCTCAACTAATGTTCATTAGATCTTTAGCTTTCATCTCAGACTATTGAAAGTGAAAAAGGAAATTAGGGCAATTCTAACTTGAATGAAATATGTCAAGTTGTAAGTTAACTGGTATACACTGATACCTCAAGTTAATAATAGATGTGTGATAGTCATAGCGTCTCAACTTCAAGATGATGCAGCCAGAATTCATGCTTTCACAGGAGAACCAATATCATAGCACTTAGTTCTGTATTTACAGGAATGGTTTTGCCCTTTCGCTATGTTAGCTTATGCGTGTATTCCACTTATGGGATATATATCCGCCATTGAAATGAATCAAATCCTTGGTGAAGGCAAAGAAGACCATGATGGGAACTAGTCCCAAGATGAGCTAAACACTCCTGGACGTTATTGAATATTCGGAACAAAAAATTAGATTCTGAGATTCAATTTTCATGTACCAAAATTATAACATACAAATTCGGAACATGTCGTTTCGTGAGAGGCAAAGAGATCGGATGCTACATCATCCAACCCTTCAACAACATTCCATATCGCAGTTGCGTTACGGTACCTTCTCCTTCGTAGTTTGTGCAGATACTCAGTTGGGAATTATTAATGACAATCGAGATTGGGAGACAGAATTGTCCTTTGCCCAATGCGCTGTCAACCAAATCAATGACTTACGTCCGCGACCTCTTTTTTGTTGCTGTTGTGGGGATTTGGTGGATATGGAGTCATCCTTTTACATCAATGACAATAAGTCATCAAAAGGTCTTACAAAAGAGATGTGTGATGATATCCAAGATCGACAAAACCAAGATTTTCAACAAGTTTGGTCATCGCTGCACGAGGATATTGCTCTAGTTTGTTTATGTGGAAATCATGATGTAGGTAATAGACCAACACCTTCTAGCATTCAAAGATTCCAAGACGCATTTGGTGATGACTACTTGGCATTTTGGGCCTGTGGTTCATATAACATCGTTTTGAATACATGCTTATTCTCCAATCCTGATGGAGCATTAGAGCTTTACGAGAAACAACTAAATTGGCTAGAGGAGCGATTAAAATATGCTGCTACTGAAAAGGCAGAGATTATATTCATTTTTGGTCATCATCCATGGTTTCTTTATCACGACGAGGAAGAGAAATCTGACCTTCCTGGAATCTCGCCGTATCCTGTGGAGTGGAATATCACAGAGCCCGGCGGATTTCCCGATTCCTACTTTCATATACCTAAAGAATACCGGATGCGCGTAATGCAGTTATGCGAAGAATATCAAGTGGCTGCGGCATTTTCGGGGCATTTTCATCAAAATCTCGTCTCTAAGGCATCCTTTGGAATGGAAATGATCATTACAACATCGTTGTCACTAGTTTTCAATTCCACTGGCAAAACACTGAATTTTTCAAGTTCTGACGAACCCACAGGACTGAGAGGTATCCGAGTTGTGGATGTTGACATAGAACAGAATACCCAACATGGCAAGTTTTCGCATCGTTTCATTCCGTTGGATGAAGAAGGATTGAAGCATAACTCTTAGCTTAGATTGTACATCGGACAAAGTACTTCCATTGCATGAAGTATAACAAAATATGCTCTTTTAGAGAGCTTGTTATTTCTATGGAATACCAAATGCTGGCAAATGTGAAAAGTAAGTTATCTATATTTTAAAGCGGCAATTCAAGTATCCGGATAATTTAAGGGACATTTCCGCTTTTTGTCGATTCGGATTTTAACTTTATAAGCTAATTACCTATTACATCTTGATTCCTTAAGATCTTTCAACCTGAATTTTCAGATTCCGTGTCCACTTACTTGTAATGAAATGAAGACTTAGGTTCATCAACAACTCCATACTCCATAGTCACGTCATCCAGTTCAAGAAATCAAGATTGTTCGGACTCTACCTTTTTCAAATCATTAAGCATGCTTAAAAAGAAATCTTTGAGACACTAGAGTTCAGATGGAGCATGCTTGAAAAGAAATCTTGGAGACACTAGAGTTATATAAACTTACGAAATATAGACATTTATATAGCATGAAGTAGTAAACGAATTTGCTTTCCGTGGACTCACTGAAACACTGAAACAGATTTCTCTGATGCCTTGTAATTGGTTCCAAAACCTCTTAATACATAATTGAATATGCGCTTTCCCCTTGGCACCCTTTGCATCCGTCAGCCGAGAGCAAACACATAAAATTCCTTTTTTTATATCTTGGTCACATAGAAGCTCACCTGTGTATGTCTTTTTTACATACTTGACCAAAAAAAGATGCAACTGCAAAACAATACAGGGGATAAAAGTGACTTATGGCCTTGAGATTCTTGACTGAAACTCCATGAAATTCTGTAGGATGTACCAAAACACTGTTCCATTAATACATGCGAATGATTTCTAATCAACCAAAGATTAGGTCCTCATTAATGCTCACAGAGAGATTTGTTTGATGCATGTAGTGATCCTAACGGAATAATTCTACCATACCCAGTCGACACAGAAGTAAACCTAGACAACATTATTTGACGTATTACCTTAAGAATAATTTTACAGTAGACCACAAAGTTTTCCTTGCATTACCTTTACATTTTGCGATTCTGCCCTTTAGAACCCATGAATTAAACCTTTATTTATTGTTACGGTAGCCTGATTCTTGCATTTCAAATTTCTTCTAGGAACAGCAATGTAATGGACCTATTCTGTGCGTTCCCAATATCACAGGCAATACAAGCACTGATAACAAACATTCATATCTATGAAAACTGCAATTGAGTCTTCATATTCTAATTCAGTATTATCCTACAGCATTCAATGTCAAAGACAATGTCACTCAGTTGGTGCTCAACCAAACGGCCGTAAGTAGCACCCGGAATTTGCTAGTACTGCTTTTACTCGGACTATCCAAGTAAAGACCTGAGAAAAATGCCAAGTTCTGATTGAATTTGTGATAATTATGACCAGTGTTCGGTCACATATACCTCTGTTCCGAGGGGGAAACTCAGGATAAGGGGAAATTGTACTGTAAGAACGAGCAGAAATCAAACCTAGCTCGGATTCATCGCCATTCAATTCAGCAAGTGACGGGAAAAAAAGAAAGGATTCCTCACGATGAATCAAGTCTTAGATTCACTGGATAATCTCGCACAAGATGTTGATAATGCTTACCTTAATGAAATTCAAAGTTCGGAACAAAGCAACTCCCGTAGGTCATTCTTTCGAACGGAATCGATTCGCAATATGGAAGTTGGCGAGGAGAGAGGCGGAGTAACTACAATCGATATGCTAGATTCATGGAAACAGTTAATCAAGAGTCTTTACGAGCAGAAAGTTTTCCTTAACTCAATTGACGATTTGCATAAACTTTTCTATGAAGTGTCGGAGTTCGATGATAGCATGAACGCTACGATAAAGACCATAATTGATCTTATGACACAAGCCGTGGAGCACGAAGATGAGGAGCAAACAGATTCTTCTGAATGCCGTTATGTTACCTTAATTGAAATTCTTTTTTCATTCACTGGTCAATGGCAAATGTCAGATATTTGTCAAGGAGCTTGGGAAGCAGTAGTTGATGATGATCATATCATCGATGATGCCCTCCATGCCACTCCCGAAAGCTTTCGACAGCTAGCTTACGGAGTTCTCATGAGCCTACGATGGGTACCTAAAGCACCTGGATTACGTGAAATATGTGGCTTTGAAACGGAAACACAGGCTGACATTCCTTCCGTTGTGGTTAGCATATTTTGTCAAATCCGATCAACTCCACTTCCGAGACATGATTACATTCATCAACTATTAAATCGGCTTAAGGGTGGTGAAGATGTATCAACAGTGGCGATCACGTCTCTAGAAGATTCTTTCGCTCGCGGATCCACTTCGCAAGGACTGGGAAAAACAACTTTGGCAGCAATGGTCACGGCTCATCCGTTAGTTCAATCAAGCTATTGCGTCCTATGGTTGAGACTGCATAGGCCGAAGCAAGATGATTTCTTCGGGGTAATAAATCCAAGCATGACGTACCAGCAGTATGTCACCTATTTGAATTCGCTTTGTGAGCAGTTGGGTGTTGAGCACAGTTGGCCAGGTCCAGTACAATCTTTAGAGGAGAAATCTTTGCGACGAAAGAAAGAAGAAGAAAAAATGTTTCAGCTGAAACGGGAAATGACTTCTATTGTCGAAAGAAAGGCGAGCAAAGGAGTTCTGATGGTGTTGGATGATGTTCTTGATGATCAAGAAATAGAATGGTTTTGGTTTTTAGGAAATCAGTCATTACTTGTGACTACCTTGTCTCAGTCTCTAAGCGTTGACTGGACTTTAGAATTAGAAATGTTGAGCGAGGATGAAGCTCTAGAGCTTTTTTTGACCGAAGCTGATTATCCACCATTGCATGTTTTGTCTACCTCTCTCGAAGCAAAGTCAATAGTCCATCGCTGTGGATATCATCCCCTCACTATACGCACCGTTGCGCGGTGGTTCCGTCTAAAGCAGGTCACTGCAGGTGTTGTCAAGGGTCTGGAGGAACTAAATCAGGAGCTCTCTAATTGTGCGGCAAAATTGCGGCATTCGCGTGGAAAGGTAAACACGTCAATCATATTGGAGGAAGTAATGAATCTCATGCTAAGTCCGGTTTTGGCAGCTGGAGGTCAACCAACAACACTCATGAAAATGTGCCTTTCCAGCATGGCTATTGTGTTTCAGAGAAAGGTTCCGACTGAAGCTGTTCATTTACTTTGGGGTCAGATCCTGCGAACTGAACCAGATGCCATTCGGGAATTGGGTGATAATTTAACTCCCAATCAAATTCGCAAAAGAGTGAGATTCATATCAGAGGCTCTGAGTTCCTTAGGCCTCTTGTCTTCCACCGAAACAAGTGGGATTTCTTTTGTAGAGATACATCATGAGATGCAAGCCGTTTACGCGATTGAGTGTTGTCGAGAAATGCAATTCAGTGATTCTGTGAACGAAACAATTAGGAGATGGCATGAGGCTTTTGCATCTGCTTACCTTGCAAAGAAAGTGGAGAGTGATCGTGATGGGACTGAGGATAAGTGTCGTGCTTATGCTTTGGAGTTTTTGCTGAATCACATGCTAAATGGTTGCATGTATCAGAAGGCAGCAGTTCTGTTACGGGATGAGAGATTTCTTGAAGAGCGCTTAACCTTCCTAGGTTGGGAAAAGGGCATGGCAGCACATGCTAATGACTGTCAGCACCTACTCAAGAAAATGAATCAAGATGAAAGCCTCGCGAACGACGCCGTGAACGTAGTTTCAGCGATATATTTGAAAGTTGGTGCATTTGTTGCTGACTTTGCTGAGACTCCAAGTGGTATGACCGAAGCGGCCAAGGCCTTAAGTTTGATTGGGTATGCCTTAGCTGATATGGGGCGTTTTACGGATGCAGCATCGCAGTACAAGGCAGCACTCAAACTCGTTCACAAAACTTCAGACCTTGCAGCAACGATTCATTACAGCTTGAGTACTGTGTATTTGGCAAGAAGCGATCATGAGAAGGCTTTAAAAAGTATCAAAGATTGCCTCAAAATTATGGACGATGGAAATAAAGATCACGCACTCTATCCGGTCGCTCTGATGCTTGAGGGCGATGCTCATGTTATGCATTATGACTATCGAAAGGCTATGCAAATTTATGATTTGGCATTAGATCAACTTTACACTAATTCGACAAATTATCGTGTCGAAATAGGTACTGCCTTAGGTAGAAAGGGACGTCTCTTATACATTATGGGTGAAGTTGATAAAGCATATGATACGTTGGATGAATGTTTAAAATGGAAGGGAAAAATTGATGAAAGCAGTTGTGAACTTGCTTCTATCCTCGACTTAATGGGTGATATTTGTATTCAAAGAAAGGACAAGAATGGAGCGCTGAAATTTTTCGACCATGCGTATAGAACCTATGAATTTCATCGAGCTGATGCTGAGGAAACTGATATTCATATCGTTAACGGGAAGACCGATGCATTACACCAGGATCTTGAAGGCTGTAATGAAAACTTTCAGATGGCTATGGAGTCTATGAAGAAACTTCCTCGAACATTCTTTGAACGCACTGCTTACGATCTACGCGTTATGGGAAGATCTTACATGTTCTGTGGTGACGAACTTCTCGCCATCCAAAAGTTTAATGAATGTCTCAAACAAACTAAAGACAAAGGGGAAGAGTCTCTTGAGAGGGCGGCTGCATTGCTCGACTTGGGCGATCTTTACATAGACACTAAGCAAATGGACTTGGCAATGCAGAGTTTTCAACAGGCACTTAAGATTCATATTGTAAAGCTTGGTGACTGTGCAGCTCTGGTTCCTACCTTACTAAGAATCGGCAAGTTGCATCGTGATTTAGGGGATCTGGATCAAGCGATTTCTTTTGCCACAAAGGCTCTTGAGCTAACTGAACGATTGTACGGAGATAGCGATCCACGTGTCGGTGATATCTTGTTTGAGGTTGCCGACCTGAAGCTCTACGCAAATGATAGTGTTGAGGCTCTCGTAATGTTTGGAGAATGTCTAGACCTCAGACGAAAGCAACACAGCGATCGGCATCCTGAGGTGGCTAATGTACTCGAGAAACTTGGTCAAGTTCATTTGAAAAGTTTAACTTACGAAAAATCTTATCAGTGTTTTGTTGAAGCTCTTGATATACGGCAGATAAAGCTTGAACCGACACACCCTGATATTGCAAGGACTTATCACTCAATTGGTATTGTAGCGAGAAAAGTAGGTCAGTGTGAACGAGCACTTCATTTCCTTCTGGAAGCATTGCATATTCGCAAAGTCCTTGATGACACTGGTGCAACAGTCATGACTTTGACTGAAATCGGTCACGTGCATAGGCAGCTACAAGACGATATTAGTGCACTTGGTTGTTACGAGAAATCCGTTGAGATGCTCACTGAGCATTTTGGTGCATCCGATGGCAGGCTTGTTGACGTGTTCTTGCCACTAGGTCACTTGATGAAGAAGCAAGGTTCTCTCGATGAAGCCAAGTCTCAGTATGAAAGAGCGCTGAAAATCGCTAAGAAGGAATTCGGCGATGATCATACTAAAACTGGATCCTCATACCGTAGTTTGGGATTATTACAATTCGATCTAAACTTCTACGAAGATGCTCTTGAAAATTTATCAAATTTTGTGAAGATTCAAGATTCCAAGAAAGAAAAAAACACAGTGGACTATATACTTGCGCTTCAACTTATCGGAGACATTAAGCTATTTAAAGGCTTGGTTGACGAAGCTAGCTCTGCCTATGCTTCAGCGAATAACGCTTATTCTGACAGCAAAGAGTTATCCAAGAAGTATCCAATTTTTCGAGCCATTCTCGATCGTCGCTTGGCTAATCAACGAACGAAAAAGAGCCAAGCAGCGCCTACTGGATTGTTTGCTCGAATCACTGGTGAATTTGGTCGCCTATCTGATGAAGTGAATTCAAAAGCAGATGGAATTCAAAGTGAACCGGATGAGATTGAATTAAGATGTGGACTTTTCTTCGATGATTAATTACATGAGTTCAGTTTACCATAGAGCTAAGGAGAGAGATGGTCAGGTGCGTAAATGATGCTTTGATCTCGAAACTGCGCCTTTCCCATCGACTGTAATGTGTGAACTAGTTTCAGACTTTGCATTAAAAACGTCACGAAAATGAATGTATAACAATTAATGACTAGTTAAAGAGTGGATAACTCTCAGATGTAGGATAAGCAATGTTACTCTTTATTTTGTTACTACCTTGACGTGGAGTAAAACGGATTTGGCAAATATTAGTGTTGTGCTACTGTGACAAACGGATTCCCAGCAGCAACACTCAATCAAGAGAAAAACTGAGCTAGACTGTTGAGAAACATCTTCAAGTTTTCACCAAATGCCAGATGATCTCTAAGTGTGAGATTGCTGAGAATTGGCGTCAAGAACATAAAACGAGTACTCACCATAAATCATGCTCCCTTTGCAATCAGATAAACATAAAGAAGAAAGAAGCATAAAAATGCGCCATCAAATAGCTGTATTTGACCCTGAAACCCAAATTTGTATTGTTTGGGTAACTCAAAGAGAGTAATATTGATACTTCAGCAAATGTAGGAGATACATGGTATCATAATTGATCCTTAAGAGCTATTTGAGATTGAATTCTAGAGTGTTTCATTCATTTAGGGGTTAGGGGTTTCACTTACATTTAAATGAAAAAATGTGTTATGCTTTCTAAGACAAGTGCAAAAGATATGTATACAATGATCTGAATTATGTAGAGCTTAACTAGATCCAAATCTTTGTCCTAGAGGGGAAATCAAAATCAATTGCTAGAAATTAGATAACAGCTTTTGTTCTGTGCTTTTTGACATAAAATGGAGTTTCAAGCAAAACGATAATGCTTTATTTTATTAAGCTCTTACAACCTATCAATATAAAATAGACACTGATATGAATTTGAACCTCTCTGTAGACTCCAAACATAGTTTGCACCTAATACTTTAAATCCGTTAATGGCATCAATTAATTCGTATTTCCTGATCTATAACAATCGTTAGTTTCCGGCAAAAAATCTCAAGATTGGTACAATACTTAAAGATTTATGTCCCTCGAGCCTTTTCGACACACTTACATTATTTTCCTCAATCCCTCAACTGTGTTTCGAGAAAAAAAAGATGGACTCGCCTTCATCTTCAACTGTAAAGACTTGCTTAAGTCTTCTACAAAAAGTTCCGCCTTCTAAGTTAAGCGAGGTAATTCAAACTTTAACTTTCATCTCACTCTCTTAGCCAAGGCAATGAAATGACGACTTTCTCACCTTTTCGTTTTCATTTTACTACTACTACTGTGACTACCACTACAACTACAAAAACAACTACGATTCAACTTTGACTGCGATGGCGATATGGATGGAACGACTTCTACTGCATTCCTCATTTCTGTATCAAGACTTGGGCAGTCCTTAAGAAAGTGATTTCGGATAGTGCTTGGAGTGAATTGCTGCAACGTGTGGTAGAAATGCCACTACAGAGCGAAGTAGATCAGAGGAATAAGTGCTTCCTTAAATGTGAAATGAATCGTTACGGGACTAGCTACAGATCTCCCCACTCTAACCTATTCGTACCCGAGATTATGCCATCTGATGAACCACCCATATTAAGTGATAAACTACGCACGCTAGAATTGCATGCAAATGAAATATGGGATTCTTATACCAAACTTTACTATGGGAAGGAGGCAAATTGGTTCTGTGTATCTCAAGGAATCATCCTCCAAATCATTTGTGGCATGTTTCTTGATATCTAAAACAGTGCAAAATGATGAAAGGCTTGAAGCGGGACAATGGAATAGTGCGCACATCGTTCAAGTTGGAAAAATTATTAACGGAACGTCTTGCACGTACAAAATTCAATCTCAAATAATGATATCCTTAAATCCCCTAAGTCACATTGGCATTAGTGGTCAACTCTCTCGTACGACAGAGCAAACTCATTCGGTATCCTCGGATGCCTTATCTGCAAGTCATTTGGAGAATATAGGGAAGATGATTGAAGATATTGAAATCGATATGAGATCTAATTTAGATGTTGTGACGATTCCAAGAACTCGACAGGTCTTATCAGGATTGCGTCGACCTACGGATACACCAGATAGCACCAACAAAAATAGCCACAGTACTATGAAGATGGGCATCCCGATAATGCCATCTTTCCGACAACGAGGAAACAAGATTCCACAAGCTAGTGGTGTCATGTTACCTGGTATGGGGGGAGGAGGAGAAGCTGGTGCTGCTCACGCAGCGGCACTTCAAGCCGCGATATTGAAGAGATCGACAAAGAAAACCTAGATAAATGTTGAAGAATCACATTATAAGTTTTATTTATAAACAAGGGATGATGTTCATACAAAATGTATTCGTGGATACGTTTATGTCTCTAAGCAAAGATTTTCGTTAAGCCTTAAAAATAATCAATTCATGTTTCTTATCTGTCGATGACTGTCAAAGGTTTCATTTCCACGAAGAGAGTTGGCATGGGATACAGAAGGCGGACTAACTCCTATTTGTGACCACCATTGTGCGAAATCTGGAAACGAAATCTTGTTGTTTCGATGGATGTCAATCGTCGTAAATGCTTTCAAAGTGTAGAGATCATCGAATTCAATTCCTAAATCCCAAATAAATTGCGCAAATTCGGAAGAATTCAAGAATCCATCTTTATCTCGATCATGACGAGCAAATTCCAGAACCAGAAATTGAGTATCCGTAACAGCACGTCGTAGCGTTCCCAAATTACGGTAGGCTCGATATCCACTTAGGATGGCAATGATACCAATACCTACCATGATGGCACCGGATACATAACACATCCAAAGCTCCTGAGACAGGTGCAGTATACCAACGATGAGATACAATACCCCTCTCCCCCAAACAAGCCGAAGGACATTCACATGTCGCATCACACAATTCCGAATCAGAGCACGTGATCCCAGGGGATCACGTGCATAATACGATCGACCATCGATGACAATAATAAGAATTGCAAATCCAATGACATAGGATGAAACAATTAAATGTCCAATGCTAAAACTAGTAGTCCAAGTTGTGAATGGCAAATCCTCTTCCATACTAAGGAGAAGGAGACCATAGGGCAATATCGAGGTAACAATAAGACTCAGTGCAGCCAAAACAGCCGCAAAACGAAGAACCAGCGATCCTTCCTCAGCGGCGAATTTCCATTGAATCATTTGTGCAATTACCAAAGTCTCGGGATTGGAAATTGGATCATCATTTTGATGGTTTTGTTGTTGTTGATGATGATGTTGTGGGTGCTGCTGTGTATTCCCAAAGGCACTTGAACGTTGTTGATAATTATGATACGTGTCGTCTCCTTTGGAATGTGCAGCGTTATGTAGTATTGTTAATTGATTGGACGTTCCGTTTGATGTCGTTCGATTCGAAGATTCATTAAGATGATTATACCCTAGAGACAAAGAGACCTGCATCTGCGGTGTTGTCATGAGATCTTGATGATGGCGATGATGATGATGAGCCTGCTGCAAGTGATTCTGCTGTTGTTTTGATTGCAAGGGAGAATTTCGATGAATGATATCGCCGTCATGACTAGTTTCCATGTTAGTTTTAGTAGTACATTGAGGATCTAATCCATATGTTGATGTTTTGTCCTCACTGATTTTCTCATCCTGTAATAGTACCCATGGTTGAAATGCGCTCTTCTGGGACTGTGATATGCACTGGCTAGTTGTAGTTGAGCGCGAATTCATTACAGGATCTCGATCTCTTACTTCATCGTCTACGCTTTGATTCGTTCTTTTATTAGACTTGTCCACAACATCTTCGTCTCTCAATTCAGAATCATGTGATTGACCCCATTCATCCCTTAGTCGAATCGGACCGAGTTGCTTCTCGCCCCAAGATGGCTGACTCTTCACATCGGTATCGTTGGAATTGTCGTTGTCGTGACCACAACGTGTTGGTATCAGTAGCGGCTCTTTGTTTGATGCTGCGATTGTATTGACAGCACGCTTTGGTGTTACCTCATTACACACAGAAAACGATGGGAGACTTTCAGCTTTCTCTCGCTTCCCAAACAACCGCATCGAGCACACCTCGATTAAAAAAAGTGACGGAATAGGTTTTTGTCGAGGAAAGAAGCGACACCCTTTTTTAGCGATAACCAAGTAAACATATTTCGCAAGTACGTAGTGGTTATTTCCAACCAAAACTCATTAAATTTAAATTCAACTGTGTCAGCATCATCAAGAGCAACAGCTTAAATTTGAATTTACCACGATAAAGCAAGCACGATGACTTATGCCAATCTTGCAAAAGAAATATCATGAGATTATGGCTCAAACTTTTGAACAAAGACTTTATAGCAACGAAATAAATAGAAAAACGGCAATAGGGAGATTCTGAAGATGAGCACTAAACAAAAGTTTGCCCAAAGATTTTTCAGTTAGAAACTCCTTTGCATTAAAGTATCGCGGTAACAAAAAAATTGTAACTACAAATTATATTCAAAGTCCTTGCGGATTCGGCCTTTATCACATTTCTAAAACTCACCATACATATCCCATTACCTAATCTGCATTGAAGGTATGGGCTATTCTTAACACCCTTCCTATCATGAAACGATCATTCAATATCTTCAGCAACAATATCATCTAGAATACACTTCAAATGTTCTTCCTACGTTTCTTAATTTTTCGTGAAGATATGGAGTTGCTTTCCTTTGTCTGAATTGTTTTTGCATCCATCTTTAAATTACTGAATAATGTGGCATCTCTAGTGACAGCGATCAATACGACTGTCCTTTGTCCGATAGTATTAGACAATTCTTTTTTCCTTACCAACAGGTGGATAAATATAATCAAATTTGATGGAATTCATTTTCTTTGTGGATAGGATCGAATAAACTCTACAGCCAAGATGCATGATTTGAATTATGTGGACACTTTTAAGTCTGCAAAGATTGTACAGTGCTAAAGCGGTTCTCAATTTAGTGACGAGTTGAACAAGAGCTATTGGCAGCTGAAATGCTGAGAAAACTTGTCAAATTTCGAAGCATAAAGTGCTGCTGAAGTATATGAGCAAGGAAATGATTCCCATCCTCAGACTAATATTGCCCTCAAAACAACAAACCTTCTGAAGGAACCTTCACTGTTTGAGGAAGCTTGGAATTGTGATCATCGTATAGAAAAGTAAATAGAGAGAAGCAGCCAAAAAGGATTTTTAATGTATGATTGACAAAGGGCTTGGGAAGTAAGAGCTGGGCTTGTTGCAGGCGATTCCAGCTAAATTCTTAGTTTTTCTACAATGAGAGATTTGCTCCGGAAATTCGTGATGTCAGCTTCAGAATTATGGTTGTGGCAAAATTTGCTTGGTAGCTTCAAGCGTCCATTATAAACATTGAAGCATCATTTTTTGTCTGGAAATCTTTTAGATGAATTTAAAATAGAGTTTAATCGATTGTTTATTACTCAAAAAGACGGCATAGGGTCTAGTAATAAATGCACGGGAGTTTCACGAAAGGCTTTCTGATGATTTAAAAGTCCATAGATTCACTGGAAATAAATCTTATTGTAGTTTGCGGAAAATTGAACGAGGATAGCTTTATGTGAACTGGAATTGTGATTGCTTGGTTAACTCGTTTTTAGAGCTCATGGTTTCAACCTAATTTGAGTTGTTTATTTGTGAAAACGAAACATATGAAAGATTGATCATGATATATCGTTTCATCAACCAGTTCATTAAAATACTTGGTGATTAAGTGCAAGATAAGAAAGTGTTTAGTCCTCAATATAAGAGGTTTTGGACAGTATTGTTAATAAAGGTGATGGATAGAAGCACTGAATGAAATTTCAAAAATTGAATTGTCAGTCCTGTCACACCCAAATCCGCCTTACATCATTTCACTTAAAAACTCAAACACAAGCTTTCAATAAGCCAATCTCTTCATATTTTGATTGCAGATATCATCATCATTCTCTTCTGAGAAGCCCATCGTTGTCATGCTCACGAATAAAGCGTTGCAGTGTATCAATAATCTTATTCCACATGT
The DNA here is from genome assembly GCA_900642245.1 of Fragilaria radians. Taxonomy (NCBI): domain Eukaryota; phylum Bacillariophyta; class Fragilariophyceae; order Fragilariales; family Fragilariaceae; genus Fragilaria; species Fragilaria radians. The sequence continues at coordinate 90,287 of CAAAJI010000038.1, forward strand.
TGGTAGAAATATTTCCATCATAAAAGTAGGGTCAATGTTGTCGGTACAGACCACAAAAATTGGAAGTGTGTCAGATATCCAAAGACATGGACAATTGCCACAAAGCAGCCACTGAAATCAATCCCTTTACTTGGCTCTATACACTGGCTACTTTTCAAGCTGGGCATACGCTGCTTTGCTTTACCTTGAAAACCCATTTCCTTTTTCATATCGCAGACCAACATTTCTCTGATCAATTGATTTTCATCAAAATAAATCTCAAATGCATCTCCATGACCTTTCTCTGAATATCCACTTCCTTTTATGATCTTCATTTGGGTGCCGCTGATAATCACTACCCATAAAGGCAAAGGAAATTTGATCAACAATCATCTCCATTCCAGGAATCGAGGCATTGCTGATTTCTGTAGCCTATGGATAAATCAAACCTTGAATCCTGTTCATTACCTTAGGGTTTACATTCTTCCTTTCATCCTCCTCTCTGGCTTTTCTCAAAAATGCAATTCCCATGGAATCTTCTTCATCATCTTTCTTGTTGATCTCATTTGTTTTCACTTAATTTTCCAGTTTCCAAGTTCCATACCCTTCACTTAACTAATGGATGTCTCTTCATATAGCCACATGCTTAGTTGCTGTATTTAACATACAGCAGATGTCATGATTGAGGAGACATCAATGTAGAGACTCTCTCCTGATGTCTTGCTTTCTTGGAACCCATTGAAAAAACTCTCTTCTGATCTTTCTTACATTGAATAACCTTGGAATACTTCAATGTCTCCACATTACATACGCTTTTGTTGTTAACTAGAGAATTCTTTTCTACAGCGTGCCAAAGAATTGTGTTGCCTGTTGACCGTTTTATCTAAGCATTGTCTAGCACAACTACTTCTGAACTCGCGAAGGAAGGAGTTGTACTCTGGACACAAAATCATTCTTTGTCTTTAAGATTTGATTAAAGGCTTATCGTGTTGTCCCCTTTAGTTAAGTGAGAGATTAAGATATATTTTTTAATTTGAAATCCATTCTTGAAAATCTCATTGACACTGAAGCGATTTGTATAAAGTCCAGGAGCGAGTTTTATTTCTTGAAGTGGGTTTTGATAAGATATTCCGTCTTTCTCTTCAACAACTTTCTTAGTGACCCAATCTTGGTGCTTCAACGGTCGTTCCGGCTACATCATCTGATGATCTCACAATTTCATGTCTTGTAGCACCTGAGTTGTTTGGATAAATTCCAATTCTTCTGCATAGTTGAGAATAATTTGTCTTTTGTATAACCTAGCAATTTACAGCTATGACAAACATTGGGTGCACTAGCATTTCTATGCTTTTCTAGATCTCTCCTGCGCTCATGTTGAGCGGCTTTATCGCCATTTTTTCCACACCTTAAGCATTTGCCCTTGGATTGGAGAATACGGAGAGTTTGCTTCTCCTTAGAATTGTCACTTAACATTAATCTCACAAAATGAACATTCAACTCTTTGGGCGTTCCGTTGATTTCAAGCGGATTTACTTTATTTTCCGATTCTTTTCTCCAACAAACCCATTCGAAGCTAATACTCACTTGTAACGTTCTTGATCCTCGTTCTTCTATTTTTGAAGGAAGCAGGTGACATACCTTGAATCAAGTTCATTAAGATGATACCCAACACTATAGGTTGTAAGCAATACAGTCTAAAAAAACTATAATAAATTACTAAGGCTAAGAGATGTGTGTGTGTACCGAAACTGGAGACGAAGTTATCGTTAGTACATAGTAAATAATAG
>CAAAJI010000038.1:99540-110848 GCA_900642245.1 Fragilaria radians
ATAATTTGTATAAACTCTTAGAGCAGCTTAGAGCAGTAGGAAGCTTCAAACCCTATCATCAGCCTATCCCTACAATGGTTTTGTAAATAAATATAGACTTACATTCCACAATAAAAGTGGTGAAGAACTACAACCTGGCAACACAAATATACTTTTTATCCAGGATATATAGACTAATGATTTTATGGAATTTTCTGATGTCTTATGTCATACGCGTTTTTATAGCTTTCTAAGCGTATCCAAAAATAAATTTTGGAACCTATTTGAAATGATTCTCCCACATTCTTGTAGCAAAGTAACTCTGTTGAAATCATAATAACTGACTTTTGTCATTTTTGATTTATCTAGTTACAGGCAGGTTTGAAGTTGTAAATGCAGACACAATTCATTGCATCAGTGAAGGTAACACAATACCTGCCACGCTTTATTCATATCATTACTCAAAACACGGAAAAGATGAAAGGGCAAGAAAAGATGCAAAGTGTTTCAGCTGAAATTATGAATCTAATAGTAAATCTTGATTTCATTTTGGAGACTCTCTAACTTTAAGGTATCATCGTATGTTACTCATTGTATTCTTTCTGTTGAGTTTATCAGTGTATCAGGATTCCCGCTTTGACCACTAGATCATCTTAAATTGTGTTTGCAAATCTTATGATCAACAATGAGCTAACGTTTGATAGATATACTATTCTCTCAAGAAACAAAACTTATTTCCCAACTTGTTCTTAGCTGTATGATGTATGGCATTGGTTTTCCTTCGTTGAGGATTCAGTGTTCCTAACGCGCGTGCCAACATTTTTCCAATAGAAATTTGTGTCACTCCGTGCCTCGATTTCTATAAGAAATAAAAAATTGGAATTGTAAATGTTTTTCTGCTATGATGATTGAATTTAAAGGCAAACAGATATATATTAGTTTTAGTGAGGCTTTAAGTAACAACTGCAAAATCTCTTTTTCTATAGTCTAGAACCTGTTGTTTTGTTTCTTCATTGACTTTTGGAATTATAAAGCGTCACCCAAAAAGAAGATTTAAAAAGAGCATCGCAACTTACCAAGTAATTGTTTCAATGTAAGTCGTAGCGTGAATCCAATCCGAATCATTTCTTTTTCAATAGTAAAGTTTTGTGCATGAAAAGAAAAAGCGTCCGCGACGTCTCAATTACATATTGTAAATTGTTTACCTTATCATCATGAATATCGAAAGCAGAAAAGTCTCATACGGAAAAATCTCATATCTTGATCATCTCATGGTTCTTCACGAGACTCCAAGGAATCCGCCTTTTCAGAGAGTGTATACACCAGTTAAACGGCGACATGGCGGTATAACCCAAACTTTCCCAATTAAGTTGCACACTATGCTTGATGAAATTGAACAGAAAGGATTACACGGTGAAATAATTCGCTGGAGCCTGAAAGGAGATTCATTTCTCATTTTTAAAGCAATAGAATTTGCCAAAGTTTTACTCCCGATCTATTTTCGAACCAATAAATTGAGCTCGTTTCAGCGACAGCTGAATGGTTACGGCTTTACGAAGTTTAATCTCCAAGCTAGTACTGAAGACATTCAGATATACTACCATCCAGATTTTCATCGCGACCGCGCCGATCTCCTCAAATTAGTAACTAGAAGAAGCGTATTTGATCGAGACTCCGTTGAATCATTGAAAAATCAACAAGGTAAGCTAGCGCTAATTCAATTTAGTCAATTACACACCATCGAATTTTTTATGCTCAGCGTTTCTTGGAAGCATATTGTTGCGAAACAAACCTTTGTAAAGATTTAGCACTCGATGAAGCAGCAGCGGAACTTTGTCACGACAAGGGATCAGAGTTAGCTCATGATTTGAATGATTTATACAAAATGTGGAATCCTGAGTTAGAAATGTTAAAAAATGCTTCAGATGACGAGTATTCAGACATGGACTTTGTTCATAGCAAAGATGACATACATATAGCACAAGATGTCAAGTTGGAAACTATAAAGAGTAACACAAATGATCGGAGCTCAACAGTTTGACTATTGGGTAATTGACTCATGTGAATGCATCACGTGAATTTTACAGGTCAAGGTTTGCTGCGAGTGAAGCCTATATGTATGAATTTAGTTGTTTTTTAATAGTTTTGAACCACCAAGGTAGCGTTATTTCAATGGGAATGCATAGCACTTTTCGAATGTAATTTGATGGAAAATCATCCATTGACAAATAGGACTTACGTTAACATATCTGTTTTGCTTTTTGTGTTCTGCGGTGTCAGCATATCCTGATTTAATTCAAGTATATAAAGTTATTTCCCCTACATAAACAACTGCATGGAATGGTGATGTGTTGTTTCCGGCTTCTTTCACAAATTCATACAATAATTAGATTCTTTCTATTTCAGAATTTAAGGGAAATATTAAATCAACACCAGTCATAACGATTTTGAATCAGAATATGGTTGAAACTTCAAAATGCTCTTGGAGAGGTGACATGTCATATGCATGGGAAGATGTAATACTTTGGTTTTTCAAGTGGTACTATTGGCACATATCATCTCTGTGAAAATTCATAAGTTATGAAAAGCTTAACAAATATCTAAAGGTGCATGCTTGTTATCTTCATTTTCCTTTAAAGCGTATATTGAAATAAATAATATTTTAAATTTTATTTTCTATATCATAAAATCTCCTAAACATCTGACATTTTCCTAAATATATTTTTCACTTCTGAATCCATGGCACCCGAAAAAACCATTTCTTGACTAAATGATTAAATCTAGCATTACATCAGGGTTTTGTTAGAATGTCACTGACATTCGCCTTACTTTTTATATACGCAAAGCTCATCACTTTTGCTGCGATTGCCTCACGTGCTGCATGATATGCTATTGTGTTATGCTTTTTCTTCAACACACTTGAAGGAACAGATGTATTTCGAGCTACTGGCATATTGTCACCTAACATCAATGTTGGCCCTTCTAGTGCCACACCTAATGACCCAAGCATGAAATGTATATTAACTACAAGTTCTGTAGCTATTCTTGCTGCAACTCACTCTGAACTGTAGGTTGAAGTCTCTATAGTCTTTTGGCGTTTAGAGACCCATCCAATAGGAGTATTATTCAACATGACTAGCACACCTGTGATAGATCTTCTAGTTAGTAAATCATGTACATGCTCTGCATCTACATTAACAGTCATCCGGACTTTCGGTCCATTTGACATAAGGAGGTCAACCGATATCTCCTCATCAGCATCTTGGTAGAAGTCCTTCCAATTAGGATGGTCTTCAATAGGATATTCACAGTGACTTGGGTATGATGTGTCTATGATGACGCTCCCCATTTGAAATGTCTTCAGGTAAGCCAAAATCCTCTTTATTGCCTTCAAATATCCTTCTCTCAGTGCCATATTGAATCTGCTCATATCTGAAGTGGCAAAAGCAATATCAAACCTTTCTAAAACAATTCTCCAAATCCAACATGATGGATCTACACCTAGCTGAATCTTCATCAATGCATAATGGTTTGTCTTCTATTTCAGGATCGTATCCTTCACTCATAGGGGACTTGCTAGGCTTCAATTCCTTCTCAGAAAGACCTTCAACCTTGGCATGACATTTTGAATGTATGCCCCAGGCTAGTCCTAACCCTTGATTTTCCATGAAACTGGTAGTAACTCCACGTTTCCTCATAAATTATAACCCAGGAATGTCAGCATTCTTCCACAAGTAGGTCTTTTCCAGACACTTGATGACTCCCATGGGATCGATACTCCAAATGAGAATGTCATCCACATGAGTAGCTAAACACACATAATGTGATATCATTCATAATCATGGTCATGCTTTGTTTTCACAAATCCTAAACGTAGCAATGACTCTGTTAAATGTTCATGAAACCTGGCAGTTGCCCGTAGGAAAAATTCCAATTCAGATAGTATCCTTACATACAACACCTGAATAAATGTCTTGACCGTCCAATTACCACCTGCAACCAGTCTTGCTTTGTGTCTTAAATCATATTTGACATCAAATACTATATGATATGGAATCTTCTGGTATCCTTTGTGAATGTCCTCCCCTGAATGAAGTGCATTAAATTTCTCATGATCCGTAAGCTGCTTAAGCTCTGTTTCAAATGCTTCTTACCATAAGTTATCTCTATTCTTCCTGTGTACACTCATGCCATTCTTGATTCTTCTTGGGACATGAATTCCCAACTTGTACTTATCTGTTGTCATGCTTGATGAGGCATTATGTACCTTGGCTATATCCAATGGTGGTTTAACCGCGCAGTATGGGGTTTTATGGCAAAACGGACTCCTGTTTGACGATTTCTGGTCTCTTGCAAATGATGTTATAGGTGTAGGATTGCAAAGACATAATGCAAAGAAGTTTACCCATGACTGAGAATTATTTTTGTCATTCCGTTCTATTAAGCGCTTAAGCCGGAAACTGCTATCTGCTCCCTTATCTTCAGAGTACTTACGGACTTATTTGCATTCCCATGATTTTCCCAATATGTTTAGTTGACGTAGATACTCGAATTGACATTTTGACTTAGATTCCGTCACGGTACTTTGGTAGACTTTACATTCTGTTACTCCTAGTTGCAAAAAAACCTTTTTATATTACTCTGACTTTGAAACTCAATGGCATCATAAAATGGGAACACGTTAGCATGAATGCGTTCATTGCACACGACATGTACTTTAGACACTGCCCTGTCACTAATTTTCTGGTCAATATGACCTGCCTTAGATCTAGTTCTTTTGGAAACTCCATCATGAGGCTTCTTTGATCTCTGCTTAGATTGACTGTCTCTGGTGATTATAGCATTTGTCCTTAAATGGACTGTGTGGTTCTGTCCATTGTTCAGCAAATACTAAGTCGCAATGAATTTCAAGAACATGTTGACTCATTTCTGACTTTTCATTATCATGTCGGAGTGCAGATAGTATGCCATTTTGCCAAATGAAGCTAAGAATGAATCTGGAAATTCGGATTCTGTCTTCATTCTTGCAACAAATAAAGTTTTAGATGTCACACCAAAAACGATTTGCGCACATTAACATCCCTCTATAGACTTGTCACTTGCAAAATAACAAATTGTATCAATGATTACTCCATATTCTCTAAGTTGAAACGCCGACAACAAAGAATGATTTGCCGTTTCATTATGGATACCTTCATTGATAACCAATAGAAGAGATTGTCAGTCTGGTAGGTCTACTGCAGTTATAACACTTAAAATTGGAAGGTTCCTCTTAATTGCAGTCTCACGGTCAAAAGCAACAATATTCGCCCTTCTGGAGTTATGCATGCCTTCCCATCCCTTTCCTAAGAAGACACAAGGGTCCGCACCACAGCCTAAAATACTAGTAGGATGTATTTCTCGTAGGAAAAGTAGGTTCATACACTTATTGTACAAGTATTGAACTTGAAAAGCTTTCCCAAGCATGATATCTTGATAATTACATCCTGGAAATTCGAATCTCTTAGATCTTGACGTAAAAAAAATCAATGACATCATTTAAGACTTGGTTGGATGGTTGAATTATGCTTCTAGCATTACAAAGATTCATAGATATGGACAAAAACCTTAGTCAACTTAAACAATTTTTCAACTCCTACAGATAAGTCTGGAGAAGATACCTTTGATGACAAATTGCTGTTATTTTTATTAATATTGTCATTATCTTTATCTTTCCTCCCTTAGGAAATTGGAGTTTAGCCAACTTAGATTTCTCCAAAGATGGCAATGATTTGATAATTTTTGGAGCCTTGTATTCTTTAGAACTTACAGATCTCCTAGATGTTTGCAAAGGCTTTTTGTTCTTCAACCTTCTTGGCTTTCTGGGAGCCTGTATGGTGTCCCCTAGGTCATGAGAGACCACTCTAGTTGATCTCGAACTCATTTTAATGATGATTTGGACTTAATCTGGGAGTTTTCTATTCTAGTATGAGAAAGTTTTGACTTAACATATGACAGATTTGATTTAAGGTATGACGTTTCAGACTTCACAGACGACGAAATTAAATTAAAAAATGAAGTTTTAGACTTGATAAAGTTGACTTCAGCAGGAAGAAATTGATAAAATCAGACTATCACTCTTGAAATGAGGCCGTATCCGTGGGTTTAAGAATGCTAACCGTTGAAGTTGGATGATGCTGACTGCTGCTTTACGTGTTTTAGTTCTGGTATCAACTCACCCGAAATTGAGGAGTTTTGTCTGACTTTGCGCTTGGTCTATTTATTGCTTGGGCCTAAGATCCGCATGCGCACTATCCATTGTTTACAGTCTGCCTTGCAACATATTGATAATACTCTTGCAAGTGGAAAACCCTAAGCTTTGGTTTTTAAGGATTTGTAGGTTTCCCAGATTCCAAACAATCCCGTTGTTATTTCAACGGTCCGTCCAGCTTGTGCTTTCACGAGGGATTTGTTTACTGATCCACTCTGCAACTACTCCCATAGCCCTTCAATATGAAATATATAAAGTTTTCTTCTGCCTCTCAGCTGGGAGCGTCAATGAGTTATGTGCGTTCAAAATTCTCCGTTTATGCTTGGAGAGGGAGAGACAAGTTTTAAGGAGGCTCTTGCTTCTCTTGCAATGCGTTTTAAGGTGGGCTTTTAGGAGATTCTTGCTTTCCCCACAAAATGCGTTTGGTTAAAAGTCAATTAAGCCTGGCGTGAGTGGTACAAAATTGTTCCTGGCTTGCAATTTTCTGTGGGTATGCCACTACGATGTTACAGACTTTTCTTGTCTTGGTTTATAGAGCTGTCTCTCTGATGTGTTAGTCAAATGTTAGGACCTTCTCAGCAGTTAAGCAGAAAACGATTTGACAATGAAATGACAATAAGCAAACACGCCCAAGTATAGCTGCAATGACAATGACCACTCAAATCGTTTTACCTCATGGCAAATATTTAATAAACAATGTTCTTTCATAGCCAATCTTTTCTTACATCCATTGAAAAATTGCAATACAGGATGAATTTAATGGAAAACAAGATGTATAACATGAGTTAATGAAAATATCTATCAAAACCAGGACTTGAACCCAAGGTGACTTTCATAAAGAAAGTTACTTATCCAGTTCATTTGCTACTGATAAAGTTAACGTTAAAGTATACAAATAGTCACAATTTCTTGCTAACATGTGGCTACAATGACCACACTTGCTGGCACCCTTGTCTGCCCTTATCTCTACAAAAGCCAAATGAAAATTGAAAGAGGAATGCCAAAAAGCCCTTGACAAAAAATAGCAATAGAAGCATTGCTTACATATTCTAACTCTAATGAACCGTTTCAAATTCATTGGGATGCAAGCAAAGTCCAAATAGGCAATATCATAGGATGGAAAACCTTTTCCCTTCTATAACAGGAAACAAAATCCGACACAAACTTGGTATACCACTACAGAAAGTGAGCTACTATCTACGGAAGCATTCACTTAGGACAGAAAATTGTAGTACAAACCGATCAGGTTAACCTCACACATAAAAAAATGTTTAATTCTGAATGAGACTCTTCATTGAAGAAACCTCTCCTGATCTGCGCTAAGTAAATGGGGACAAGAACATTGCAGCCAATATTCTTAGCCGGTTACTCAGGCATTCCACATCCTTTGAGGATTCTCAAGAGGCATTCTAACCCCTTGTTGAATGATATAGAATCACACAAAAGGAAGCACCCAAGTATGGCTTCCATCCCTTGTCATATGTACACTTGGAAGCCGAGCAACAACATGCTCCTCTTTTCAAGAAAAGCCTCTTAACAAAACCTACAAGTATATTTGTAACGACTTTTTTGGGGAGGAAAAACTAGACCACTTGTGTGCTACAATGAAAAAATAGAAGTGTCAATACCATTACAAGAGCATTTAATTGATTGGTAGCAAATTACCCTGTGTCACCCAGGAATCAGTAGATCAGAAGAAACTATTGCACAGCATCTATTCTGGCCAAGGATAAGACACCAGATCAACATATTATTTACAAGCATGTCCAACTTGCCAAAGAAACACACGAAATGTTAAAAGTATGGATGGCTACCAGCAAGGAGGCAGAAGCAACATCTTGGGATAAGCTGTATATTGACTTGATAGGGCCACATAAAAATGGTAGAAAAGGAAAAAAAGGAGCTCATATACAAATTTGTCACTATTGTTAACCCAGTAACTGGGTGGTTCAAAATACACCAATATGACAATTCAAAACATTGATTACAGTGGCTAATATAGATGAACAAGAATATGTTTCCAGATATCTCAGAAAGCCCATATCAGAGGCAGCGAGTTTGTTGGAAAAGACTTCCATGCAATGATAAGGCATATAATGGAATAAAAGGAACGTCAATCACCGTTAGAAATCCCCAAGCAAATGAAATTATTGAGAGGGTTAACAAAGTTATTGGAAACATCATTCTAACATTTGAGTTAGAGAATATCTATCTGGATGAAGACAATCCGTAGAAAGGAATCCTAGTTGCAACCGTCTTTGAAGCTAGATCCTCTTTTCATGCGAGTCTCCAAAGCACATCAGGACAGCTTGTGTTTGGGAGAGATATGATACTTAATTTCTAGCATACAGCAAAATTGGGAATGGATTAAACAAAGAAACAGCAAGTCACAAATCTCAAGAGAAAATGCCAAAGGCAAGGAACATGTCTACAGAGTGGGAGACAAAATTCGATTTAGCAGAGGAAAAGAAAGTAGCATGTATCCCTTTACCAAAGCCCCTTTGATATTCTACAAGTCAATGATATTTCGATAGTTTGCCTTAAGGTACGCTTAGTGGAGGATACTTATACTATCAGAAGAATTATGCAAAACTACTCAACTAAATGGAGATACTGCACAGTCGTCAATTTGCCAAGAGTAAATTGGTATAAGTAGATGTGTGTTTCGAGCCAGATTCGCTGCGTTTGGAATCAAGGAAGACACTGGGATCGATTCCAATGAAACTTTGCTCATATTGCTTATTCAAGTGGATCACCAATATTTATTGTTTGAATATTTCTCAGTTTTGATCACTGAGAAGTTAATGAAGGATTGGAGAAATGAAAACTCATGTGAAAAGCGAAAGACCATTTTAGACGTAGGAGTATGACTTAAATTGTAAATCTTACAACTTAGTGTGAAGAGGCATTTCAACAGGTACAGATATCAGATATATACATAGCGTCTTCTACTTTTAAGTTAGTTGTCGTTTGAAGATCTGTTTTCATGATCAGTTTGAAGATAAATGATTTTAGCGCTATGTTATAGTTAAATGATGCTGCAGACGTCTGTTTCCTAGCATTTATCTTAGCCACTACATATAAATTGAATAAGGTAATTGCTCCTGGAGCAGCCTCTTCCAGTGCATTTCTTTCTTTCAAGTCAACCTGAAGCACCTTGGTTTTATTTCTAATTCAGGGTTTCACCAACGTCATCCAACTCACAGCTACTTTGCTTATCTATAGCTGTGTCATCCAAGTCATTCTCGTGACCATTGGCTTCCAAGTCAGTGCCAACTCCTATTTCTAGTCTGTTCCATACTAGGTCCTATCATTTCTGGTACTCAAATACAGCTGGAATAGCCTGTCGTGAGGTAAATCCTGCACAGGCATAAATACTCAGGTTTCTACCTTATAGATGTTTAACTATAAAACATCAATATAATATGTTTCTTATTTCGAAACTAGAGAGACTTCTAATTGTAAGTTCCTCTTTAATATATAAGGAAGACAACCGTAATGAGATCTCCTTTTTATAAAAGGTACATTGACAATTTTTCGGACAAGTTTGTGCGCCTGGATGAGCTCCCAGAAATCCAGGAGTTTATGGACAACATCAACATGGAGGTAAGTACACAACAGGACTTGCCTCAAACCAAGGTCAAACAAGACACTAACCCCTTTCCTACTACAGGCTTAACACTGGAAGTATCAGTGGCCGTAATAATTGGTAGTGAAAGTGATATTAAATTTATTTTACTTAATAAAGTGCTTCTAGATACAGGGTGTACTAGAACAATCATTAAACGTGATAAACTGCCGGATACATTCTTTGAATCCCGGAAACAGATTAATGAAGTCTCCTGGACTACAAACGCAGGAAAATTCGTAACTAAATACGAGATTCCTTTGCAGTTTTCGCTACCAGAATTCGCTCCTAGTCGCGAAATTAACTGGAACGTAGCTGTGGATGACACAGCACAACAATCCAATAATGACATGATCATTGGACGCGATTTACAAACCGCGCTTGGAATGGATATTATATTTTCCACCAAACATTTGAAGTGGGATGGAATGATAATTCCAATGCGGACTCCGGACACAAATTTGTCTTATTTAGACACACGAATTAAAAATATTGGCAATCTCCAGGATGTTTTTGCAACAGCATCAACTCCTATGTCTATTCTTGATGCCAAATATGAAGAGGCAAACACAGATGCCACCATCAATTCAATTAAAAATTTAAGTAAAAATCAACAACAACTGTTGAAAGCCTTGCTCTACAAGTTTGAGCATTTATTTGATGGAACACTTGGCGACTGGAAAACAGATCCAGTAAGCTTTAAGCTTAAGGAAGGTGCTAAACCCTTCCAACTAGCGCCATTTTCAGTTCCCATAATACACGAGGCCGCACTAAAAAAGGAAATAAAATGCCTGTGTGACTTAGGAGTTTTAAACCCCCAAGTAGCCTCAGAATATCAGTCTCCATCTTTCATCATTCCAAAGAAGAATGGAACAGTGAGAGTTGTATCAGACTTTAGAGTTTTGAATTCAAAACTACAAAGGGTAGCATCTCCTATTCCTAGAATACAGGATATACTTACCAGTTTAAATGGATTCACCTTTGCAACATCCATTGACTTGAACATGGGCTACTATACCATACGCTTGACGCCGCAGGCTCAAAAGCTGTGTACAATCGTGTTTCCATGGGGGAAATACTCCTATTTACGCTTGCCTATGGGAGTTGCTAACTTACCAGATATTTTTCAAAGTAAAATATCCCAACTAATGGTTGGACTCGACTTTGTTAGAGCTTATCTAGATGATGTTCTAGTAGCAACAAAGGGTTCTTATCAAGAACATATATTAAACTTAGAACATGTATTAATCAAGCTGGACACAGCAAACCTGCGTATAAACATTGAAAAATGTACTTTTGCTACGCCAGAGTTTGAATACCTAGGCTATCTGGTTAGAACAGCCGGAATTTGCCCACTTCCTTCTAAGGTGGAAGCGATATTATAGCTTAAGGCGCCAAAGACCTTAAAGCAACTGCGCTCATTCTTGGGCCTTGTTAACTACTACCGTGAT
>CAAAJI010000038.1:111139-126678 GCA_900642245.1 Fragilaria radians
GGATTGACTACAGAGTCTAAATCTCCACGCATACAAAGATGGCGCTGGACCATTGAAGAATTTGGTCCAACAATAGAGTATATCAAAGGACCGAGCAATGTGGTAGCTGATGCTCTACGCAGATTAGACACTGAAGTGTCATCAACTACTGCAAGCTCGAAGCAAATAGCTGAGTTTTATGAAAACACGGATGATAAGAGTCTACAAGAATATTACTACCCATTGAGTACTCAAATCATAGCTGAACATCAGCGTAAAGATCAAACACTGATTCAGCACCAACAGCGTATTTCTCCAAAACAGTTGATGGACATGAGGTCATCCTATTCAACAATAAGATTTATATTCCTAAAACGCTTAGGGAGCCAATCTTAAGTTGGTACCATACAGCATTACAGTATCCAGGTATCCAACGAACCGAACGAACAATACGTTCACACCTGGTATGGCCAGGACTCAGCAGTGATGTAGAAAAACACATCAAAAGCTGCCACCAATGTCAAAGGTGTAAAAATCTCCGTAAGAAATACGGACACTTAGCGTTAAAAGGAATTGACCAAAATCCTTGGGACACAATATGTGTTGACCTAATAGGGCCATACACAGTTACAACAAAGCATGAGAAGGAGCTGAACCTATATCGCTCACAATGAGGGACGGACCGTATCAGGTAGTGCGAGTGTATTCCAACGGCACCCTTAAGATACGGAAAGGTATCTACATCCAGCGCGTATCTATACGCAGATGTGTTCCGTACGTAATGGCACCGCTAGAGGAACCGAATGTCGAGAGGTAAATCCTGCACAGGCATAAATACTCAGGTTTCTACCTTATAGATGTTTAAATATGAAACATCAATATAATATGTTTCATATTTCGAAACTAGAGAGACTTCTAATTGTAAGTTCCTCTTTAGCATATAAGGAAGACAACCGTTATGAGTTCTCCTTTTTATAAAAGGAACATTAATGGATTCTTGTTGGAAAAATCAGTAAGATTCTTCCAGTAAGAATCTTCTTTATTCTAAGAATCTAGAATAATTACTAATTCTCATAATTTTTCTGTTTTATTGTTTTCTCCTTTAATCCTACAGGTTAAGGCATAGCCTGCATAACCTTTGTGCCTAGATGAATCCTGCATTCAACGTATTACAGCAAAGCTTTCTGGTCTAAGACTACCATTCGATATCTGATCATCCCGATCATTTTGGCAATTGAGTTGCTGATGCCACCATGCGACTGGTCTATGAAGAGTATACTCATGTTACAATTTCAGTATGCAGCATAATTGAATGTCTCACTCTATCATAATTTCTTTCTTGGAATTGATTCGAGATGTCGATTTTCTCATTCCCAAGAATATCAATATCTAGCAAAGAAAAGAACCCTTTGGTTAGTCTAATTTAGTCACCTGAATCACCACAGTTTCATGCAAAGTTGTTGCAATGCATTGCACTCTTAAGAGATTTTTTTTCAATAGTACTATTTTCTTTCGTAACCCTAAGAAGTACCTGATTTATTCGACTACCTTTATATCCAGACCAGTCAATTCTGGTGCCACACTTTACTGTTATGTTCTCAAGAATTTCCAATACAGCATCACACAGTTGTCTCTCCATTCCAACAAGAAATCATAGAACTATCAATTTCCCATTGAATTTCCAACCTAATTCTCCCATGAGATCGGAAAGGGCTTTATCCTATGGTGTACTGTTAGTCGCCTCATCCTCTTCCTTGTCTTTTTTGTCATGGTGTCGATGTTGGTCTCATGCGTTCACCACGCTACCAAAACACCCGCAAAGGAGTCAGGCATCCTTTCACAACATTCATTGGAGCACATCTTCTTCATCATCGTCTTCGTCTTCATTTTCTTCATCTACTACAAAAAAATCTTTCCAATTTGGAGATCCGATTCAAGTGGAGGTAACATCCTTCGGTCCGCTTGGAGCATCTGTTGAGGTTGTTGCACGGGGACACAATCCAGATAACCTAATTCCCGTTTCTCAACCACCCCTCGGATATGGCCTTGTTAGTCAAAAAGAAATTTCCTACTTTAGACAGGGACGAAACAATGTCGATGTTGTTAGGGGTGAAATATTACCAGGTTACATAGAATTTATCCGGGAAGATGGTAAACTTTCCGTAGGACTTCGAAAGCCGGGTGGTAAAGCGAAGGCCGAAGATGTTTCGAAGGTCATTTTGCAGAAATTAGGCGCTTCCCTTGATGGCACTTTGGACGTGGGTGACAAGTCAACGCCAGGACAAATCGCTAGAGTATTCCCTGGAGTAAGCAAATTAGCCTTTAAGAAAGCTGTGTCGGCTCTATACAAGCAGCGGAAAATTAAACCAGGTCCCGATTCGATATCACTGATGGAGCCATTGGAATAGAAGAGTAAAGCAAAGCAATGAATTATCGGATAATCTAATCCACATATTTTACTCGTAGCACTCTTTGCTATTTCTTTTCGAAAACAAATTGGATCAACATTAGCAACCTCCAAAACGGAGTTAGGGATTAGATATGTGACGAAAGCAGGAGTTAATGCGAAGTGAAAACCTACTCATTACGATTGTATCAGAAAAGGTTTATATTTCTTACTAAATTAGATTCAGCTTCCATTTTCTTTCTCGCTTGCTATGCCTTAACGAACTATGGTATGGCTAGGTAGCCTTGGGTTGTGTCCAATCATCCGGAATTAAAGAATCATGAATAATTTCTCGATGACAAGACCACACCAATTGAATCGCTTCCGGAGTGCCAATACCAGCACCTCTAGGATCTCCGGCGGGTCCAAACCAATGATTTTGCGGAGCTCCTGTCGTCCGAGCTCTTAAACCAGCATAGGTAGTGCCATTGACGGTATTGGCTAATACTTTGGTTTGGAATGAGACATCATTAGAAACAACTGCAGCAGTTAAGTGATGACTCATTCCCTCCAATGCTTGAAGGACAGTGTCAAGAGTTTCATCTGTATAAGTTGTAACGACTTGGAATGGTGCAAAAATCTCCGAGACGCAAGTCTCAAAATTCTCTGGACGCATCATTTCTTCTAGTGGCACATACACAGCTGTTGGTTCCACAGCTCCATATCGCTCTGGAATAGTGTGACCCACAAGCTCTTTACCTCCAAACAAAACCTTGGCTCCTGGAATGGCTGCCAGTTTATTGGTGTGTTCCAAGATATTTTTGGTGGTGTGAGTCATTACAGGTCCTACAGATAGGTCAGATAAATTTCTTGTTGAGGCGATTTCCTTTATTTTTTCCAAAAGTCCAGCCTTTTCGTAGTTCTCATGAACGAAGAGGATCGATTGTGCTGAACACTTTTGTCCACTTAACGCATAGGCATCTTGATCGCATTGCCATGCGACGTAATCAACATTTGCCACATCAGGTCCTAGTACCTTCCAATCGAATCCAGCATCTTCCACCTTAACCTTACCACCGGTAGCTCTGCAGAGCAATTCACCGACCCGGGATGACCCCGTGAATTGTGTGAGGCGAACTGGAGTCTGTACGATTAGCTCCTGTGCCACGGGACCACGGCAGTTAAGAAGATCGACATCGGCAGGATCCATTCCGCAATGAATGAGAAGACGAATGAATTGTTCCATAACAAGTGCAGTGGGCTCCGATGGCTTTAAGACAGGTTTGTTGCCCATATATAAGGCACCCATGAGTTGAAGGACTGGTATCTCGAGAGGGAAATTGAATGGTGTCACCAAGGCAACTGGTCCGTAAGGCCATCTAAAGTTAATTGGGAAATAAATTCTAGTGTTAGAATAGAAAAACAAGTTGAAACAAAACGAAAAGTATAACACAATCATGTAAAAGTATTTGACATCAAATTGCAAAAGTCAACTAGACATACCTATGACCGACACTCATTTGTCCGTAATGATCTCCTGGTACCCCAAACGATTTAGCCAATCTCCGAACATTATCTCCAGCAAAGTTTTTCAGGAACGCACATGTGACCTTGACTTCTGCCAGTGCTTGTGCATAAGACTTGGGTACACAAGCAATAATCGTCTGTGCGAAAAAATCAGCCCCCTCGGGTGTGGACATGATTTCAGCTGCCTTTCGAGATATTTCACCATATTCTAAATAACGATGAGGGTTCTTCAAAGGGTTATGCATCCCACTCTTGGGAACTTTACGAAGACTCTCCAAAAAGGGCTGAAGCTCGTCCACTTGCGTATCCGGGATAGTGAAAAGAGCATGAGGAGCGTCCTTCTTGAGAGGATGGGGAATATCAATTGATTTTGAGGTAAACGACCACTTTCCATCAACAATGTTAGGAACATTGTAAGAGCATTCCACACCTAGTATCGTGGGATCCACAGTTGCCCATGATGAAAGAGTTGATGATAGCATGCGGGTAGATTCATTTGCTTTCTGAATTAAAGGTCGACTGTTCATTTTTCCTGCTAGAGCTAATCTCATATCTTGACCTTAGTCCTTATGCTTCCAATTTTTCAGGTTGTGAAATCCTATCAGTGACACCAAAGTAACTTGTAAGGGAAAGATGGGTATGCAATTTCAGCAAAATCAGACCAACAATTGTATCTTTAGCATCATAAACTGATGGGACTACGAAAATACACGATTCCAAATGGAACCGTATGATAGATAGTAGACCACTTCACAGTATCCAAAATCAATGCTGTCATATAGTAGTGCTCTAAATTTACTCCTGTAAGTAACTCTTTTTTTGGCAAACAGAAAATACAAAGGGCACATAGACATTTAGCCATACCAATTGGTACATTGAATTTTCCATCAACATCCTATGATTCCATCGTGTACCATATGAGAAAGAGTTAGCTTCAAGGGTTTCCTATTGCAGAGTAGTCTACTAAAATTATTGATCATCAACTTTCTGTCACTACACGAAAGTTTCAAATTACGAATCTAAGGCCTCATTATACCTACCTAGCTATTCCTTGCTCTTTGAGGCATACGTCCAGGAAAGTTTTCTAATATCTTAGGACTTGGATTCTGAAGGATATCTTGTGATATACAAGAAAATATTCCTGTTCCTTAAGCTGAGACAAGGATTCTTGCTGCAAAGATATGCCAAGACAGCACTATGTATTTAGAATTGGAAAAATGCACTCAATCGACAAGTTTGCAAATATCATCCTCTGGAATAATCAAAACCTTCACAGGTCGTCGAATTGTCCCATCTCCAAGTTGCAAATCAGAAGATGCGCTTTGAAGGAAGAGAAGCATAGGTCCCAAGGTCATTTCCTGTTTGAAGCTGATCGGACCAAGTTCTGGAACATGAAATCTCCATGATGACGGCAGCTTTGTTCGTATTGATGTTTTTGAGGATGCTGCGTCAGAAATAACATCGTTTGTATCCTCAAAGCAATCCAAATCTCGATGTATTGCCTGACGAGCATCGTGAAATGTACTAGACATGCGTGATCCAAATTTCACAAAACCAATGTTGACAGGTGGATGACCATGCAAGATTCGAAGGTATAATTCATCATCTTCATCAACGATGGCACTGTTGTGGGCTTTTAGGGCAGCTTCCAAATTGATTCGGACTGACGGTTTGGGTTTAATGAACGGAACATCTGGAGAAACTTCCTCCGGTATCTTATTCGCTGAATTTCGGTTACGCTTCCTCTTCTTAGTTGCACTAGACAACGCGTCGGTTTGTTTTCCTCCATCAGATGACTGTTCTGACTGGAAATCATGGGGATTGATATCTCGAGGTTCTGGATGATTCCAATCCATTCGTAATTCAATGGGTTTTCCAAGTTCCAAAATGGCAATTTTAAATGCCTCTGCAAATTGAACTGCTCGATTCTTACTATTGTTCTTGGCAGATTTCCCAAGGTGATAACTTTCTGTTAATCCAGCATACCATTCGGTAAGCTTTGAATCAGGTAAAGCCGCAAAGGGTGCTTCGAGGCATTGGAAGAAATACACCAAATGTTTTTTCCCCAAGTGCTTTCTGGCTAAATCTCTAGCACCACCTACTGTCATGCGTGGGTCATAAATGTAGCTAGGCCACCATCCATATCCTGGTCCACCCTGAGCCCAAACAATTTCTCCAAAACGAGATGTGAACACGGGAGGCATAGCAGCTACTCGTAATTCCAATCCATCCCATCTAATTTCTGTATTGGATTTACATACATCTAGGTGAAGTTTTGAATGGACGGAGAATATTGTATGAGCAAACCATCGAATTGATTAGGGTTGGGAAATGTGATAAATTCCATGGATTTCCTCTCCTCAAGACCCATCTATCTAAGGATACTCACCACAAAACCAGTCCTCAGATGGGACGTTATCCAAGCCAACACAGTAAAAATGATATTCTGCATTGCACCTTTCACAGAGAAGCATGTCTGAATGATTGTTATCTTTCTTACAAACCCGACAGCCAGCAAGCCATCGTTCGTCTGGGGAATCCTTGGAAGGACTAGTTTCTGTGTTACTTTGACTTCGTCGCTTTTCAAAGGTTGCAACCCTTTCCAGAAGTATCTCTCGTTCTGATGACTTTAGGAACATGCCTTCGCGTCCACATCGATTCGCCATAGTTGCGTACAACGCAATGGATTCGAGGAATGTAAATGCTATGAATGATTTACTCGGAGGAGTGAGTACACTACCAGTTCACTCTAACGTCAAGTAAGTATACTACCAGTTTACTTTAACGTCAAGTAAGTAATCTAACGGTCAAGTTTACTCTAACGTCAAGTAAGCACACTACCAGTTTAATCTAACGTCAAGATTACTCTGACGTCAAGTAAGTACAGTACCAGGTTACGTTGAATTCAAGTACGACACTAACAATAATTTTCATTCAAAAATATTCACAAGACACAAAAATTCTCGAATCTGGAAAAAGAACATGATCGCGTTTCTCACCTTGTTTCTATTCGTGGCATCGGCTTCGTCGTTACAGATCAAATTCACACCGAAAAAGCCTTCAAGAAGAATCTCTCCTCTACAAGATAACTCTATTGGTAAAAATCAAATTTTGACATTAGAACGAGAAGTCTTGGAGTCTACCAATGCAAAATTAGATTTGAAACGAATTAACGATGTCTTCTTCGAACAAGATATCGGTTCCATAGAGACTCAAAAAATTGCTTTGGCGTCTGCATCAATTGCTTCCATTCTTTGCAACCTTGTTCTATTTGATGATGTTGTGGTCTCATTGACTGTTGGTTTGGTCGTATTTCTCATTGCGAACAGAGATCCCATAGAAGAAGATTCCGTCACCGGATCAATTGCACGAGTGATGGGACGTATGACACTTCAACTCTTGCAGATATCTCAAAAGAGTATACGATCCATTCTAGCAAGCATGACTAACTCACCAAGTAAAACTGAGGAAGAATGGGAATCGCTAACACAACGACTGGCAGACCTGGAAGCTGAAAATACTCAACTCTATCTTTGGAAAGTCAGACGATTGGCTGTCGATGAAAAGATTGGAGATTTCAGTGCAGACGAGCTAAAAACTTTAGCTAGGACGCACAAACTTCCCGTTGGGGGTACAAAGTCTCAGTTGCTCTTGAGATTGATGGAAGCGGATATCGTAAAGATCTGACTTTTGTTTGCTAGGCCTCTTGCTACTTTTCACCTTCTTTTCTCAGCCCTGACAAGTTGAGCTAATTCATATTTGCTCACTTTGCTGAAAATAAATTTTATTTAATCTTTCTTGACATCCTTCCAAGGGATGTCACCCATTTATTCCCTCCCAACGAATGTGATCTTTTGTAGGATAAATTACAATGTAGTCCACTGTGCTTAAGCTTGTTCATTAAAGTCTGCTTGATTAAGGGTTGCTCTTCTCCTTCCCCACAAAGCTGCACGCATTCTTTCCACTTTCTGTTTTCTTGTGTCGTTCCTCAAGTTGAAAAATCAAAATTAATACATGGTTCTTTGTTTCTCATGAAATGTCTAAAATCTTACCATCATTTCATCTTTGCTCTGAAATTTATTTTTGAATGTATCGTGTTTTTTCACTGTTTCTGGTTTTCTTTGAAGGATCTAACTCTAAACCATGCTCCTATTTAATTTGCTGCAACTCGCCTTCTTAAAACCTTCTTCTTCATTTTTTTCAATATTTTGTCTGGACCCCTATCAGCTATTTTTGGGATGTACATGTTAAAATATTACTTCATAAACACCAGGTTATCTATAGCTTTTGGTTCAACCTTCTTCTGTAATCCTTCTCAAACACGTCCTTCATCCAATACCATATAAATTGTCTGGTTAGACCTTGTTCCTAAGCTTCTTTTCCAACTACTTAGTCAAGTCTCTTCAACTTGCAATAAGGACAAGTTGCTGATCCATAAGGTTAATTTAGTCAAATTCTTCAACTCTTTATTCATAAAGAGTTGACTTCTAATTTAGATTATTACTTTATCCGCCTTACTTTAGATCCAGTTCTGGATTGTGTAAAGTTACTTTTCATTTATGAGCAATAGTTATGTCTCACGAAGTTTATCTAATGAATCGGTTATCATAGTTAGCTTGTGGTCAATATGCAATAGGATAGTTTACTTGTACTAATTTTACCTTTACTTCTTTTTCGTCTTGGTTAATCTTGGAACTTCTCTCAAGAGATGTTCTTGTCCTTCTCAAGAGATCCGAGAGACTTCTCTTAAAGGTTTGATCTTATTCCTAAGCTTATTATCCAACTACTTAGTGAAGTCTCGTCAACTTACTGATAAGGACAAGTTGGTGATCCATAAGATTAATTTAGTCTAGACCTTCAACTCATAAAAATTAGAGAGTTGGCTTCTAATTTAGATTACTATTATCGCCGTCTTAGCTTAGATCCGGTTCTGGATTGTATAAAGATACTTTCCATTTATGCGGGGCAATAGTTATGTCTCCCTAAGTTTATCTAATGAATCATTTATCAAGGTTAACTTGTGGTCAATATGCAAGAGGATAGTTTACTTGTAACTCTGCATTTCTAGATGAGTAGTATGTTAGTCCTACTACTATCTACTATGCACTAGCGGTACAGGAAGTCTCCTTACACCGGTGCAGATACACATCTCTTAGCTTAATATAACATTGTTTACACTGTTATTGCTTACAACCTATTGTGTTAGGGATTTGCTTCTTGATCCTAGTCAAGGTAGGCTACTGGAGATCCTGGTAGATTTAGGGTCTAACTCAAAATCCGGAAATCAGTCCAGGTAGATCCAGAAAATGTAAAGCTATACATTGAGAGGAAGTTTCAATTAATGCAATGATACAAGATTGAATCCTTACTGTCGGATCTTGAAAAAAGAATGAAAGTACTCCATGATCAACATAGTAAACCCGATACCGCCTTACTTCATAGCATTGAAAAGGTTGATCAATGTCTTACCCAGATTAGCCTAGAGGCAGAGGAACGCATTAAAAAGCGTGGTCTACACAAATGGAATTTGGCAACCATACAATGCAATAGAGAATACATTGCTTTGAGATATAACAAAAAGTTAATTAAGAAATCTGGTGATGAAGAAGCAATTAGATAGAATTGTCAAGAGATGAGGCAGAAGGCAAAAAGATTACAAAAACTAAGACAAGAACAATCTGATTGGTGGGTAAAACAACTTAAAAACTAAGAAACTGAGCTAAGCACAAGCAATGATCCAGGAGCCAAGCTTCTAAAGACCAAGTTGACGCAACAAATTCATCAGACCTATGAGAAGCGAGTGTATAACAAACTAAAGGAAGTAACTGGAAAATGTAAGAAATACGAGGATCCGCACATTGTAGTTCAAGTTGATGGTAGATCTAAAGTCATACGGGACCCCGATGAATTGGCGCAGAGTTTTAGAGATCGCAATATCACTCACTTCTCCCAAGCCTCAGGATGCACTCTCTCTAGCAACAAATATCAAGATATGATCAATATTCAGCAATTCAATAGCATTAAGATACCTCAAGACTCGGAGTTATATCAACTTAGAGACGAGTTAAACAAGATTACAATTGAAGCAAACCCGGATACTATAGAGTTTGACGAGTGGACCGATAGATTCAAGCATTGGAGAGAATCCACAACTACATCACCTTCCGGTCTACACCTTGGCCACTTCAAGTCATGCATTGAGGTAGCTTATGTGAAGAATAAGATCAAGTTACACTGGATCTAGAAACATACCAGAAACAACAAACTATAGGAAGTGCTCATTGGCAACTTGTTAATCTGTTCCTTCAAAGCGGTCAAAGCATTAAAAGATGGCAGAGGTGTGACAATATATGTATCCCAAAAAGGACTGACAACAGGGCTATTGATAAATTCCGGAACATCCACATCTACGAGTGTGATTTAAATGCAGTCTTGGCAAACAAATGGAAAGAGGCCATATATGATGCAGAGAAACAAGGAATACTTTGTGAGAGCCAATTTGACAGTCGCAAGGCAAAGTCATCCCAAATTCCGGTGCTACTTGAAATTCTACAACATGATATCTCCAGAATGTCCAGAAGGCAGTATGGTCAAATCAATTATGATGCAAAAGCATGTTACAACCGTATTCTACCCAATCTGGCATCCATAATTAGTGGTTGTTTTGGCGTTCATGGAAATATTGTTCGCCTGCATCACCATATCCCAAAAAATATGCAGTATCATGTTGCAGTGGCAAGAGCAACAAAGGAATGGGTTTTCAGACATAGCCTAGACCAACCTATCTACGGAACAGGGCAAGGCAGTGGAAACAGCCCACATATCTGGACAATGATTTCTAGTAGTGTGCTGTTAAACTTGTTTAATCAAGGCGCAACTGGTGCAAGGTATCAAGGTCAAGGTGAAAATATAGTGCAAATTTCAAGTACAGCATTTGTAGATGACGTTAGCACTCATCATTCTGGTGGGCACACACCAGGAGAACTTGTCAAGGACATGTTACAAGCTTATAAGCAATGGCAAAGGATTCTTGAAGTCAGCGGAGGGAAATAATCTGAAGAGAAAAGCACGTTTTATGCACTTGACTGGATTTCTCAACAGGAGGTAAACCCACAATGGTTGATAGTTTTGATACCTTAGATACACAACAACAACACTATCTTGAAGGAAGACAAATCAGAACAGCAGATCACCATAAGTCCTTAGGGCATCTAGTGTCTCCAAAAAATCCTGAGTCACATGATCAGTACTTATTGGATGCAGCTGAACAAGCAGGATTCAGCACTCATGCTTTGCGCTTTATAAACTACTGTCGAATCTACCTTAATGTTATTAGTCTGGCAGATATCACAGACGAATCGGGCATGCGCATTGACTCCAGTGTATTAAAACAAAAAGAGATACCCCAGAGAGATGAAGACAGTGGTCTTATACAACAAAAGAAACCAGACTGTACAAAATGGTTGACATGGTTTAAATTCTTGAAGACACTATTAAGACCCCGGCAATCTACTCTAAAAGTTCCATTAGGGGCGTGGACAGCAGGATATTCCAACATTCGAAAGAAATTTCGATCCTATCGAACATCAGATAAATTATATCGAGTCCAGACCGGTACCAATGCTGAGCACAGTGTAATAAAAGTCTTGGGAAAGAATGGATCAGTCAAGAATTTATCAACATTGATGTTATCCCTGATCATGTAATCCCCGGCCTATCGTTTTACTTTGGCTGGATGTATACTCAGTACTTTATTTCAAAAATAAATCAAGTTGAGGAAGCCATACCACTTGCGGTCGGAGACATAGCAATCAAAGGAGAAAGCATAAAGGCAATATCATCAAGTCAATTCGTATGTCAATTCAAAAACAAATAATTCAAGAACATTACCAAGACATATTTGGAGAAGCATACTCTCACATTGTATGGGAAGTGTTCCAAACAGCAATTAAGCAAAGCCTATTTACGTCATCTCTTTTGAAAATGGTGTACAATATATGCCCCACACAAGTACACAAGGTTAAGTTAAACCTAACAATCCACTCCCACTGTCCATGCTGCACGCAAACTTCTGAAGATATTCACCATGTTAAAACAAGAAGGTTTGTCCAGGTCCCGCTTTGTTCAGGAAATACAGAGATCCCTCAAGGTTGATGAATCCCACCAAGCCCTAATGTATCAAATATATGATTCCATTGCATACCAGAAAAATGGCATTACTATGAATAATAATTTTGTGCATCAGAGCCAGATCGCATGGGATATGGTATTGAGAGGCTTTGTACCTGCCAAATGGGAAATGATTACTACATCCTTAAAGCCAAAAGGTAAATGGATGAAAACAATGAGTTTGATCATCTCAACATTATGGAAAATATGGAAAGAAATGTGGTCTCATCGCAATAACTCAATTGATCCATTATCCCGATATCATGCACAAATTCAAAATAACACCAACATATTGAATTTACAAATCATCTATAGCGTAAAGGATAACTATACAGAACACCTGCAACAGATGTTAGCCTAATCTTTTGAAGAACATTGCTTACAGCCTCAGCAAGAAGTCACTGAATCGATAAATATGTACTGCGGAATGTTTTAGAGTTTTGTCGAAAGTCATCAAGCTGGTTTATGGAATAAAACATAAAACCAAAGAATACTGGATTAATGTGAACCAAACTTCTGAATAAAAGGTCCTCTGCTAAGGACCCGTGTGAGTCCATGCTAAACTCCACAGTAGGTGGGTTGAGGGTAGTTTAGGATAGCACGTAAAATATAGATCAATTTAATACGACATGAGTAAGTGAGAACACATGAAAAACGATAATTCTAGCTTCCTTTAAGAACAACATGAGATCAACTGTAACAGGTTTTGCTTTTAATATGAATATTTTAACAACAGAAAGTTACTATTTCAAAAAAGCACCTTAAATCATAAATGTTTGAATGCCAAACCAAAAACCTGCTGAAATGGAGAATCATAAAATCTTTAATTTCCATCAGGCATCGACATTTCCAGCGTTTTTCTCTTATTTAAGTCACTTGTCTTCCTCACTCTAGAGGCATTAGTTTTGCCAAAGATTAACACATCAATATTGACTACATTTGTCCGTAATGATAAAGAATTTGTATGAATCATGTTTTGTTAGCCCCTCTTGGAGGCATGTAACAGACAACGTGTTAACTAAAGAGGTTGTCATCCCCATTTCTATTTATTGGAGATTCATTCACAGCTCAAGTTAGTTCCTAGGCAATTAAGCAAAATGATGCCCGACACTGCAATCATTCTTTCCCTTCCAAGGAGAAGAAGATTTCTATTGAGTCTAGCCTACTATCAAATTCGAAATCATTATGAAACATGTATCTAGTTAGGCTACATGAATTACTCTCAGATCATTCTCCGAATTATGCAGCCATCGCTCTTACATCAAATTTCTTTTTGTGAGAGTTAGATTGCTTGTCAAGGTTATGGGTATGCTTCTGCTGACTCTTTTCATGTTCTTGCTTTATATTCTGCAAAACCTCACAGTAGACACTGTTTTGAAGTGTATTTTCCTTTGTCCCGCTGGATAAGTTGTCCATATTATACAAATCTTTTTGTCGACCTAATCTCTGCTTCGCCAAGTGTATAGAATCTGTCAATTCGTCAAAGTCATCGACAGAGTCGATTGTCGAACCTTGTTCCTGCGTTGATTTATACATTTGATAATTTGTAGACTTACAATTTCGACCACGTGAACTGGGGTTAGATTGTACATTGCTCTGCAGTTTATCGCTTAGAGCTCTATCAAGGCAATGATTTAAGGGAACTGAATAATCTTCTAGTGAATACTCCAATACACTTAATGAAGTTAGTGCCATCCCGTTTGATAGCTTTAGTTCAAAATGTTTCATCGCTAGTAAAAATATTGTGGTTTTCAATTTATGACTTAAATGACTTGTCAAAGGAATGCTGTTTTGTATTCAGTGTTCTCCTTGAGTTTTCGGCGAATTCCATGTCTTGCATACTCTGCTTCAAGTTCTGCATTCCTTATATCGAGCTTGCAAAAGAAGAATTAGTAGTCTCATTTTTTGAATTCTGATTCAAAAATCACATCAACTTGTGCACAATTTTCTTAGCTAAGGACACATGCCATGTGAGCAAGCCGTTAAAACGTACCGACAGCAACTATTATGAAAGAAGCTGCGAAGTTAGGTAAAGTTCGCTTGGCAATAAAACATTGAGTGTACTATCAACATTTTTGAGAGCACCCCGTGATAACACCTTCAATGTGATAGATCGGTGTTTCATAACGTTTGAAGAATCAATCTTTCTCACCCAACTGTTGTCTCTGTGCAAAGTCACTGGTCTGAAATTACGCTGCTTCATCGTTTTCTCAACCTCCTTAATTGATTTGCAAACTTTGTCGTTCAAAATCAGCCCTGGAAGACTAACGGGAGAAAGTCAAAAAGCGAGAAAGCGACGTCGAAAAATGATTGATCAACAATACTTTTTCGAAAAGTGATAATTCTCTTGAACATGAAATAGTGAAACTTTAAGGATGCAGATCAGAGTGTTATTCAAAGAGAACTGAAAAAGTATTTGTGTTTAGTATTTTGAAGTATCTGCCTAATAGTATAATAACTCAATTAATTGTTTACTGGTAAAAGCTTCAAGGATCCAAAGAAACGTCCCGAAATTGTATTTTTCCAACTTTTATCACAAGTTCCTTTCTTGAGTTCAATCTTCTTTCATCACACCTTAGGATGTGATGAATATTTTCACTTACTTGATTACAGCATTGGCATCATTCTTTTGTTGTGGGGTGTATCATATATATGAATTCTTGACAGGATGTGATGCTATGTCTTGTTCACATGAATCTACTTGCCCTGGAGATTATGCTGAGAGCTATCACATTCAATGGTTATCAACAATGCCCTTCCATTTCTATCTAATGCATGTCAATGTTACAACCAATAAAAACAGCTTATTTAATTTCAAAATTGTGATAAGCCTGATGTTACTGAGTCCCTAGCTTTTAATTGTGATTAATAACTGAATGACTTTGGCAGTTATTATTACTGTTGTCATGAGATATTGATCTCGCTTAATCACTAGTCACTTTCACCTCTCAGATGATAGTAACTTATCTTCTGTTGTATTTACTCTCAAATTTATGCAAATGGAATGAGAGAAATACTCTTTGGCATACTTCAAATCATGAAACGTAACAACGTGCTTCTTGCTCTACAGTGAGATATAAAACGTAGACACAGATAAATTATAGACTATTTTATTGCTTTTCTGTTAGTCTTGTTTAATCTTGAAACTTCTCTCAATAGATGTTCTCAAGAGATCTTTGTGATTAAACTTGAAGATTCGCAATCTTGCTCTAAGCTTCCTCCCAACTGCTTAGATAACTTGCTTCAACCTTGTGCATAAGGATAAGTTTGTTGTCCTTAAGGATAAGTTAGTTTAGACCTTCAATTCTTTATATTTAAAGAGTTGTCTTCTAATTTAGATCTTTATTTTAGATCATTGTTATAACCGTCTTACTTTAGATCCGGTCCTGGATTGTCTAACAATACTCTCCATTTTTAAGCAATAGTTATGCCTCACTAAGTTTATCATAGTAAACTTGCGGTCAATATAGAATAGGAT
>CAAAJI010000038.1:126698-137088 GCA_900642245.1 Fragilaria radians
AACGGTATAGGACGTCTCCTTACACCAGTGCAGATACACATCTCCTACCTTAATATAACATTGTTTAACCTGTTATTTCTTACAACCTATTGTGTTAGGGATTTGCTTCTTGATCCTAGTCAAGGTAGGTCACTTCTCGTAGCTTTACTTGTTCTTATTCTTTGACGAAAAGTCTGTACCATTGTCTCACCAACACAATATTGATCAAAACATCCTTGCAGTGCTCTAGTATAAAGTGATACCCAGTATAGAAATAGGGGTGCCTGAAGATCCATTCTCAGGTATAGAAATTGTACCAATGTTGTCAATTTTAACCATGATTGGAAGCCTCAATAGAATTCTCAAACCTTCAAGAAAAGTAAAGACATCTATTCTTCAGACATTGTCCCATATTTTCCTTAACAAGTATATGATGATGCCGGTGATGCTGATTCAAGTTTGTGAATCTCCTTCCCAATCACTTTCACTGTAAATTGCAAGATTCCAATCTTCTTCTGCCTACGTTTAAACTTTTAGAAAAAACATCTTAATCTCAAGGACATATTTGACCACGCATGGCATTTCCCATTTCCTAGTAGTCAAGGCAACAAAGGTTGCAGCATCCAGTTGATAAATCTCTTCGAGCATTACAATGTTTGGTTGCCCCTTAATGTAATTGCAACATGACAACACCTCACTGACTATGGGATTGTATACGTGGTCAATCCCTTCAATCTCATCTGTGGGTGGCATTTTGTTCATGGAGGGGAGCCAGGAGTAATACAGATCTCCATTTCACCACCTCAAATACTCAATCAATTTGGTTGCATGGTCCGAGGTGTTCCACTATCCCACCTTTGGTCAACCTTAGAACTTAGAAAGGCATTTAATTTGATGTTATCTGTCAAGTCAAGAACATGGGATGATGCGCAACGATATGAAAGTTCCCAAACCCTTGGCTGTGCCTTCAACAGCAAAACAGGTGATAAAAAGCTGATTGCTCCAATTTAAGTAGAAGATCTGAAGGTCATGAAAGTGACATTGACAACATAAGAACAGAAGTTGCTGATACTGTATTTAATCAGTTTTTGGAATATATTGAAAGATTTTATGCAGAGTTGAAGCTGAGTGTGAATGAGCGATGCAATCATATCTTGGGAGCGCTTTTTGTCGCTATCGGACTCGTTGCTTGAGTTTTTGATGGCCGCGGAATGAATATTTTCAATATGAGACCACATTAGACATATTTTTGCTACATTCTTTTGCTTCTTCATCAATCATAACTTCATAGGATCAAATCGTAGACTGAACTATTCCGGATTCTGCTGAAGAGAAAACAATAAATGCAACAACTACACTAGCAGGCTTATGTTGATCAAGGTATTCCACTAGCTGTAAGATGCTACTATTCTTTATATCGTTCATTTATTGCACAGTGTCCGTGATAGGGTTTGCCCTTGACAAGAAATATTAAGAATGTGAAAATGAAAGGTACCAGAAAAATCCATAAAATGAATAACGCTATTGCCGAGACTTTCATTTGACGCTCAAACCTCGATAATTTAGTTCATCAGTTTGTTTCCATGTACGTAGTTCGATATTCTAGACCAGCAAGAACTCTTGGGCCTCCCGCTTGAGCGGCCCAAAGGTCCATTCTAGCTCCACTTAAAACCTCGTCAGCCAGTGTTAAGACTAGGCGAGCGATAAGATTCGCGATTTGGTTTCGGAGCATCCCACTTCCTAAAGCTCGTTCGTGCCAACGGTCAAGAATTTTCAAACTTTGGGAAACGTCTTCAGATGTCGCTCGAACTGCAGCTTCAAATTCTTCCGGCTTTGTTCTTCGGTGGTTGATCCCTTTGCCTGCCAAACCAATGTGACGAATCATGTCACTTTCTGTTATTGGCTTGAACGAAAAAGTTAAGGAATGCCCCAATATCTGGAATTCGATTCCCTCTGCAAAGTCAGAGATGACATGAGTTATAAGGGTGATCATGTTTGCGAGAAGTGCGCGCTGCCAAGCAAGTGGAAACAGTTTTAGCAACGGAGCAGATATTTGGCAATGAGATAAAAGTGTTTCCACAACCGCGTCACGCTGCATAAATGTCTCCTCGGATATTTTAGGACCCTTCTTTTTCCTCTTGCGGCTCTTCAGAATTGCCCCCTTGATAGCTTCTTCTGCGTAATCGTTGCGGGGCAGGGCGTTTTTACTGATTGGAGGCAGATCTGGTATTTGCTCCATGAAGAGGCGAATATCTGAATGCGCCATAACATTTATACCATGCAAAGCAGAAATCATCCTTGCAAGTGATGTCATAATAGCTCTGCAAACAGCCTTATAGCCAGCCATTTCAGTTGTTTCACCAATTTTTTCCCCAAGACTTCCACCCTTTCCAATGGATTGACGCAGAATCCAGCTGCCTCCACCTCCATTGCCAGTCCTTAACTCATAGGGTTGCGAAGTTTTTTTTGGATATTCAGTGTAAAGTCGACTTGCATCAGCGGATGGAGTAAGCAAATCATCACCTATGCTTTCATCTTCCTCATCATCGAATCCTATTCCGCTTTTCCAAAGATGCGTATGATTCATCTTGATGAGGCGCCCGTGTGCAAATAAGTCATCAAGATAGTCTTCAACAAGTGACTCAGAAGGGAAGCTGAATTGTCGAGTGAACTTCAAAGAACCGTTCACTTCATCTTTTGTAGTGGTATAGTTGTAGAGTGGATTCGGCCGCCTTTGCAATGCATCTTTTTCACATGCAAGCTCAAAAAGCTTTTTTTGGCCGGAAGTAATTAGTCGATCAATTTCCATGACACGCCTTTGACTGCTGATTATTTCGTCATTGATGGCAGGATTTTCCTCGCTTGATAATTGCGAAATCTCTGTGTTATCTTCATCAATTACCTTGTTCACAGTGTCAACCGTGGGAAAACTATCATCGCTTCGACGTCGATTAAAAATATTCCGTCCTTCTGATTCACCCTTTACATCCTCCTTGAGTTCGACCAATTTTCTTGCCCTTTCAATTGCAACAATACGACGACGTATCATTCCCAGATCTTCTTCATCCAATATTTCCATTTCTTCTTCTGATGTGCCTTCTGGATGAGACATAGTACTAGGTTTGCCACTCAAAACTCCATGTAATCTAGTGACTTTGGAGAGAAATTTCCTTACTGGTCGCAGTGGTCGCGAGATCCGTAGGTTGGGATTCAAAAAGCTGAGCCCTAGTGACAAAGCTCCGTCGACAACTCTCCACTGCATAAAATTGAAGTTAAAGATGTTCCTTCCAATTCAACAATAATTTCGTTATAGATAAAAACTTACCACGCCGGACGATACGTATTGACTGTCTCCAACAACAATCTCTGGTCCCAAATTATTATTCTTTTTGTTATTATATTGAAGTGTAGCTGTATCTTCCTCCAGTCTTTTTTCTTCTGCGTCATCAACATTAGAGGAATTTAGGATGTCTTTGGAGCTATCATCGAGATTTGAAGTGTTTCCCTCAGGCATTAGAGGTACCCTATATGTGTCATTTTGTTTCCCATTGATAATCACTGAATTATTACTATCTTCTTTAGAATATCCAATTTTCTTCTGGACACCAATTTTAACCTCTTGAGGTTTGGCCTTTTCCATTGTTGATAATTCTTTCTGTTCTTTCTCGGCGGAATCCTCGGGCGATTCCAGGGTAATGTTACTAGTTTGAAGCTCGGAAACATTTGCAACTTTCGAAATCTTCCTGTGACGCTTTTTAGAAGGTTTTCCAGTATTCTCCGCTTGCTTCATAGAATGATCGGATTGAGTATGGTTATCGCACGGCTTTTCGCTCTCGGCATGTGATACAAGTTTGGAACCCTCTAATTCCTCATTCAAATCGTCTGATGGAAAGTCATCAAACATGGATCCACGAATGTTTGCCCACCAAAATTTAGATATTCCTAACATTGGTTGTGACGAATTTTTACTTATGTCATTCAGTATTGGCCTTTCCTCCTGCAAACTTGAATTGGGACTTCCAAGTGATCTAGAGCCCAAACCAAATGACAAAAACTTACGGCTGGGTCTTTGCACTGTGAGTGCACCTCCCCTTCGACCTTTCGCTGGATCCTTAGGCTCCGAATCATGCACGAGAGCATCTTCTTTAGCAGTAGCGTAGAGTTCAAACAATGCTGCAGGATTCCAAAACTGACGTGAATATTTGGTGACATCGGCTTTATTTTCTTCATTTCCTCCACGAAGGATGAAGATATCCTTTAAAAAATAACGAGGATGCTCCATAGCAGAGCATCCCGTCGTATGCACGGCCAAAAGGATAGTGAAGAATACCAATGAATTTGTATTAGTATTCTCTTTAGTCTGACACCATCTCATCCTTTCTCAAACAAGTTTGAGACCGCGATTTTGTTTCAAAAGTTTAAGTCTGTCCTTCTACTGTCGGAATGGACTGAAATAGTTATGCGTCACCTGTTTAGGATTATACAATCCGGTAGCAACTTCTAGCTATGGTGCAACTTTTGAATAAACTTACACGTACTAAGAATCTAACGACGAGTAAACGAGTAAAATCTTACGTAAAATTCAAAATTATGCGTTAACCGTATTTTTCTCGGGCAGGCAACATTCAAGTTACTCGTCTCAGCAAATCTTATTTCACATGATTTCTTATCGCATCCATCCAAACTCTATATATTGGGAAAAGAAAAAAATTGTGCAAATTAGATTTTATATTAGCTCTAGAGTTAGTATGCGCTTTTAACGATTTGGCCAGCCAACTGTGTGCTTGGAAACTAAGGATTTTATGTATGGGTTTATGCGTACCATTTGAAAGCCTTTATTATTTGGGCTTATAGTGAAAGAAAGGTATGCTTATTTTTATGAATTAAATCAGATACTACTTTGGGATCAGTATTAAAGCCATTGAGATATTCCACTTATCATTTTGACTTTTTAAAAAACACTAAATTTATTTTCCAATTATAAGCATGCATTATGATTTATGCTTCCAGCAAAAAATAATTCTTTTCAAATTTGTAATGAGAGAAAAGTGAAAAGTACTTCCTACTTGCACCATGAAACATCTCCGATACTGACAAAAAAGGCATTATCATTTATCAGTAAAGGTTGTAGTATCCTTAGTATTTTTTCTCTCAACATACTCCAATCTGTACCTTTGTCTTGTATGGAAACGGAAATGTTTTATTAGTCTCACAATTTACACAAAATATGATTTTATAGCATATTTTGTTTTAGAACTAATTTGTCCTTTTCACAAATCAAAAGAGATTTTGAAATCATCACAAATATAATTTTCATTGGGAAAGCTTGCGTAGGCACTTATGCTATTGGAAAAGCACAAGGAAAAAGATGATATATATGCTATAGGAGCAATGAGTCTGCAGCCATTTTGACAAGAAATGTATAATATAAATATTGTGATAATGATACTGTTAGTGAATTGGTTGGTGTCATCGTTGCAGTTAATAGGCACAATCGATTCTATAGCATACTGGAAGACATTATTCATCAAGTTTTGGCGGTAGAATATGGATTTTAGATTCCTAAAGTATTAGTGTATGTTCAATCTAGCCGCGCAACTTAGTGTGCTTAACTTTCTTTGCGTCATGTTTCTTTTTGGCGTACTTGTCAGCAAAGCCTTGGACAAGTTTCTGATAGTTTTTATCCTGGCGTTGCTGATTGTTAGTTTTGGTTACAATTTGCACAACATCTTCATCGTCCAGACGATGTCCTAGACCACAACGTTGCGGTGAGTGTTTGGCGCTCGTTCCCCAAACTAGGGCGTAATTAAAATCTCGAAGCATTTGACTGGAAATATTTCCACAAAAAGAGCTGACAGCTGTCCCCTTACGAATCGTGCTTAGTACAACGGGCTCTGCCAAGTCAGGTTGTTCGCCTCGACGCTTGGTGTAAACACGAGTGAGACCCAAGTATTCCCAGATTTTCGTCTTGAGAGGGTCATCTTCCTGCGGGAGGCCTATGTTGAAACCTTGCCTCACAGATCCGACTAGAGAATGTGGCATGCGCGCCAAAGAATCGATTTCTTCAATTGTGACAGTATCGATTTTGTTGTACAAGTAAAGACATGGCTTGTATTCTCGGTTACCCTGAATCACATCCACCAATTGATCAACAGTAATATCCTCACGCGCAAGAATATCCGCATTGCTAACTCTGTATTCTCTCAAAATTTGAGTCGCGACTTTCCCAGGGTCAGGTCCAAGCTGTGTCAATGGAACGGTTGAGGCCAGTTTTACTCCACCTGTCGCCTTTTTCGTATAAGTCACATTCGGTGGTCGTTGATTCAAACGAATACCTACCGTTTCCAATTCCTTTTCCAAAATTTCTCTATGACGATTCAAACCTTCCTTACCAGCATCCAGAACAATCAATATGGCATCGGCATTTCGAGCAACCGCAATGACTTCTCGTCCTCGTCCCTTACCATGAGCTGCGCCTTCAATAATACCTGGTAAGTCCAAAATTTGTACTCGAGACCCTTTATATTGCATTGTCCCTGGGATGCATGTTAGGGTTGTAAATTCATAGTCCGCAGCCTCGGATTCCGTTGCTGTAAGTTGATTCAAAAGCGATGACTTTCCCACGGATGGAAATCCAATGAGAGCGACTCGAGCGTCTCCTAATCGAGCAACATCAAAGCCTTCTCCGGATCCACCTCCACCTCCACCTCCGGATTGTTCAACTAAGAGTTCGTTGCGTAACTTCGCTAGTTTAGCCTTGAGAGTACCGAGATGATACTAAAAAGGTACGAATTGGTGCTGGTCAGTGAATTTAAGTATATTCGAAACACGTTGGAAGCAACAACACAACATCGAAGACGGAAATCTTACATTTGTTGCCTTATTCTTCTGTGTTCTAGCCATTTCGGACTCGATCTCCTTGATACGCTCGAGAATCCCCATCGTGAAAGATATTACAAGTATGGATGCCGCTTGATATGATTGAAATGCTCTAAATTGTACTTGTGTGAGATGAACCCAAATCCTACTATATTTTTTCAACACCTCCTCCTCCGGTGTGTGGCTCAGAATATGTATTATGTAAATTGGCTCTACGTTTAAGGATTGGAAAAAACTTTTCTTTACAAGTGTATACAGAAGAGAGGATGACCAAAATTAAATCCATGTTTTTTTCATAGAGTAATACTCAAAGTTATCAATGCAAATAATACAACATGCAATAAATAACTTGAATGTGATCAACTTACCTTATCTTTTATCACATTTCTTGGATATTTATCATTTAATGCTATACCAAGAGTGACGATCAGCAATACAGAATTAGCAGCGTAATTGAAGGTACAGGGCTCTTGAGAGTTTTCCAGCCACTTCAATCCAAACTTAGGTCAAAAGAATGAGATTTTTTCCCCTTGGAGATCAGAAAACCAAAGGAAATCCTGCGTATCTCTCTTTTTATCTCATACGTCTCTGGACAAAATAATCTCGTATGTGCAATGACTTCCCTAAAGGAAAGTGCATAATTCAAGAATCTTAGAGGGATTTAAATGAAAATGCAAATTAGTCTTGCTATCATTATTCTGATTCAATGAATTCGTCTTTCTCATTGATGTTAACTTCAATTTCACACATCTACAGTGTTGGCAAAAATGTTTCAAATGGCTAAGTGATGGTATACTCAATTTGAAATTTTGATCTAATGTGATTATTTCTATATTTTGACCTGTATTCAAATCTTGCAAAGACTTGAAATGCAGCATGATTGAAATGATTTGAATCATATGAGGAAAAAAGTTCGAGAGAGAGGATCCCTTCCTTTTGTGTAGGGAAGATTTCCTACGAACTTAATTGAAACTTTATTGATATAGCGTGATAGCAAGTAGTAGTAGGATATGATCAAATCAGATGTTGTACGGTTTATAAAAGTGACTTAAGAACTAAAATGGCTTGACGGAAATCATGATGACATACCTCAAAAACTTAATTCCTTAATTTCTTTAGGTTCGATCGCCATACATAGTAACAGAGCATACATACAATGGAAATGTATTACTTCGAATAAATCGCCAAAAAAGTATGGCTTTTGCCAAGAATAGCGATCTATGTAATTGTAATCATTGTACTAAATAAGAAACTTCTCACGCTCGGTTTCATTTTCAACTACATAGTGTTGTATTTGATAGTAGTACTTAACTACATACACCCCAATTCTAGTGTTTGATGGGAAATGTGGATGAGGCTTTACCCTCTTGTCCTAGACTCCCCCCCCCCCCCCGTACACTCTTTCTCTGCCAAAGCAAAAAATGGTTTAAAAGGGTGAGATATATAATCTCGAAAACGTATTTATGGATGAGGATGCACGTTTAAACTGCTAACTAGTCTTGAAGCAAGTTTACAACTGACTCTGAGGGGTTATTCTCATTCCTTATTGCTGATAACTGAACAATATAGAACCGGATCCTTGTAGATCAAAGTGAAAGTGATGATTGATACTTTCGACTTGGATATCTGGATGATGTATAGAAATGATCCCAAACTTATCAGCTATCTCTTAGAGGGATTATTGCTGATAAATGAGCAGTATAGAACCGGAACCTTTTGTGGATCAAAGTGGTAGTGATGATTGATAGTTTCGAATTGGATATCTGGATGATGTATAGAAATGATCCCAAACTTATCTTCAATCTCTTAGACAAAGTCAGAAGTCAAATTTAACTAAGCCTAAAAGTCAGATCTTGTTGCACTTGCAATTCAACTTGTGAATGAAGCATCAAAATGATGAAGTTAAACACAAACATGATTTCTGTTGAAGAAAAGGCTACAAGTATACCTCATATTGTTCATTGTTCCACACGCACAAAATCTAGGAAGGTACAAGGTAGCATCTGATTGAGCTATTGATGCTATGCTTCTTAAAGTGATAGCCCATGTATATCTTTACTATGTACTGCCATCAATTTCCAATCGTAATTGCTTTCATGACCTTCAATCTATCGCAAAATTATTTGCTCCTAATTCAAGGGGATACCCCTGCACCGCGCAAGCAATAGAATTTATATCATGTATTTGTTTGCGTTTCAAAAATCAGGAAACGGAAAGCTGTGTTGCAAACCGATTTCGTATATTCAATCATACATATGATCCCATTTCTAAATTTTGCAACAAACGTAGTAGTGCTTGGTGCAATGACAGGCTTGTTGAAAAATTACAGTTCCCACAATGGCATTGGAATTTTCACTTCGTTCAGCACATTAATGGCGAATATATAAATGATCGAAATGGTGCAATCGATGGATCAACGATTCCTTTTACTCTCCCAGTAAAATGTTTTCGCTAGGTATTGAAGCACTTTATACACTGCCGTGAATCCAAGCTATACGGGAGAAGATAATTGACGCGATCGAAAATTTTCATAGTTGATGGGAAATTGGCACGGGTCTTTTCAAACATGACATGAGTTCAAGTAAAGAAAGGAACAGGTATGTAGGACTCTTATTTGTTAAATTTCCTATGATTTGAAGGTCCAAAGCTGTCAAGTGCTTTAGTGCATGAGTTCCTTCGAGAAGAAGCCTTTAACGAACCTGCTTGCTAATCACATGCCTAGGCTTATTCAAACCAGCTGGAAGAATCGACGGAATCTCAAGAGAAATCTCACTAATTTTTCCCCCAAGCTTTTTCGCTGGAGGTTCAAGGAGCTTTATCCTTTGATAATTACCAGTGATGGCTAGGGGTAACAAACCGAGATGCGAGTCAGTTCTGAACTTAAGACAAGATATTCAAACTATTGGGGCGTACCTTTCTCGTAAGGAGCGAAGTTTTTCAGAGATTCAGGCAATCTGAGGAGTTAAATTACAATAATGGTTTGTTGAGGTACACTCTGAATTATGCGATGTCGAGAAGCTCCTTCGAAGTTTCAAGACTAATTTTGATTTGGTAGAAGTCACAATAAACTTACACTGAGTAAACTGTCTTGTTAGTAATCACTTTTGGGATTGGTGATAATACAGTGAAAGGTCTCATGTCGTTTGTTGTTGTAACACGCTTCGTTTGTGGCGACGTTATTTATCTCTTATTCTGGGTTAGAAGTTTCAGACAAACGAACTCACTATCCAATTATCTGTCTGATGACGTATTCTATGGGAACAAATGTTGCTGAATAACTCAGCCCTTAGTGAATGAACCTCAAGGGCTGTCACTTCAAAGAAGATTTTCGAGATATTCCAAATAGCGGAACCACTTCAGTTTAGATAACTTATTAATGTGGCAGTGCACAGTATTTGTAGTTTTCCAGACATGTTTAGGACACGCTTGGCATTATGAAATTGGGCTATTAAAAAAGTGTTAATACAAAGTAACTGCAGTTTCCTGACATGTTTAGGAAATGCTTGGCATTATGAAATTGTGCTTAAAGGTT
>CAAAJI010000038.1:146738-166056 GCA_900642245.1 Fragilaria radians
ATCAGCAATTAGACTTTCAACACTTGAAGGTTGATTTGAATCAACAGCGATTATATTTTCAACACTTATCCATCATATTCTTCATGGGAACACCTATGCATCTTAAAAAGTCATATCTGTACAAAATTTTAGACTCCATTGAAAAATATAAGTTGAGAAGTAGATCTGTCATAATGAAAATACTGGTATGATGAGCTTTGTAAGGAGCTCAAATTTCAGATATAGAAAATGTTGTTTATCAGATTCACCTTTTTGTGTAAGCAACTAAACACAATGTTTTACCAAATAATGTTTCATAGCTACACAAGCACAGCTAGATTCTGGATATCATAGACTCTAAATGTGAAATTTATTGCTGAAGGTCATGTTCGAATACGTTTGAGTAAAACGTTGAGTGACTTTGGCATAAAATCAGGAGATCCTCATCCTACTACAAAATATAGAAAATCCTTTCTGGCAGACCGACTCCTGCTTACAGCCGATAACACCTGCTGTACTGAATCAGAACTGAATATATTGTATTTTTGTCTTTTCGAAATATCAAATACTACCGGTGTGAGAATAGAAATATGCCATTGAAGCATTGATTGATCGTTTAACCAAGAAGTTGTTTACCTAATTAAGTATTAGTTATGTATTTGCCAACTAATTTAGCGCAAGTTCTGAAAGGTCTTCAAGTTCTCAAGTGCCCAAATCTCATAGACGCTTGTTTGACAGCTTAACAACATGGAAATTGCAAAAGATACAGCTCACGAAGGAAATCTATCGTTATAGCTATATTGATCAAACCTACCCTCGGTCATTGTATTCCGTCGTAAAGCAAAAGTGCAAATTGTGTAAATCATAAAGGTCTAATGTGTAACTGCCTTAATCGTTGGGAGTAGAGTATGCGCCAATTAATAGTTAGAAATACTTCCAAATGTAAACTCGTGTTTGTGCCCTCATAACCTAATCGAAAAAAGTGAAAGAACAATTCCATTGTGTTCCACTAATGGTTTTACAAGGGTATGTCATTCTAGTTTCCAAAGTTTGATTGGCTTTTTTGCGAGTTCATTGACATTGCATAATCTCAGTACAGCATGAAAAACGGAAGTCGTATTCTTCGTTTTAGATATAACATACCATGGGTATGTTTCATGCTTCTCTTGATGGCAATATGTTGTCACGCAAGGGCGACGATCACTCATCCATTGACACTTCGTGTAGGAGGTACCGATGGTGCTGCATCGGGTCCTCTCCACCTCTTTCTTCGCACCATCCAAGAGGCTCGTCGTCACCTAGCGGCAGCTGCAGTCGCACGATCTGTGTCCATCTTTGCTATGTATCCGGTCGATACCATTAAAACTCGTATCCAGATGGATCAAGCTAATCCATTGCGACTAGAAGGATTATACAGAGGAGTGTCAGGGTCCTTGCTTGGTCAGGTACCTTATGGGTGAGTTTTCATTTCAAGCTAGACTATGTTTTAATTGCTGAAGTCTTGATCTAATCTCTTACGAAACGAAACTGTCGTTGCTATCCTTTAGAGTTCTCACGTTTGGTTCCTACGAAATGTACAAGTCCGCCTTGCTTAGCAAATTTTCGGGCGTTAATCCTGTCTTTCTTTATGCTGCTGCCGCCATCCTAGGAGATTTAACCGGATCAGGATGGCTTTGTCCCTCAGAAGTTGTCAAGCAACGGATGCAGGCAGGAATGTATTCAACAACAGGTGAAGCCGTTCGATCAATTCTACAAAAGAAAGGAATAGCAGGGCTGTACGAGGGATACCTTGGTGGTGTTGCTCGCGACGTACCGTTTCGTGTCGCGCAACTCTGTTCCTACGAAGTAACCAAGACATTCTACTTGAAATTTAAGAAAAGGAGGCTTCAGGCCAACTCACTGTTACCTAATGGTAAACGAAATCCCGCTTTCAAGGAGGACAATAACAAAAATAGAGTTATCCCCCGTTGACACGGCAGCTTGTGGAGCCATCGCTGGTACATTTTCCGCTGCAATAACTACTCCATTGGATCGCATTAAAACACTGCTTATGACCGATAGCGCCGCCTATGGTGGATCTGTAGCAAGTTGTGCTGCAAAGATTTGGCGTGAGGAGGGTATGGTCGGATTCTGCACTGGATTAGTCCCTCGTGTTACGTATATTGCTCCCAGTGTGGTAATTTTCTTTATTGTATATGAACAAGTCCAACAACGACTTTCCAGTACCTCCCCTCGAACCAAGGCATCATAATCTACAATTCTCAAATAACATAAGATCATTTCCTAAGTTAGTTGTTTCGGTATGGAATTTAGCAGATTACCAAAAGTTTGGACTCCAATAGAATTTTTGGATCTTAGTGGCAATTATTACGACTTATGATGTAAAAGAAGAAGGCATTGTTACGTATTAAACAAAGAGTCACATCCTTCTAGGATTGCAAGGTTTGAAGATCCCTGTTAGCCAGAACAAAGCTCAAAGAAATAAACTAAGAGAGACCATCCCTTTATAATTCTAATCATAATCGTTGTATGCTCAAATAGAAACATCTCTCATTCAATAGATTGATTGGAATGTTACTTTATAATCAAATAAATCACAGTTGTTGATCCGAAAGTAAGATCAATCACGGCGATTGTCCTTGTGGATAATCAAGGATATCATATGACATCATAAGTTCAGAACTAGAAATTAACCTTAAACTGAAAATGGATTTGAAATCTACTTATCTCAAAAGCCTTCCTATTATATCTTTGTATGATATACTCACTACCTTGCCTTTCCTGGGTGTAACATTGAAAATCACGTAGGGTACAAGTTTCTTTATTTTAGCGATAACTGACTGTGAAAAATGAAAATAATACATGATTTTTCTATGCTAAAGAAAGAGAACCTCGACATTTGATCCTAGTTCGCAATCTGTCTGGAAAAATCCTATTTTCCAAATTCGAAATAGCTTGTAGAGAGGGAGAGATTCAACTTACTTGCAGGGAATATTGAGAATGAATCTGATTTTTTGGATGCTAAGTACAGTAGAGCACTGAGTTAATTAAAAACGAAAAAGAGCAGCATCATCCACAACAATAGCAACAGCAGCAGAAATAAGAATAATAAATGCAACAGCAACAACAGCGACACAGCTCTTAGCCACAATAATAAGTGAAAAGAAGTAATTTCAATACAATTCTTGAATGTAAAAATTCTCTGATGAATCTACAAGATAAGCCCAGAATTGTAGTTTAATCAAATGTTGTAAATGCAGATATTGATAAGCTGCAATTCAACATACCCTAAAATTGTACTTATCTAAAAGGCTATAAATTTATCCATCGTCGTCTCTACAATTCCATGAGTCCGTAGCTGCCCAGTGAAAACTTCCGAGAGTAATACACTGAATTTGTTGATTAAGACATTGATGCTGAAAGGTATTGAACTTTCGAGGATGTGGTGTCAAGGATAAGACGGTTGGAGAATATCGTGGATAAAGGATAAACACGAAGAAAGTTTTAAAGTGTGATTTAAATCAAAATGAAGTAATGTAATAAACACAATTATTTGGAGTGAATTCATAGTATTTTATTTTAACTAGGCTAGAGTTGTCAAAACATACTTCGAAGTATCAAAGAAACAACCTAGCTGTGGAATTAATTGTCGAAAGTGGTAAAGAAAATTATTTTTTGTTTTTTTGAAGAAAGAATAAAAGATCAAACATAGAAGAAACCTATGAGAGGGAAGGCAAACTGCCAACTTTTGATGGCAATCCGAGACATTTTGCAAGCTGGTGGAAAATGCAACCATGCCTAAACTCAAGGGTATCTTGAAAGAAGTAAGGAACGTGAACTTACTGGGGGAAAAGGTAATTGAAGAAAGTGAAGAAATAGCAAAAGAACAGCAAATAGTAATATGAAAAAATTAAGCCATGGCAAGTTTCTCCGTGGCATTTACCACTGATAAATCAATGAATATGGTTTATGCTGCATCATGAGAGGGTTGGCAAGAAGGAGAAGCGCCTTAAACACAATTATTTGGAGTGAATAAATATTATTTTAATTTTACTAGGCTAGAGTTGTCAAAACATTTGGGGGATGTCTCAGAATGATATTTCTTGTGCGTAATTCAAAAAAATTGAATTGATGACTTGAAACCATTACTCAAAATACCACTAACCTTGATTAGAGTTCTTGCCTTACAATTTCACAATTTGTTCTAAAAAGGTAATACGTCACAATAAAAAATTCCTTACTCCACAATTTGGAATTGGTTTATGAAGTTCCTTTGCATCCTAGCGGCATACGCCATTACACCTCTTTTTGCCTTTACACCGCTATTATCCATCGATCGAAA
The DNA here is from genome assembly GCA_900642245.1 of Fragilaria radians. NCBI lineage: Eukaryota > Bacillariophyta > Fragilariophyceae > Fragilariales > Fragilariaceae > Fragilaria > Fragilaria radians. Next base: position 151,060 of record CAAAJI010000038.1, read on the forward strand.
TACAGCAGGATGGCGATTGCAGCCACTCCAGATGGCAACTTGGTCTGATTCACGTGCTGTCCAAGAGTATCAAGCATTCCTCTCATCGGGACGGCAAGACATTGAAAAGAGGCCTGATCTTCCTAGCGCAATCATCCGATTGAATGATAGTGATGGCGGTGCTGGAACTGATAGTTCTAATGAAATGGCGAATGCAATTTTCAAAATGGGCCTGGGGGATGATGTTATTTTGGTTCCAGGTCAAGATCCTCCGACAAGCATTGGAGGGTTTACAGAATATCCCATCTACATTACTCTCCCTCCACAAGTGTTATTGAACTTTTTAAAGAACCTTTCTCCATCCTTAGAAGCACGTCGCGACGACTTTGTTTTTCTTTCGGGTGGATTGCAATACGGAAATATTGAAGAACGTCTTAAAGGATACGGGGTTTTGTAGGGATGCTATGACACAATTTTTAGTCACCGGTTTCAAGATCAAGCCATTCATCCAGGATATAAGTGTCAACCTTGGCACAAGCGCCAATGGAGAAGAAAAGATAGCTGGAGAATGCGTAGTATGTGGTAAGTGGAGTGGATCTATAGAAGAAAGATTAGACCGACACAGCATCGTGTGCAAGAATGTGTTCTATCGAGAGTGGAGACGACTTATGGTACGTACATTTCTAATTCTTTTTCGTAACTTACGCTTTTAGCTCCAGAATCTAATCTGATGAAATCTCCATTAGTGGGAGAGAAATATCTATGATGCTGTTTTTAATTTAGTCGGTGCTGTGAGAACAGAGCCTACCACGTTGCGAGAAGTCGCTCTCTATTATGGTGATGAAGTGAGCGACATGGCTTGGCAGATTTCAGGTCTTCTTCGAGGAATGAAGGCAATCACTATGACCTATGGATTTGAAGATCGCATTTTTGGAGTAGCGGAAAATACAGGAGATATGCAATGTCAATTGGTAGAGCAAATGTTTCCCTATCTCTTCGAATTCTTCGAAATGGCAAGTACGGTTAATGAATACCTTGGCTACGCACAAGATGAGCGAGGGATGTTGCAAAGCGTTACCTTAGCACGTAAGCCATTGAATAGCAACCCGATCATGCGACAAGGAAACCTTCGAGCAGATGGTGTAATCTAATTTATATGCCCAGGGAAAGCTTGGCACAAGCCACGAGTTCTTTTATCACAATAAAAAAATTCCTAGAATACTCCTTATTCTAAAAGTGAAAATAAATAGGTTGTATGGTTGAAGAAAGCGTTACATCCCAACTTGGTTGACACTCAGGTCCTCTCCCCTCAAATAGCACAATACGAACTACACTCAGTACAAGAAAACTAGAGGGATATTCATTATTCAAAAAAGCAGCCTAGAATAGAATGCGAGGTTTCAAAGAATAGTATCAGAAAGCATGATCTTCAAGATTGGTTCGAAAACGACCAACGAAAAATGTATGAATATTGCTTTAGGTTCCACAGACGGAAGGAACTAAGAATTGCTGAACAATCATTTGTTTTGCGATTGAGTAGGCCACGAGTTAAGGGTTGTTCTTTTCCAACATATCCAGATTTCATTCAGCAAAACAGGATACACAATGTACCCTCTTCCATGAATCTTCACATCTGCGATGATGATTTGGTTCTGACATCTTAATTTATATATTCTGAAATGCATGTAGTTAAACATTCAAAAGTGATGGGGAATTAGAAGAACATAGTGTAAATCAATTGATCTGATAATTGTACGTAGCATCAATAATTGCATTAGAATGAAGATACATTCAAGTTGAGGGGGGTGGAAGGTTCGAATGTTGAATGACCAAGACTTTTTCGCATCCGACATCAGATTCAATCGCACATGAAATGTTGATGACAATGCAACGAGTCAAATATTAGCGATGAAAAAAAGGGAAAATCTCAAATTCGTTTATGTTTGCGTCACGGGTGCTCGGGTGAACGCACGACGGGAATCTCTCTCGAGAGGGAGTGAGAAAAAAAAAGAATGAATGCTAAATCTTTCATCTTCATGTTTTCTTGTACTACCGTAGGGCGAAAAAAAAACTGACGCGAAATTGCGTTGTTCCAACTCATCAGAATTCGCCACATGCTTATAAAAGTTGTCAAGTCGCATCCAAACATTGAGGGTCACGACATACCACTTGAGAACTCCCTTGTCATTTTTGACGTCATGAATAATGTCGTGTCCAAGGACACTAGTGACATCATTCCAACAGTGAAAAAAATAGTATTCATGGACACGAAGACCTGATATAGATAGGTTTTGCCTACTGGTGTAATTGCACAAGTAACCCAAAAACAAGCTAGGGACGCATAAAAATTACTCCAACGAAAACATCACTCGTATCAAAATCATGAACGCTATTTCATCGTCAAGATACGGCTACCCGAATAACGATTCCGATTCGAATGCATGTCTACCGTCCTTTGGCTTGTTTACAATTTCAGAAAATCAACCATCAAGGAAAGAGCACTACAACTCTTGTTCCAGCATCCATAGATCCCTATCACGGACCAAGTCGTACAAAATGGACCTATCAAGCCTTGTCAGTTCGTCAGGAGAACAGTCGATGAAATCAAGTGATGATATTAACTTTGATACTGCTGTATCCTGGGGATACTATGTGGATGCCGTAAACCAAAGCTAAGGGGAGGTTTGAAAAATCAACCGATTTCAGATGTAGATACACGACAACCGCTAGAGCTACGAAACAATATACAGCGACAGGAACAATTTCTTCAACTACGGGGAAGCTATATTTATAACCATTAATGCTATTCTAATCCCCAACTTTTGGCCAACTTTGTATTATAATAGTCAGAACAAAGGCTTCATGAAAAATGTTGTGACGCTCACAGTTGACATGACTCCTAAGACAAAGACCCGAAGCCTCATGAATCTGGATGCCGCTTTGAGTCATTTGATGACCATCAAACCAAATAGGTCATATCAGTATAAATTCTAATACGTGTTAATGAATCATGGTGGATTAGATTAATCTCATGTTGATTTTGCTATCTTGATTTTGGAAATGCGCATCGTAAACCAAGGTAAGGTTCCCAACGTTCTTGCCACTTTTTTCCAAAAATACAGCATCAATTGTGTCGCACATCAATTTTTCAATAATTCGAGACAGTCTTGATCCTGTTTGTTTGAAATCTGGTCCGGGATTGACTTCTAATAGAGACACCTTCCAGTCATGTCCAACAATAAAGTCAAAACCAAAATGCTCAAAACACCCAGATATGGGAGCGAACACTCCAAACTCGTTTTTATATGCTTCAAAGAGTTCTCCAGTAATTTGTTCCATTTTACCGATAACATCTTGACTCTTTCCTCGGCATCCTCCATGGTCTTACATGTGCCATCTCGGAAGAGAATGCTGGCGGCATCCTTATTGTCCCAAAGACGGACACAGTGTTCCTCTACAAAGCTTGGATCACGATCTTGATAGGCTGTATTTGTCAAATGCGCAAATTTATTCGATGTATTGAATCGTTGATATCGTCGGCCGCAACACAGGGCAAGGCAATCTCGAAAGAAATAAACCTTTAATGCTGATACTGCCAATACGTAGGCACGAATGTGGAATTTGCGCTTTCCCAACAATAAGGGAGGGTCAATATATCGCTGAAGAACCCATTCTCGAATATTCGACTCTCTCCAACAGATATCTACAAGCTGTTCGTACAGGTGTACTATCTCGATGCCCTCCGCCTTATTTATAGTACTGGGCTTCAAAATCCAAACAGGTGCTTCCGATTCACAATTTCTAGACAGTTCCTCCTTATAGATCGCCTCGGCTTGAAGCATAGAATCTTTTGCGTCCTTTAGGCAATTATCTAAAAGACATCTGCGATTGATACTATTCGATGTCCTTAATGATGATCCAGTGAGGATATCGTCTAAACCACCAGCAGCTGCCCCTAACTTCTCATCCCAGACGGACCATGTATCCAATATAACTGTAGTTGGTATGACATCCTTTAAAATGCTATTTGGATGTTTGCATGTGTATAATCGTGTATAGTGAGCAAGTTGTGCCTTCCGACTGATTCCCTTACGAACACAATACGATGAGGCACAGTGTTTCCCAGCTAAGACTGATGACCAATCGATCCGTTCATATTCACTCCATTGAAACTCGCAATGTGGTGGAAGTGAAATCTCAGTATTTCCTTCTCCGGGACCAAAAGTTATGGAAACATTTGGAATCTTTGTGCGTAAGGCACTTGCGATGACTTGACGAGTATAATTGTCATTGATGTCAAGAAAAATCGACAGAGAAGGATTCGAGATTGCAGTCGTGGTATCGGAAAGATTAGCTACACCAACTCCCGGAGATTCATGTTCGAGACCAAGGACATGAAATTTTAGAGTTTTGTGCAAGCGGAGTTTAGTTTTGTTATTCATCGTCCGCTTACAAAAATAAAATGGCCAACACCTGAGAAAATTAAAGCTCAAACCCCAATGTAGTTTACATTTTTCAGTAACTGCGTTTTCCAACTTTTGTCCTGCAAAGATCAATGCAACAACGCATAAAGGAATTTCAACTGAGAGGGTTCACTGCAATATTCAACATCACTGTCATGGATTTCCTATGAAGAAAAGGTTTCCCTTACAATTAAAAAGCTGAAAGGTTCAATGTACACAACATTTAGCAATCATACAGATAAGTAAAATCGAGCAAATTGGGTATGGATACCATTCAAGTAATTGACAAGGTGTGTTCCATGCCCATACCATACACAAAATCAAGTATTCCAAAAGCACCTTGGATCAAGTTCTCTAGGAAATAGAGCCAAAGTTGTATATCATAAAATCAATGGGAATATGTTTTGCATACTCTAATCATGGAATGGTATTTTCTGCATTTTAGTTAAATATTTTGACATAGTATTGCAAATAAAACCTTTTAGGATGATGCATATGTGTCGCAATTTTTTCAACAAGTGCAACTATCGTATATGTAGAAAATACACTAGGGGGCAGTGTTGGGGTTCACAAAAAGTCATGAATAAACTGGAAATTGATGCTTGAAAATTTCAAGTAGTTGCACAATGGTGACGTGTATAGGTATACACACCTGCTCATCTCCTCTTTATCATCTGCAGCAAAGTGTTTTCTAAATGAATTATGCGTGCTTTGGTACATCAGATCTGGCTTCAGATGCCAATAGCATTGTCACAACCAAACTTGTTGATATCATTTATGATAGCACCATTGTCTTTCATGCCAAATTGTCTCATGAAATGGAGTAGAGTACTGGAAGAAGAGAAGCTCAAAATATCCAGAAAATGGCAATCCGCAAGATGAATCACGAAATAGTGGAGTTAGAACTGATATCGACGAAATTGGTTGTTTAACCGGCAGATTCAATGACAGAGAATTTCAATACCAGAGCAGCTGAAACTTCAGGATGTTCATTGTTCTCAACCCAGGATCATTACATTATCTTTGGGAGGAGTATCTAAATGGCCACAGTGGAAGAAAGACATCATAAGTTTCACGGAGCAAAGATGGAGTCGGATTTTATTGCAGTGCTAGTATGAGAATACTTTGACAGCAAAAACAACAACTGATTTTATTCAGTCAATGGCGCATAGACAAGGGTAACAACATTTTTTCATTGTATTGAGGTTTGATGAAAAAAAGCGACGGCTTAATCTTAATTTTAATTTTTCTTTTTAAGATTTCCATCATTTTCATTGATTTAATTGCTGTATTAAGTATTCTTAGCCCTAATACAAAATGAGGTAAGCTGAACATACGGTAGTTGTGTACGGAGGATTACGGTTTTTTTCTGACTTCCATAAATGACCATTGATTTTTCATCGGACGGAATATTCCGAAGCAACATTGGATTAAATCAAGATCATGATTGTCAATCCTGTTAAAGTTGTCGTACTTATAGTAATTACGTCTAAAACACGACATTCGACTATCGTAAGATCAAAATGGAGTGATCACATCCCTGAGAAACGTCGTAAATTTCTTATTAACCTCCTTGGGTATTCCTTTCCGATTTTCCAAAGAGGTCCTACTGTTGATGCTCTCTCTCCAAGTGAAGCGTCATCGGCTTACGACTCCTATGCACCCAAATACGACCTTTTAGATGGTGGAGAAATTTCTATCAGGCTAGGCTTGGACGAAGCGCGTTCCCAATTGTTTCACAATGTCAAGGGGAAAGTATTAGAAATTGGGGTTGGGACTGGATTAAACTTTGCGAAGTATGACGCAAACCAGATAACATCTCTTACAGTTGTAGATATCTCTGAGGGAATGATTGAGCAAGCTCGTTCAAAAGCAAAATCTCTGGTTCTAAGTTACCCTGTGGATTTCGTGAAGGCAGATGCGACGTCAGAACTGGTCGATAAATTCGGAAAAGATCGTTTTGACACCGTAGTAGATAGTTTCTCGTTGTGCGTTATGGGTGATACAGGAGCAAGACATTGCCTGAAGCAAATTTCAGATGTGGTGAAGCCTGTTACAGGACGTGTGTTACTTCTAGAGAACTCGAGATCCTCGAGCCCGGCACTCGGGTGGTATCAAGATTTAACGGCGAGTGTGGCCTCCTCAGTCGGCGGAAAAGGTTGTGTTTACAATCAAGACGTTTCCTCTATGATTAAAGAAACAAGTCCTTTGAAAATCGTAAATGAGACAATCTTTTTAACTGGTTTGTTTCGATCGTTTGAATGCATTAAAGAAACATAAACATGATTCGACACCATTTATGATACTAAGCTCCTGGACCTATCAATCTTTTATCTGTCCACGTAAAGCCTTCAAATAAGTTATCCACAGGTGTTGCTGAAAAGCTCTGGTTGATATGAATACTCCCTGGACTACGGAGTGGCATACTTGTAAAGTTTTTATCGAATTGACTTGTATCATTTCTGTTGTCAATATCTGGTACCCATGGTGGCGAAATATCTCCTCGCTTAAGCATCTCCCAATCTATGTCACAGAAAAACCAATGGAACTGAATTTCTTGAGCATTACGATGTCCACTTCCTAGGCGCTTTGTTGGATCTCGATTTAGTAATCCTTGTAAAAGATTCTTTGCAACCCGACTAAAAGTGGAAGGGTAGTGTAAATCACCCTTTCGAATATTTTCAAACAACTTCTCACGATCTTTGGAATAAAAAGGGGGTAATCCACTCAACATTTCATATAAAAGCGCCCCCAAGCTCCACCAATCAACTGCTCGTCCATGGCCTTGGCGATTTAAGATTTCTGGAGCAAGATATTCTGGGGTGCCGCAAAAGCTATTTGCTCCACTCGAGCTAGAATTGATGCCCTCTTTGGAGAGACCGAAATCAGTTAGCCTCACATGACCTTTGGCATCCAAAAGGACATTCTCAGGCTTCAAATCCCGATAGATTATTCCTAAACTATGAATGTAGGTAATTGCTAAGACGATTTCAGCTGCATAAAACTTTGCTCTTGGTTCAGGGAATCGTCCTACTTTGTTGAGATGAAAGAATAGCTCTCCACCGGCACAGTAATCCAAGACGAAATATAATTTGGATCTAGATTGAAACGCCATGTTCATTCCGACAATGAATGGGTGCTTGACGTAACCCAAGACATTCCGTTCAGTACGAGTATGCTTCACTTGGTTTTTCTTAATTACATAATCCTTCGTTAACACTTTCAGAGCAAACATGTCTCCCGTCGTCTTTTCACGAACGAGAAAGACTTTTCCTGTTTGTATTGATCAGAATATCTGTAAAAAATCTCGTTAATGACGTTATTCACTTACCGAAAGAACCTTTTCCAATCACTTTCACCATCTGAAATGAATCCAACTTTGGAGGAGAAATCGGCATAATCTGATGAAAGCTGTCTCCAATCCCTACCAACCTTTCCTCCATTTCTGCAATTTTCATGACCTGCGCGAGTGCCCCAGGATTTTCTCCCTTATTTCTTGGTGCAATTTTGGTCAATGTCACACCTAGTGTATCATTTAAACTCCCATTGTCGTTATTCTGCTTACCCATCTCGGCTTGCAATTGCAAAGACCTTCCCAAGTTCGACGCTCCCATGCTTTGGGCCAAAGAGACCAAGTCCTCAACGAATTCAGCATCAGCAACAAGATCAAGTTCATCTTCGTACGTAATCGTCTCTTGGGTTTCCTTGCGATTTATTGGAGTCACAGGGAATTGGCTTTTTGGCAGGATGTTTTTCTCGCAGCCTTGATCATCATCGCTTTCCACGCATGAAGCATTGTCATCATCATCATCGTCGTCATCATCTGTAAACATATCATCCATTTCTAAATCATCAATTCTATTAGAGGTTTGCCTACATTCGGATTGATCTGATTGTGCAGCTGAAGTGTAATCTGTCGAAAAGAATATCCAAGACACATTCTCGAATTCCGGTTGGATGATGTTCGCACCGGCCTTGACGAAGTTGTGAATATTAAGACTCTCTCTTGCGCAAGGATCCCGAAGAATTAGTTTGAGCCATTCGTTTAATTCATTTCGAACATCTACGATTTGTTCGGTATTACGACCGAGCACAAATCGCTGACTAGGACAGGGTTGCAAGGTGGGAAGTGATCGGCATACATTTTCGCTCAGGGAACGAAAGTCTTCGTAGCGACGAACCACTGTCCAAGTCGAAGTTTCTGCTGATACGCTGACCACGTGAGCGACACTGCCATTACTTCCAAGAGTTCCAGACGCCAAAATCATGGCTGTCCAATCGTTGGCCAGATTCAGGCTCATTGAACTATTCTAGAACCGGATATAAAGGAAAGTGAGATATCCCTCGCGAAAAACAATAATATGTCATACAATGAGGAAAAGTTTGAAGGCGATCACAAAATTCGACTTTTTACGGTGTATAATTTTTCGCTGTAACCACCTAAGCATAAAGCTGTATTCGGATCAAATAACAAATCGGGTAGGCTGGGGAGTCAATTTAAATGAATGGTCCAGGGTGCATGCCACCTTACCATTTGTCAAGCTCTTAAGGAGTCTCGTGAAGTAAAGAAAGGAAGTGCTTTTTTGGAGCTTACAATGACAGCGAGAGATTGATGTATCTCCCGCCGGATTGGTAAATGATCGAAACGAATATAGGAATGGTGGTTCAAATTGTGGATGCATTTTCCACTAGTCGGAGACTTTAGAGGAGGGGGGGTACTCGATGACGATCCAGCCCAACTGATAGTAATTTGAATTTTTGATGACGAGAGTCCATCATGTCAACGCTCCCCTAATGGAAAAAAAATTGGGGACATTTGATTACGAACACCTCCACAACGAACGGATTTTCTTGTCAAAGCACTAAATTGATCGAAGATCCCGACAAACAAACATCGCACTAGCTCCACACAATGCATTCTTTTCTCAGTCCTGAGTTACTTTGAGATCTGGATTCTAATCCTTTCCATCCTGGTTTCGTTCCAATTTTTAGATTTCTTGTCAGCACCTATTGCTGCAGTAATTTAGTTATTTTTGTATACTAGTCATACAAATAAGGAAAGAAGAAGAAAAAAGAAAATCAGAGGCTCTACGAGTCTGACTAGGCAAAGCCTGGGTGTCCTAGGTTTACGACTGTCTTGTGATAGGAGGTGACTAATTTAGTTGCAGGAAAAAGATGAACATTTTGATGATCCATGGAGAGAGCAGGCCAGACCATTCATTCATGTATTGCAAAGATGACATGACAAGAGCTATGGGACTTACTAAAAAATCCGACAGGTCAACAAAGTTGACTTGCAACAAGAGTACATTTTCTAAATTTGTGAACCCGAAAGTGATAATACAGACTAAACTAAAGATTTTGAAATAGCAAAATTTCCAAGAAATCTCATAAATATTAGAAAAATACTTAATTGAGGAAGCTGAAAACACCAAATTATGAATTAGAAGCAATTGGTGCGATCTTGCTTAGCAAAGTAATAACATTTGCAACAATCCAAGAACAACTCGTTACATGCTTTTATTTGATTGTGATACATGTAAAATAATTGCTAAAAGTAATTGTGATTTTGTCAGGTCTAGCAATACGGAATGCTTTGCAAGGCAGTCCCTTTTCATTTTTCATGGATTATACAAGGTTTATGGAACTTCTTAGTGAACAAGAAATGTGCTAATTATCTTTTTTATGATCTGCCAAGTGATATTGGTTGGAACGGTAATTTGTGTTTGGAATTAAGTTAGGAATTTGCCTAGTGTTTGGCTGGCTAACTGTCTAAAATGTCTTCATGTAAAGGATATTATTTGAATTTGTTCCTTTCTTAGTCTTTGTCGGAAAAGTAAAATATGAAGTGTCACTTATGGAATCCAATTTTGTGTGCTGACGTCACTGAGAGAATATCAACAGTAAGATTATCCTTGTAGCGTTAGAGTATGGACGGTAAATAGTGACCAGGGTCGATGATATGTCTTTCAATGATCATTTTGAATAACATAAACAGCGTAATCATGATTCTTGCACTATCGTTGCTAATCTTCTTGTTAATGAGAGTCGCTCAGATCTATGCTGGCCTGGAAGAAAAGTATCTTTATGCTGTTATGAAACCAGATGAATTTTGGCCTATAATAGAATTCAAACCTGATGAATTCACCAAAGCTGATGAAAACTATACTCCTCCAGCCTTTCTTACTAACATGTACACCTCTAATAGGGTAGTGGAATTTTATGCAGTGAGTAAACACTGAAGGATTATTTCGTTCGAAAACTCGTCCACCTTACATATTTTGGGTCCATGTTTTCTATTAGCCCTGGTGTGGTCATTGTCAACACTTCAAGCAGCAATACATTGATTTCGGCCGGAACTGTACCAAAATGGCAACGGGCTATGGAGTCAACATAGAATTTTATGCGGTTAGCTGCACAGCAAATCCATCGATTTGCAAGGCCGAAAATGTTCATAGTTATCCCACTGTGAAGCTATTGAGTTCTGGGAAAGCCAATGGCACTGTCGTACCTAGTTGGCAAGTTCATTGCTTCACTGCCCTTAAAATGTTTGGCGCTAATGTACCAGAAGTACCCCTACAATCGGATGTGCCTAAAAAGTTTGTCGGAGGAAGCGTCTCTGAAGTTTCCATTCAGCAAGTTCATGACAGTAGAACGAAGCAACAAATTTATGATGATGCTCTTCTCTCCTTTGATTTCGCTATGCGGCATAGTATTTTCATGTCGAATGGACCACTGTCAAATAAAAGCGCTGATGTATTCGAGGATTGGATTGAATTGCTATCAAATGCTCTTCCTCCGATTTGGAGTATTCATGATACCTTAAAGTCTATTTCAAAAGATATAAAAGAAGTATTGAAGAGTGAAAATAAATTGATAGCGATTTTAAGTGAACATCAGCCCAAGAGTAAAAAATGGAGTCTTGGTTGTCCAGCTGGGTACACATGTGGTCTTTGGGAGCTTTTTCATATCCTGTCCATTGGTGTGGTCGAATGGAATCAACTTGCAGCAATAGAAGGCGCCATCTTTACCGCAGAGAATGTAGCGGATACTTTACACGATTACATATCCGAATTTTTTGCATGCTCTATTTGCCGTCAACATTTTATAATGGATTATGCTAACTGTAAGCATAATCGATGTACTCGGCTTGGCAATTCTAAAACTGATCTGAAAGAGTGGAAACAATTGGTACTTTGGCTCTGGGAGGCTCACAACGATGTTCGCGTCCGGCTAGCTCATGAAAAAGCCGAACGAGAAAATCGTCAACTTTCGGAAAAGGAGGAGCAATTAGCAGAATGGCCGTCACGGTTTGACTGCCCAATTTGTTGGAACGGTGACGGATCATGGGATGATGATCTCATTTACAAGTATCTTAGGATGACCTATTGGATTGAGGATTCTATTTCTATTCAATATAGGGATGAGTTCAGTCATCGGAACAAGAGGCAATTAGATTCATTGCAAAGACATGATTTCGAGGGAGATAAACTCCAGTTTTCATACTTCCCGTTTGCAATACTTCTTTCAATTTTATTGATGGGATGCATCTATACCTTTCATAAACAGGCAGAAAGAGTTCGAACTGGCCGACACAAAAAGAGTGACTTGGCTTGACTACTCCCTAGCTTCCATGATTGAATATTATCGTTCGAAATGAAAAGTATCAAATCCTAAAATCAAGTTTGTTTCGTTCCAAATCCAAGAATGAAGTTATCCAAGCATCTCGATTTACTATCATCGTGTTCATAAAACTCTATGAACTTGATCGAAGGTAAAAATAGTAATATCTGAAATTGACGAACGAGATTTGTTCCAATGATGTTTAAAATCTTTATTGAGAATTTTTCTGTTCACAGATATCGCCGTAGTTTTTGAAAATGAACACACGTCATGAACAAATACACTCTTCCAGAGCTACAGGCGGTTACCTGCCGACAACACATAAAATGTATTTATGATTAATAATGCTATTTTCACAAAAGGATACAATAGAATCTCGGATTAAGTATGCACTTCGTCAATTAAGTACGTAATTTTCGTTTGCGTTCAATCTTCTAAAATTTCATTAGGGTTAATGTAGTTAGTGAAGTCATTTGCTTTGATTTTGTTGTTTCCTTTCACAATAGAAGCATTGACTTGTTGCAGCTTATGCTGCAAAATAGTGCAAGCACTACAAAGTTTAAGAATTATAGAAGTAATATCCATTTTTGTATTCTTCTTCATGCTGTTGACGAAAAAGAGTGTCGTGTAAAGTCATTGGCTTTGATTTCTTTATCTTTCTTTCACAGCAGAAGAATTGACTTGTTGCAGCTTACATTGCCCAATAGACCAAGCATCCTCACAATCAATCACCTAGCCAATTGGAATATTTGGCTGCTGAAATCTAAGCTTCTTGTTGCTTATGAAGAGGACTACTTAGTATTGTTCCCGGGTGTCTCATAGATACAGAAACTTGTGCAAGAGGTACATCAAAAAAATTATGGTTATCTGCAAACTAAATTTTTTAAGGAGAGAGAACTTTGGAGCCTAAATTTATGATTGCACGCTAATTATATTTGTCACCAGTTCTTTGAATCTTGTCCATTACACTTTTTCTTCAAAGATTAGTAGAAGTAAGTTACTGACGTGCACTTGATTAATGTCCTAGGTTGAAACAGTAATTTTTAATCAAGTGAAGAATTAATTGACGATTTACATTACGCGGTGCGGTGCTTTCCTGCCACTACATCGCTAATCTTATTCTTCATTCCCAAGACAGAAGATGGCATGTGTATCCTCTTTATTTCGTTCTGAATGGCGACATTACTGACATGATATCGGACAAACAGAACGACAATAACAGCCATAATCATCATGGTCCAAACGAGTCCACCACCAGAGACATCTTCACCATCAAGGATCCTTTTGGTTAACAAACGATCAAACTTGGCGTCTGGTGCATCCCAGTAAGTTCTTTCCAAAAATTCAAACACAGAATCTTCATTCCACTTTCCAGAATCATCGAAACAAGGCAAGCAGTCTTCTAAGGAAGGCCAAATGGAACGGATTTCATCCTCGCGCTTATGCACAATTTTTAAGTGTTGAGCACCTTGAAGGTGCTGTGTACTTAACTTTTTTTGCAGCTGTTCTAGGTGTTTGTTAGCCACCCGTACATTCACGTCATTATGAACTTCCCAGAGCCACAAGGACAGTTGCTTCCAATCATCCGCAGAGCCAGTGCTTTCATCCGATGTTAGGCGCTCGCAGCGACGAAACTCACAATCTTCGTATTGTTTGAGAAAATGATTACGGCATTCGTCACAACTATAAAAGTTGTCCATGTAATCTCGAATCGCCTCAGCAGCATCATAGGGCGAAAAAGTGAAGGTAGAGGAGTCCATGAGACCGGAATCGATTAGATTTTGGCCTCCTCTGTGTTGAGCCACCCCTACTGTGACAATATGCAAAAGCTTCCACATACCACATGAAAAACCACCGGTGCCTCTTTTATCACACGATTCGCTCCAGCGCTTGCGAGGTAAAGGGTATTTATCAAGTATATTCAACAAACTTTGTTGACTATTAGATATGATGTTGATTTGATTTGTGAGAGAATCGATCAAGACATGAAGTCCCCATTCCGGAGGTAGTCCTATACTGAGTAGATTAAGCCACGTTCTCAATGCCTCCTTCTTCTTGCTACTTAGTGGATTGTCGTCAGAATACACGCCATGCTTCAGCCCGGTAATCAAAGACAGAGTAGCGTCAAGGATTAGTTCCTCTTCAGGGTTCATCTTAAATACATTCTTTACCATAGGAATGTTTTCAAATGATCGTCGTAAAAATCCTGGTTTAACAGGTTCTTTCTTAAATGGAAGCTTCAGTTTGTTAATGAGCTTTGCATTGGGATCTAACTTTGATCTACGACTCATAAAGGGCAAAAACTTCCTTCCACTTCGTGACTTCGTGATACGCTCCATTATTTCTCGTTTTCTTGCTTCAAATTCAGTGGTTCCTGGTTTATTTTTAAGCATAACTTTAGTGTCCCCACTTTTTCCTGGAGCTTGTAACATGACCTTACTTCCAGGTCCAAAGTATTTTCTACCATTTTTAATGAAGAGAGGGCGGAGAAAGCTCATGGACTTTTTCGATCTAGATACTTCCAATTGCTTTTTCTTCTTGCCGATAATATCCTGATATTTGTCCATATATCTGGACTTTGTCGATGCCTTTAAGGCTCCTGCTCCAGCAGCTTGATTTCGCTTCCCTCCTGAAAGTCCAGTAAAAATTTTGTGACTTTTAGATCCAACACCCTTTCGAGGTGCAAGAGCGGCATTGTGGTCTTCTTCGTCTTCCTTTTCTTTTTCTTCGTCATCAGTATCAGTTCCTTCATTGCTCTCACCTTCGTCCTTTTCCCCGTCGTCCTTTTCATCTTCTTCCTTTTCACCTTCTTCCTTTTCATCCTCTTCCTTTTCAACCTCTTCCTTTCCATCCTCTTCCTTTTCATCCTCTTCCTTTTCAACCTCTTCCTTTTCATCCTCTTCCTTTGCAACCTTTTCCTTTGCAACCTCTT
>CAAAJI010000038.1:173547-185670 GCA_900642245.1 Fragilaria radians
AGCTTCCACAATCGTTTAGAAACCTATTCCTCTTGAATAGTCTTCACTTATTTATATCAATATACAATATATATCTTTTTGAACATTGAAACTCAGCCATTTGTGTCTAAACGTGAGGCCTCCTAATACCTTGGAAAGTATGTTCTACAATGACTAAGTTTATTCGTTTTTTAGGAAACTGTATGATTCTTCATAGGTTTGCTATCTCTTAAGAAAATGAAGCCCATATGATGCGGATGTAAGCCTACTGCTGGAATGGCAAGGATCATAGCCTCTCAGTTGAATGCGAAACACAATCATGCAATATTCTATAATGACTATACCTTTGCATCTACTGACACAATCATGATCTACTGATAATCAGGATGGCGACGTTACATTATGGATTATTTGTTCATTCATTAGACCAACCTATCCATAAAGTTTCTTCATCAAAAACTCAGACTTATCCCGTACTTTGTCAAATTGAGAATTTAAAGAGGCTTACTTTTGTAAAGTTGATTGTTTAAGTGAAGGAATTAGCCTGTCAATATTTATTAAGTCGACTTAATCATTCCGTACGTGCTTCTCCCCGATTAGATAGGTAGTGATCCAAAAACCTTGTTTCCTTTATCAGTCCGTCACAACAACGAAAGGTCAGCATGAGTAGTTTCTTTGGAGGAGGGAAGCAACAAGAGCCACAGGGTCCAGATCCGATGTTTGCAGGTAAGACCGAAATAGAATGTTACGTCTAGTATTGAATTTTTGCTTATCATGCTTTGCTGGGATGAAAATACGATACGTACTGTGATGCAATATAACCTATGTTGTATACATATACATGTAATGTTCCTCTGTTACATCCCTTACATCTATGTTTTGCGAAAAGCTGTCACGGAGATGGAAATGTATACAGATCTGTTCAACAAAATTGCTCGTTCTTGCTTTGAAAAGTGTGCAAGTAAAAAGCATAAGGATCAAGAGTTGCCACTTGGGGAAATGTCGTGTACGGATCGTTGTGTCGGTCGATATTTGGAGGCACAAGAACGAGTGGGACATGTCTTGCAGAAGGCCAATGAATCACAATTAGCGCAGCAAAAGGCGATGCAAGATTTACAGGCATCCATGGGTGGCAAGTAATTTTTCAACGATAGACTCTACTTTTCCTGATCCACTCGCTCCCTTCGGAAATCATTCGTTAATCGATGCAAGTTTGAATTCAAACATAACAAAAGAATTACAAGTCAGCGTTGCTTAGCCTTTTTCTATATTTATATATATATATTTTATAACTTTAACTTACTGATTGACCATATTACATGGTTTCCTCATTGTCCTCCTCAGTGTCGGATACCTTTCCGATTTGTGTGCATTTCATTCTTTTGGAAGATATCAGGCATTCTGCGCTCTGAACACGCTTCATTCGTGCCTTTTTAGGGACCATGGCACCCAAAGATTTCATCAATGTATACTGCTTGTTGCAAACTGCAAACGCAGTACCACGGATTCGACCTGCGGAATGAAGCTCCAATTCATCATCTACAAATCGAATATCGAGTGTTCGTTGATGAGTATAAAGCCCTGCATCTTGAATTGGTAATACCCAAGCGATGGCATCGCTTTCATTATGATGCGAGTGCCACCATCCAGGTGGGGTGATGAATACTCCTCCAGGAATCCACTCGCAACGAATAGGATTAATGATGAATCCATCTTGATCAATCTCCTTTCCCATAAGAGTGTATACACCGGGCTCAGCCGAGACACACAAGTCCAGAGCCACTGAGTTATGCCGGTGAGGGCGTTGAACAGTCTTCCCCGGAATACTATTCAATAGAGACCAAAGGACATGGGTAAGAGTTTTGGTTTGGTCACATTTCGCATTCCCTAACAAGACTCCAAGGCGATTGGTCGAATGACCATCCTTGTGCGATATTTCTTCCACATGACGAAGCATGCTCTCACGATGAAAGATTGTCGGTTCAAATTTTCGAGTCTTGGGTTCTACACCTAAATACTCCATCAGCGGTTCATCGTGAATCCAATACAAAGCAGCACCACCTTTTTCTTCCTCCAAGGTACAGTGATGATGCATTGGCTTCTCTGTGATGGGGACAACTATCATGTCTCCTGTATTCCAATTCATCCTTCCGTGTTCTTCACTCTCCGTATATCCCTTTCCACGTATCACATAAAATGCTTGTGATGTAGCAGTCGCCGTCGTTTCTATCGATTCTCCTTGTTGAACCCGAATAAAACTTGCAAGGAGGTTGGGTGAGGTGCAAGGATAATCGATTTCGAGAAAATCAGATATATCAAAGGTGTGAATTTTCGTCGGCCCAGATTCGTGCAATTCCGGGGGGTGGACAAGAATAGGTATAGGAGCAATAACAGGATTAGCTGCAGAGCCATACTCATAAATGCGAGCATCCGCAGTGTAATCACGTTCTTCGGATGTTAGAGGCGCAACAGAGGCATTTTCTACCGGTGATTTTTCTTCAGATTGGTTTGGTGCCATCGTTATCGACGAAACAGTGTAGTAACTGGTTGTATCTTGTGTAAATTTGTGGGATTATGTGAGGTACAGTCAGCAAAGTATAAAGGCCTCAACTCCAGAAAGTCGAACGTCAGCATCGTGAAATCTAGACGTCATGTTTACGTCAGCTGCTTATTTTTGGACGTCATTCAAGAACCGACGACGTAAGCATTTCCGTAAATGACGTCAACCTTTCTCATAACAGTGCTTGAACATCCGCCTTGATTGAATACACGCCTTTAATTTCATTTCATTGATTTCGGGATACGGACAAACGCACGTACGTGTTTTTGTTTTTTTTGTGAAGTGACTGACAGGCAGGAAACCAAGAAACCTTAAGTGTTTTGCAACTTACTATTCCCACAATCCTCGAATAAGCTAGGATGGACTTCCATATCAAGGTCTTTTGCAATGAGCGTACCAAACAATTAGATGTGCTGCTAATCTCAAATCATTCCCAAAGAATGAAACTAAATAAAAATATACCATTCATGTGATGTAACCAATCACCATGAGGCAAAGCATTCTGCATGTAAACTGCGATCCTATTTGATGCAACAATAACAGTGAAGGCCATATTCTTAATTGCCTTGTTTTCTATTTATTCTAGAATAATAACCTTTGGAGCTTGAAGGCGCTAACCTCATTAAGTGTAAAGGCACAGTGAAGTTTAACATCTTTCACTGAAGTTGTAGATATAGATATCAAAACCAACTTGTAGAGTCCCCAAAATCTGGTCATTGGTACGTTCCTAGTTATGCAATTACTCAAGGTGCAAACAATTCATGTGAATAAGTAACAATCTTAAGTATGTTCCACTGAAAGCAAAATGATAAGATAAAAGTTAGCAGAGACCAAATAAACATTCGTGATGAAAAAGCTTGTTTAAATTCATAAAATTCGAGTTATAACATAGGATTATTTTATGCCAATTTTATTTCACATTAGGTAATACTCTATCGTTTATGGGGCTCGTCAAAATCCAATTAGTCAACTTTAGTTTGCCATAACACTATTGACTTTATTAATTTTTTATTCAATTGTGGTCAATTGGCCTGCAAATACACGATCATACAACACTTTCCACTGACTTTGTGAATATTCACGTTTTCACACTACGGATATGTTGTCTTGGATACCAACCACACCACTAGTTAAGCTTCCCCTCTCTTCGTCCACTTTATGATTTTGCAGCTCAAATGATCTCAGAATATTACCCTCTGTCATACACATGCCTCTTAATCATATGAATTTAAGAGTTTGTCCCTAACAGAAACAAGAAGGAAGCTAGTATAGAATCTCAAATCCAATGAGATATGACTCGATCCTTCAACCAAAAAAAAATGAAAAAAGTAAAAAGCTCTTGAAACATGACGCTAATGATTTTTAAGACGTATTGTTCACAACAAAAAGAAAGCAGTAAGTGTATTTCTGTTGTTTGAAATATCTAATCGCACATGCTTTTCCACACCTTACATTTTAACACAGGACACAAGATCCCTTTGTGTATGCTTCCAAACATTGCCTTTTTTAATATTGATTTTTTGCAATAAAAAAAACACCCTTTTAGTTGAATCGAATATAGTTTCTGAGCTTACTACAAAAAGAACTTTAGATATAAGACTAACATGACCAGAGAAGTGCCCGCCACAACGGGTCCGTATTGTTGCAGTCTAGCTTGCCATGTAAGCTTTTTAGCTCCCCATTTAAAATCCTTCGACTTTTGCTGCAATTCGTTGCTAATATTGGATACATTCTCCAGCTTTTCACCACGATTCAAAATTTCATCAATGTTCTTTCGCATAATAGTTTGAATCTCACTTAGATCTTCTTGTAATTTTGAATTGTTATTCTTGTTAGCGCCGCCACGAGAGTCTCGGTATTCACGTTGTATACGCTGAATGATGGGGTCATAATGAATGAAGCGAAATGGACGGGCAGTTTGATCAACCTGTGACCTCCACTATTTGTTTCATTGGTGACGACAACCGAAAAGTTAAAACATTGAATGTTGAAAAAAGTTGTGAACATCTGGAGAAGAAAGATGAACAACAAGTAGTGTATTACTCCTACTTACATTCTCTTGGAACTCATTCATCAATTCTGATAGAATTGCATCAGCGACTTCGTCAAGATAAAGAAACGCCATTCGTTTGGGATAGGAATTCTCAGTCATCGTTAAATAGCAAAGTGATTCTCGAACCATGTAATAAAATACATGATCCCCGGAGACAATCGAAAGCTTTCCAGGAGATCTGTCGGTGTAAGGAAAGAAAATTGGAAACATTAGAGCTGGAAACAAGCAAATATGGAAGGATGCATCTCGTAAACAGCCATGAAGAGGAGGACAACGACGACGACGACGTACTGATGAGTTAATGATCGGAGGATATCTTTTGCTTCTTGTTGATCTTTATTCGAGACAGGAGCCCCTGGACTTGCGGTAATCGTTGCCACAAGTGGCATACCATCAGATAGTCGAGCTACTTGCGTTAGGAGGGGTGGCATTTTTCTCAATTATCAGGATGGCCTTGAGACGATTTGCGACCCAATAAGAGAGTTCCAATGAAATGATCCGTTGTAAAATCAAATTTCCTTTCCTGTTTCAATCGTCGGAGGACAGACAGACCAAAACCCCCCTTCACAAACGGAATTTCAGAATTCGCCACGTTGCTAAAAACCTGAATGATGTGCAATCAAAATTCCATATTCGAATTCCAGTAAATAAAACATCAATGAATCAACCATGAGGACTAGTTTTCTCCTTTCATGTACATTCTTCTTTAAGATACCAATAGTTCTTTTTCATTTCTCAGTTGTTTTTACTGATGCTTTCAATCTGATTTGTTCGATCTCAGACAGACCTGGTAGAACGCTCTTTGCGAGGAAACCATTGGATAAATTCGAAGATGGTGACGCTCGATTTACAAATGAGGCTTCTAGACAACAACCATTCGAAGGGAGCTTCGCAGAGAAGGAACTGAGAAGTATTCGATATCAGAGGTTTGTCGAAGAGGATGATTTGGAGTATGCTGATTATGAGGATGACATGGATTTCGTCGATTATGAACTCGAACCTTGGGAGGAGAACGATATTGCAGACGAAGACTACAACCCCGAATCAGGACCTGAAATTGGAAATTTTTGGACTAATCCTCGACCTGGATTAGATCCTATTCCTCCCGTTCGTCGCCAGACTACCAGTGATTCACGTTCAAATGGAGTTCCTCGTCGTAGACCGTCCTCACCACGACAAACTCGAACTACGTTTCGATCTGGAACTCCCACTGCACCACGACCTTTGCAAGATCTATATGATCGACTATTTTGGTACGGAATGGATGAAGAAGATGGAGATTGGGTACCAAAATCTTATGATAAAACAGTCTTTGGCGGAACTCGAGGAAAATTTAATGCTCTAGCCTACTTAGAGGATGGGTACGACTCACGTCCCCCACCACGGCGAATCAAGAGGAAGCTTCCTCCTACGTCATACGATTCCAGCATTGATGACTTTAATGATTACGAGGAAGACGACAATGCTCCCTTTTACCCTAACGAGGTCGAGACAACAGATGATGATATGATTCGATCTAGGTCCACAACACCTAATCCGAGAAGGAATGCTCAAAGAGAAAGTATGAAAGATAGGAATAATAATCCACAGAGGCAGCGGAGAACTAACGATTGGGTAAACAGTGAGGTATCATCTTGGTTTGGAGACGATGATGACACCAGTGCCAACAACAGTGAAAGAAAAAGGACAGGAAGATCCTCCTCACGTCGAAATAATCCATCTCGAGAAAATCCCATTTTCAAATTTCTTGATAACCTCCTTGACGTTGATCGCAATGAAATGGAGACTAAGGCAATGTTGTATGAGCAAAGAGTGCGAAGTCGTCGACGTTCGTCGAATAGTCAAAAGCCTAGTCCACAAGCATGGTCGTCGTCCTCCTTCGATGATAATTCATTCGATGACGAACTGTTTGAAGAGAACGATGTTGTCGTAGACATAGAAGTTCAACCAGAAAGCGATGATCAAACCAACATGGTTGACACAGACCTAGATCCAGAAGGCACAAAGTTGAGTATGTCTTGGGAGGAGCGCTCTCGACGTTTAGAGCAAGTTCCGCCTGCTGGAGTACCTGCATGGGGACCGACTGGTGATTTAGGGGTCGATGCTCGCACTATAGCTATGCTGGATGCACTAGAGCAGTTACGGGAAGCTCGAGAGCAACTCAAGGTAAAATGCGAAAGAACCAAGTTGACCAGAGACGAAATCGTGATCCTTCGAACCGATGAAGCCCTAGCGCGGAAGAAACTTCAATCAGATCCAAGACGAGGTCGGGAGCGTCTACGATATATCCAGCTTGATATTGAAGAAGCAGCCCGAGAGCTACGAAAAGCGCAGAACGCGGAGCGCAGCGCTCAACGTCAACTGGAGTATTTACAAGATAAATATTGGGCGATATTGAATCTTTATGATGCTGAAATGGCCAGCAAAGAAGTGGATGAATCCCTAATGGAACTTACGAAGGAGGAACCTGCTGCACAAAGTCAAGAAAGTCTAGAGTCTAGTTCGGATCAATCTGACTAACGTAACATTATGTTCTGCAAATGCACTACTTTGAAGGCATCATTCTAAAATGCAGGAATGAAAGACTATCACTGACGTTAAGTCCATTCGAAGGATTCAATACTTTATCCGAAATGTTTTACTTCATGAAACAACAATTGCGATAGTTAAAAATTATCCCTTTTCACAAAATCTGTCACGATGATTTCGTCAGAAAAGAAAGGGTAAGAACTATCACTAGTAAACCAACAACAGAGAATAGTTTAGGAATGGATTTCATTGTATGGTACTCTTAGAATGATTTCAGCACTATTTGCTTAACTTTCCTGTTCAGAGAGCATCACATATTCTCAAGTTTTTTACGTTTTCTTGAACCTTTCCCCTGTTATCTTGTTTTTGCGGTATCTAAAAAAGATTAATACTATTCTTCTGGGATTGATTGCATGTTTTAATGCCTTTACTACAACCGCATTTTTCAAGAAAGGATCTAAGTTTCCTTTTGAATTTGGTTGTGTACGTGTGAGAGAGAGAGCGAGAGATATCGAAGGGGTATTGACAATATTCCTTGAGTTCAAATCCAGATTAGGTTATATTTATTAAGCTTATTCATTAAGGTATCGAGCTTGAGAAAGACTGAGTTGGTGAGAAATTTTCTTTGAGTTTAATTTAGCTTTTACAACTTTGCTCCAAGATTGCTGACAAGAATCTAGATCTATGAGGTTTGAATTACAGAGCTTGAAGATTTATGCGTAAGACTTGAAGAGGCAGGATCTAGCATATCCGATAATCAATTCATCATTCATATCTTGAACAATATAACTTCCAATTATAAATTGAATTGGCATTGATGGAGAAAAGCTTGGGAGATGAGGATAAATTGATGACTACTGACGAGAGTTGAGACAAATTTGATCTTTGGCTTGAGCAGCTTAGAACAAGGCTGGTGAGCAATATTGAAGGAGAACTTTGGAAAAATAGCAAATATCTAGTTAATGCAAATAAGAGGTTTGAAAATGATTAAAACAATTACAGTTGTTCCTCCAGTACGGCGTACTACACCGATTGCCATAGGAGCGGCCATTTTAGGGAATGCATGTTTTAAACTCAAGAAGAATATCATAGAAAAAAATGCACAACAAGTAACTTCACTAACCAAAAAGACAGAAATTCGACTCTACAGATGTTGCGTTTACGACAACTTTTGATTATGGAAGATTTTCAAATAAATTTAGAATTTGCATTAGTGGAGCAAGTGGACACTGAAACCTTTTCATGGAAGGTCGATACAGCGTTAAGGATAGACGTAGAGCAAGTTAACTGTTCTGTCTTGAATGTTACCTATTGCAGGACTTTGTGTCAACCGCTGCATTGAAAATAAGGCACTTATAAATTGATTCAATCAAAGAAGTAAAGGTATTTAAATTTGTCTTACCAAGGTCCCAGTCTCAGTAAAATTGCATAACTATTTCACGCACTAGTCTATCTACATTTTTAGGTTAGCTAGAGAATGAGGGATATCATTTCTACTAGAGTGTAGAATTTACAGGAGAGTAGGAAGAATTGCCGATATGGAGTGAAAAGTTCTTAGCTAAGGCAAGATTTTATATTGTGAATATTCTAATTGGAAGTTCACAATTTCAACGACAAATCAAGGAATCAACCATAGAACAGAAATAATAGACAAAACAGAAAAGGGAAGACAATGATGAAGATCTTCAATTTAAATCAACTGGCATACACAGAATTGATAGTTCCAATTGATGTGAAGACCAGTACTACGACAGGGATAAAGGACTGTTCTGAAAAAGTCCATTACAGAGTTGACGATGGAAAAATCATGGAAGTCACAAACTTTGATTTACTAAGAAATCAGGTTGAACTGAACGATGGATCATTGTATTAAATCACACTTATGCAACCGTTATTCCAAAACTTTGGATTAGTCTCTTGAGCATCAACTAAGCTCTTTGACACGTTGTAAGCAACAACAATATAAAAATAGAGGTCAACAACTTATACAAAAGCTTTGGAGCACGGCGAAGGAAGCATTCTCGAAAATCACCAAGGGAATATAATAGGAAGTTCGTTGAAAAGTTTGGGGCGTGCCGAGAGTTTGTGATTGGAAAGGCAAAAAGAAGAATATTATCAAACTTGGGCACAAGAAAGCAAGACTCCATAAGAAAGACTTTACATTGAAATCAACTAATTCAAATTGGAAACCTTTCGAGGCTCACGATTTGAGGCATAGGTTGATGACGACATCGTTTTCGATTGCAGGAAGTTATTTTTTCAATAGAATAGCTCTTTGAAGGAACAGGTCAAAGGCCTAATCATGAACCTGAAAATTCAAAATATTAAAGTTGAACATTCAAGATACGATGAGCTAGGCTTTAAAAGACCTTTTCAGAGATTAACGTCCAAGAAACTCTCAAAGAAATGTGGTTTGGCAGATCAGATTGCGCCGATAAACCTCGGATTTTTAGAGCTAGTGGTCAAAACCAAGATAGAAATGTTGAAGAAGTGAAGAAATCTGCGTATTCCCGTAAATTTTCCGAAATATGCCTGTGATGACTACCGCATGAGCAACACTAGAACTAATCATGTGATTAGATCAAGAAAGATTTTTTGGTTATGTGCAAGTTATGGAACTTGGAAACTGAGGAATCAAGTCATTGATGAGGTTCACAAGGAGGATGTTGCAAAAGATATGGAAATTGAATTTGGAGAAAGGAAAGTTAAGGAGGGTCACAGGAAACTTTCAACTGATATGGTAGTAAAAGCAATGAATAAGTTTGAAGGCTGGTTTAATCCAAAAGTCACAGGAATCATCAATACCTCAATTCCTTGAAAAAAGTGCTTGTTGATCATCTAAAGGAATGTGCTAAGTTTAATGAAGCTTGGGATCATCTAATTGAAGTCTACAAAGGGCGGCAGCAAGAGGCCATTCAGAAAGAGTTTAAGGAGATGCAGTTGAGAAGTAATTGGAAGAAAATCAAACAATAAGACATGTCATATGGTCGTCGATGTGCAAAGATGTGGATACAGTCAAGTGCAATAGATTGACTCCAATTAAGCCTTTGATCCGGTGATAAACGTTGTTTTGTTCCAAATCCCGCTGATTGCAATGATCGTTTGGATTACTTGCAAGTGGACACTGTCAAGTGCAAGGATTTGACTTCAATGATGTCTTTTTACCAGTGGTCAATGATGTATCGCTTCATATGCTAATGATTGCAAAGATTGCCTAAAATCTAGTCGCTCCCTGCTTATGGATGAAAAACGAATCTAGTGGGATGGCTATCAATGTGGAAGATTGTCTTATTGGAACCAATGAACCCCAATATAGTAATGTTTCTATAACTTTTAAAAATCTCCGCCTAGCCATTGCAACATTGTGAAAGAGCTGCCAAAGTGTTTTAACAGCGTACTACTATAGCGGCATACAACAGCATGTTGATGGTGATATAATTTATATGAAATAATTTGTCAATCTATTTGAAAAGCAAGCCAAAGGTTGACCAAAAGATTGCAATCTGGTTGTATACAGCAAAGGTATTTGGCTGGAGACAGGGATTTGATGGAGATCTTAAAAGCAAAACTTGCTAGCTTTTTCAGCAGTGAGGCTGAGTATGAGACTTTGCCAATAGCAATCAAAGAGATTAAGTTTATGTAGCATTAATGGGAACGTCTTGGGACTTTGCTGACAATCGCAATTGTGACCAATATCATCCGCATCAGTGCTATTTATACGGATGATTATCCTTCTTCCGTTATGTTGACTAGGGATATATCCATACAAGATGCCATTTAAAGCGTGAGCATGTCAAAGATGGACAGAGGAGAATGATGCTGAAACCTTCACACCAAAACTATGACCAGAGAGGCTTATGAAAAAGAATGTGGTTGATTTTCTAGGAGAGACAATGGAAAACTTAATCATGTATACTAGGAAGGGTATTAGAAGGTGTCACTTATATTTATTGTGTGGTTAGAAGAGAATTGAATAGTGAAGAGACTCGGTCGCAGTTGATCAAGCAAAGTATTGCTTCTAGAGGTGAAACATGGAATTAGTGATAGCCAAAATAGTTTGAAAGACAACATAAATCTTTTCACAATGCGGACTATTTGACAATAGAAGAAGGATAGAAGATCAATGTAAAGAAGTCTTCAAGAATGAATGTCAGAACAACGGCTAAGGTTTGTCTTTGAATATTCAAGTCCAATGAATCCACAGAGAAATGGAGAGTTCTGACAGAATTTGAGCCTTGTTAAATGAAGCAGGGCTTCAAGAAGAAACCAGAAGAGGAATTTGGCGGAATGCGCTTTGACAGCTATTCTTCATTCATTTACTCTGGTTGCATATGAGAAGTAGAAGTTTCCTCAAGAGTTACGCTATGGTGCAGTTATCATTTTGCCCATAGTATAAGTCCCTAGAGGTGAACTGGAAAGAGTGCAAAGCCTTGTTTGGGACTGAAAAGGAGGCCCCAAGGCTTGATTTACAAAAGGATATGGATAAAGTACAAAGGTAGTTCAATCCTGATGCTTTAAGAAGTGTAGATGATACAGTATAAAAGGTATGTAAACATGTTTTAAAATCAAGAGAAGAGGCGTTTAGAGCCAACCACAAGAAACACCGATAAAATTGGTGGTAAGTTATATGTTAAATTGCATTAACTAAAGAACGGATTCGACATATGATAAAATTGGTGGTAAGTTATATGTTAAATTGCATTAACTAAAGAACGGATTCGACATACTGATACAGATATCCAAGATAATTTATACAAAATTGAATTTAATCCCTTAAAGGAAAAGAAGTCCACTAGATGGAAGAATCAATAGATATACGCAAGGCATGTGACACTGCTTCTGATGATAAAACATGGACGCTTCGTGATAGGAAGGGTAGAGCCATGAAACACTTCAGCCTGAAGTTTAAAATGCTACCTACCGTTTGTATGACGGCGTAACCCCATATTTTTGAATTCAGTATTTGCTGTTTCACAATAACAGAATAGCAGATTTGAACCTA
>CAAAJI010000038.1:192204-206528 GCA_900642245.1 Fragilaria radians
GTCAAGATTGAAGGTTACTAATGTGCTCAAGCTTTCTATGAAAAGACTCCAAAGATCTGGATGGTTTTATCTTAAAGTAAGGAATTCCGTGTTGTCGTGACAATGCAAAGTCCGAAATTAACCATATAAAACTCAGATTCAAAGGAACCTAGTAAATGCAGACCCATGGATGGAATCGCATAGCCATTTGAAGAATCCTGCAGAGCAAAATGGGTTCAAATGTTTAATGTCTCATACTCAAGTCATTTTGGATAAAGCAGACATCCTTAATAAAACATTGTTTTTATCACTAGAGGCATGTTTATCACCTAGTACAAGTCATCATTTGGGCTGAGGAGGTCAAGAAGAGTCTCAATGGGGAATACATAAATAACATTTTTGATTCAACTTCAAGCTTCCCTAGACAGAAATACTTGGACATTTGTAGGCTTTACGAACATTTTAGAAGATACTTTGACCTTTAAGATCATAGCTTTCTTCCGATTGAGTTTACGAAGGCTGTGACATAGAACTTGTCGTGGAAGAAATGGTACAAAAAGAAACAGCACAATAGAAGTTGCTGATGACTGCCAAGATGATGCATGAGCACTTTTTGTCATGAAGCATTCTTCTATGAACGATATTTCAGTGATGACGATTCATGCCCATCGCGTGAACTTAAGTTCCATGCAGGGGTATTGACATTCATAATTGAGGTTAAAAAAGACAGATTGATTGGTCTGAATATACGAAGAAATGGAAACAGTCAAGTCCGATGCATATCAAAGCGCTCGAGTTGAATTAAAAATTGGAACTGATTATATAAATACAAAATAGCTAGAGCGTTGTACGATTATTTTGTGTACCGTCATAATCAATGGTCTAGTGTTTCGTTTGAGTTTTCTTCACGGAAAGGTCACACTATCGTACTTTGCTCGATTCTCCAATTAAAATAATATTCTAGATAGCAAGTTACATCAAATCAAGACTCTCTCTCACTCTCCCGATTCTAGCTCTTCTTCTTCTTCCTTGTTGCTTTGACTTTCAACCAGAAAGGTTGATTCCATGGAATGATCTTCATCACCTTTGACTTTCTTACCAGTGTCGAATGTTGATTCATTTAAGTCGGTCTATTTGACTAAAAGATCGGGTGATATTATCACGGGTATTTCATTTTGAATTCCTGTAACTAGGTAACAACCACCTGGCAAAACTTCTTTGATACCAACTTCCTTGCCTTTGTGACGTCCAGAGTTCAAGGTTACATATCCATTAGCAACTGGTTTCTTTTCAAGTGATCTAATCCTATTTCGATCTTCAATTTGATTTTGAGGGTTCAAAAACGTAAGACCTGATGACCGCTTCGTGGTAGTTGAATAAAGCGGAAGTATCGGTTCATAATGTGGATTCTCCTTGATAAGTTGTTCAATTTCTCCAACTTTGTAACTTTGCTCCAATATTTTTCCAGTTTGTCGATCAAAGATATCTACGTCAAGTGATGAATCCAATTGGTGCCACGAAAGTGAGACCACTCTGCCTTTTAAATCAACAGGCGACAAATCCCAAGACATTTTATACGTATCCACCTGTTTCAGCTTCGACAACTGTGTCCGTAGTTTGCAGGAGTCAGTAGAAAAACATTTAAGGCTAGGTGTTAGCAGGATCTAGTGTGCCGAATATTTACTGCAATATATTTCTGAAATTTATGACACCAAATGCACTTGAAGGTTGCTTAAAGGTATATAGACAATGAGTAATTTATCCGTTCATTTGCCTATCCACAGGATGTGACAATTTGATCTCGTACATATATGGAAACTGCAATATAGAGTAATCAACGAACAAAGCTCACTGAATTTTCCAAAGAAAATGCATATGGAATTGGAGAACCAAAACCGAGTATAGAAGTTATTCTTTATCAGAAAGGTGTGCAATTGGAATCGCGATTGTTCAGGCATTGATAGCTGTATGTTGATATGTTAAGAGGTAAGTATCCATACCATATCAAGGTACTTATTGTATCAAATGACCATGTTGTAAGCAATGCTCTTTTCAAAGGTATATTTTAATGAAAAACACAAGTATTTTCTTCTAAAGTGATTGAAGACATCCCATTATATTGTTTGGTTCCATCATACACCTTCAGTGAGGTTCCTTACCAAACTATGAAACAAGGGAGAAGCGAATTGTTGTTTTGGAGATTTATTAGAAGGGCTTGTGAGCGATGTAAGGAAGATTAGTCAATCTTCATCTTGATGATGCTCACCTTTGCTGTGGTTTCACTTCATTGTTAGCATTGTTATAGAACCTGAATAGAAAAGAAAATGCACATTTGTTAGACTAAAGGAATCCGCCTGAATGCTGCAATACACTATTGCTAAAGTGAGAATAACTCCCGCAGTAGCACAGTCATACAGTGGTATTTTTTGACCATAGATAGTATTTAGTGCTACAAAGTGAGCATTACTACTAGGGTTTGTTTTTATCATTCGTAATTTGGGGCAAGACTTAAAATGTAGACGTCAGCATCTATGGACAACTTTACCTTTTTCAATTAAGATAATCTGATTGTGTCCATTAAGCATCCTCAATGTTATAATGGCATCAATGAGACTAACTGAATCATTTTATGCTACAGATATTGAATTGTCAAGGGCACGTAACAGAGACCGTGAAAATGCAGCTGAAAAAGCCATCGCAGTCATGGGTGATGTTCTCAACAACGCTGACTCGTTTTTAACCCAACTAGAATCGAATGATATGCTTGCTACAGCAATCTTAAGGCGGTGTCAAGATCTTGCAGATTTGATAGGGAATTTGGCTGGAGAGATGGAGGGTCAAAGTTACGAAGAAAAAAGGCTTTTAGCACAAGCATGTCTTCACGACGCTAATGTAAACGCCTCTCAAGAGCTTTCTCATTATTCTGAGGTCGAGATGATTGACGCTCTATCTGGAGCCCAGACACTTATGCGAGACGTGGAAGCTTCACTTCGGAGCATTAATCGAAATGACGCGGATGAAATCTCTGATGTAGCCCTTACTCTTGCAAGACTTTTCGTCCTTTCTTTAAAAAGCATGCAATCAAGTATCACACCTGAAAATCTTTTGCAGAATGAAGAAGATAAAGAATTTTCTT
This sequence comes from Fragilaria radians, assembly GCA_900642245.1. NCBI lineage: Eukaryota > Bacillariophyta > Fragilariophyceae > Fragilariales > Fragilariaceae > Fragilaria > Fragilaria radians. Next base: position 195,320 of record CAAAJI010000038.1, read on the forward strand.
CTCGCATCGAAGTTATAGACGATGATCAGGATCTTGCGCAAAATGATATGGATAGTTCTCGAGAACAAGAGAAGAAGACTAACGGAAAGACTGTAGATCACGTTCGTGTCTTATGGCCTCCACTAGGTCCAGCAGTAGTAAATGCGGCACGATGGGGGAAAGAGGAAGCCGCCAAGAGGCCATTACTAGCAGTTGCCTTGGGATTAACTTTGTGGCCTGCCGCTATAATGACTACAGTCATTGGCGCACCCATCGTGATTGCTGACCAAGTCGTTCAGCATGTTTATGATTCCTTTTCGAATGGTCCGATTATCCAGACAGCTGAGAAGGGAGCTGCTCATCTTTACCATGCGGGACGCTTATCATTCCTTTGTAGCGGACTTGTGATTCGTCAGACACTACGAGTGGCATCTAAACAAGTAGAACGAAATGGAGGAGTTGGAAAGTTGGCACAGAATGTAGGAGGTGCTATCATTGATAGAGTAGTGCATCCCATTGAAACTGCAAGTCTAGCATGGAATGGTTTATGCTTTGGAGCTGAAACAATTCGGGCAGGAGTCAACTTTGTTCACGAAACTGTTGAGAGGAACCGAGAAGGCAGAAATGCAGCGATGACTTTGTAATATCTGTTTTGTAACATAGCTTCTTCTTACCGTAGATATTTATAAAGGTTAGGTATCATTAGACCCATAGCAACTTCTTACGGTTGATATTTATAAAGGTTAGGTATCATTAGACCCATAGCAACTTCTTACGGTTGATATTTATAAAGGTTAGGTATCATTAGACCCAATAATTAAATACTTTGTGCTCCAAGATTATAAGTGGAGTATCATAAATTACTGAAATCTTCAATTTCTCAGAGGCATTCGTCACCTAGTAATAGCATTCTCGCAAAGAATGAGGACTGGAAGCTATATTGGGAAACTAGAAGGCTAAACGGGACACATTGAATGCAACGATATGCTACAAACCTGACCAACAAACTCTGATTCAAAATTACTTACTTTTTCAGGAAACAGTCCACGTCTAGAGCAATCAGTCTATATAGGCAGTGGAATTGTATTTTCCTTTGCATTGTTATATGTGTTTTTGTAGCAGAAGTGGATTCAACTGCTTACTTGTGTAGCATTAACCACAAATCTCTCCAACCCATCTCTGATTGTCCTCCCTTGATCCGTTTTGGTATTTGAATACACCGCATAACTGTGAAAACGCGCTTAAAATTACCTGATGGATTTTGAACTGAAATATGCGATTATATAGTAGGAAGAGAATCCATCAAAAATAATGCTCCAATTCGTATTTCATGAGTAAATCAAAACTTTTGTAAACCGAAAATCTTTGGATAAAAATAGTATATTTCAAGTGCAGGCAAACAGATTCCAGTTTGAAGCTTTATATTGAGTGAAGGTACCTATGTTACCAAAAGCCATTAATGTTGTTATTTTATCATTACGAATGTCATTATTTTCTCATTGCATCAATTGTGTGACTTGTTAGAAATCTAGTAACAAACTGCATCATGTAAAACTGTGCTTGAAAAGGAGTAAGTACTATTGATGTCTATTCGTCTCATCACCTACACGTGCATTAATAAAACGGCAGAAAGACTAGCAATTCCAACTTTATCAAAATATCTCAATAAGCCTTAAATTCTTCCCAGTAAGATTATTCAATCTTTGAATGCGACTTTCCCCAATGCATGTAGGTAGCAAAACTTCTTATATTTCTTTGTAGTTTGATGTTAAAGAATAAGCAAATATTATTATACTACTGATGACTACAATAGAAAAAAATGTATGCCTTGACATGAAGTAATCAATGAGGAATACTTCCTAAACCAAAAACCTATCTAGAGAGTAAAATCTTACATAAATGAAACTATCAGCATGTTCTATCTATCTAGAAGTTTTGTGTCAGGAGACATTTAATTTACAAATTTCATTGGACAGATTTACTCTAATATTACGTTCAAACGCAACGAATGAACTGTTAAAACTGAACGTTTCATTACAATCCCAGTCAGAGGATTCCAACATTCTTAAGATCTTATTGACAGTAAGAAATAAAATAGCAAGTATCCGAAGATTTATTTAGTACTACAATAGAATGGTAAAAAATAATGTATGGATAAAGCGGAGAAAGACATGAAGCAGGTAATGAATTATTGTGTTGAAGAGAATTTGAGCGAGTATTGCGGCCAAATGGTGAGTGAAATGGTAAAGTAGATGCCAATTTGGTTGAAAGAAGTGAGGTTTCTGATTACGCGAAGGGTATTGAAACAAGAAGAAGTATTTCAGGGGACACATCCACAAAGATCAAAATTCGAGGGGGGAGACGTGATGTTGATTTTTTTTCTACACATGGCTGACATTGATGTGTGAGCGATAACTACATCAATGCTAAATTGTTCAATCTAGAAAGTATTAATTTAATTTTGTATTTTCTTCTCATATTCAAGTTGAAGCTAAGATAGTAGGTTTTAGCATAGTTTTGTCAATGAAACTTGTACCTCACATATCCTCATTCTTGATAAAGTAGCTTTGCTGCCATGTTTTCCCTGATCTTTGGTTGGACCATCACTTCCTATTTGTACCCTAACTGGTAAAATGATATCTGGTATGTGTTTTACATATACAATCGTTGGAAAGGCCGTAGGATGCACAAAAAACAGTGCCCACTAAAGATTTTTTGCTAAAAAATGGCAAAAAAGAAAGGGAAAAAAGGAAAGCAAGATGCTCGTGGATACAGCACCACTGCAATTGTAACTAAAACAATTGAAATTCCTGCGACAACAAATATCACCGACAGCGAATGCTCTGATACCTGCCTTGATGCTGATAACGTAACAGTTTCCTCGACACAATTTGCGAGAACAGACATTAACGAGAGAGAATGCTCAGATCAATTCCTTGATATTGAGAAGTTAACTGTATCTTCGATGCCATCAACAAACATTTCGGCTAATAACAATAAAACCTCAAGAGCCTTCTTCAAAAGAATCGAGAATCTTTTTGACCGACTGCTAGAGTGCAAGTTCAAAGAAGACCAGATAAGAAATGCAGTATCAGGACTTGTGCTGGAGTCTAATCTACCATCTATGTCGAACACAAAGTCAAATACAAGCCCTTTCAACTTAGATGATGCTCTTGATTGGCTCTGTTCCAATACTCCACCGGATGACCTGCCTCCTCTCTTTAGAGACGATAGCTTTCATAATCCAAACCCAAAAGATGCATCAGCTATTGAAGCGTTTCTCACGAAACCTCCAGAGAAAAGTGTTCCACCAAATATAACTCTAATGGGACAATCCGCAAATCAACTTAGTATCCAAAAAGCCAATAGTCTGAAAAATGTGGAGAAAAATGCTACAGTCCATGAAAATAAGGAGTGGATATTGAATAAGTTTCAGTTCGAAGTTGACGAGGGAGAAATTCCAGGTAACTCTAACTGTTTACAGACGGTTACAACATGCCATATCGGACCATCAACTTCTGAGCTGCGAATGTTAGAACTAGAAAGATCGATCGATGCATTGAAAGCTGACGTAAATGATGATGCTGCGAACTACATGCGAAGCAAGTTCGAAGTAAAGGATTTGAAGAACCAGTTATCCACTTTGACGAAGCAATACCAAAAGCTTAAGGCTAGTATCGCAAAATCTAAGACAAAACTCGATAAGAGGTTACATAATTCTGAAGAAGATGAAACAGATTATTTACATTTCCCAGAAAGCGAAAGTGAAGTTAAAGACAGCTCAGATTTAGGTGTTGAAGGTTTATGTACAGTGTCGGACCAAGACATTACTTCAGCGGTAGATTTCGTTTCGCGTATATCGCAAGATCATTCACGTGAGATTGCAAGCAACGTTGATTTAGAGATTTTGAAAAATGCGAAGCCTTTGATACCGAAGGGATGGACGGGAACAACTCCTGCCAAAGAGCTCGAGATTTGGTGTCGACGACAAGGTTTTCCTCATCCAGTTTTTTCGAAAAAACTGGATTCAAATTTCAACCTTCAAATCAAATCCAAGCCTAATGAATTGAAAATTCAATTCGATGCTTCATTTGAATCTCGAGATCACGCGCAGGAGTACCTTTCCCTAGTTGCGCTATACAGAATTAGCCCAGATCGTTCGTTGCAGCACGTACTACCGCCTGTATTTGCTGAATTATGGAAATCATGGCATAGGAAAAAGGAAGAAGTACGTTTAATTGGCAAAGCTGGGGAAAGGAATGCCAAGGATGAAATCATACAAGGGTTGATAGCTTTAATCCCAAAACACCTCCAAGTTGGAGGTGGAATAGAAGCTATGGAAGTTTATCCGCAGAATCTTGATTTGTATCATCATGCGCCTAGTGTTGTTAAGAATGTAGCAGGCTCATTGGAGACCCAGATGAAAACGAGAAACAATGAATGCAGTCAAACATTAATGCTTGAGTTCGAAACTCGAAAATCTTGTACAGCTTATAAAAACAATGGAATCAAGCCGAAGGCAGCTTCCAATTTTCGCATATAAAGAGGAGTTTCTAGATGTCTACGTTAAAAATAGAGTGACTGTTCTCTGTGCGGAGACTGGCGCTGGAAAGACAACACAGATCCCACAATTCATTCTCGAACAAAGTTTAACAAATGGCAGAGGCAACGAGATAGGAATTATATGCACGCAACCTAGAAGGATTTCCGCGATATCTGTTGCTGAGAGAGTGGCAGAAGAAATGTGCGTCAACATTGGCGACATCGTTGGGTACCAAATAAAGGGAGAGGCTTCAAAAAGTCGGCGAACAAAACTACTTTATTGTACCACTGGTATTATCTTAAGACGATTGCAAGACGATCCTGAACTTTCTGGAGTTACCACTGTAATTTTAGACGAAGTTCACGAAAGGAGCTGGCAGATTGATTTTCTTTTAGTGGCTTTGCGCAAATTGGTGTTCAGCTCCAGGTCGGATCTTAAGATTGTTCTGGTAAGTCAAGATGTTTCATTTATTTCAATCGAAACGGTCTCCAAACTGAACCTTTTCTCTTCTACAACTTGTTGCAGATGTCAGCGACACTCGATGCAGATTTATTCTCTTCATTTTTTGACACTGCCCCTGTTGTCAAAGTTCCAGGTCGCAGTTTTCCTGTGGAAATTTACCATCTTGAAGATCTTTTGGATGCAACTGATCATGCGATAGATGAAAATTCATACTACAATCGAAATGGATGGAGGAAAAATGAAACTATGGAACAAGTTTGGATCACCACGAAAGCTGGTGAGAGACGTTGCGAATTCGTGGATGTTGATTATCAAACTGAAACTTCTCAAATTTCAGGGTACTACGCTGGATACAAGACATCTACACAAAGATCTATGGAAAGAGTAAGCGAGCAAAATCTCAACTATGATTTGCTTGAAGATACTCTCCTTCTCTTGTCGAGCGCTGATAATCAAGTTCTTCTCACTCCAAGCAAGAAATCTCTATCAAGCGGTGCATTCCTCATATTTCTACCTGGTATTGCGGAAATCAAGGCAATGATGGATCGATTAGAAAACCACCGTGTGTTTAGCGATCGAAAAAAGTTTGATTTGATTCCTCTTCATTCATCTCTTTCATCTCAGCACCAAAGGCGTGCATTTGCTGCATCACGAAGTGGCTGCAGAAAGGTTTTATTAGCCACCAATATTGCGGAAACAAGTGTAACGATTCCTGATGTAGTTTGTGTCATTGATTGTGGACTTGTGCGTGAGATACGCTATGATAAGCGCTACGCGACCACGAAACTGGTCTTGGACTGGTGTTCTAAAGCGAGTATCAAACAGCGTTCTGGAAGAGCCGGCCGTGTTCAGGAAGGAATTTGCTGCCGCCTGTATTCATCTCGAACCGCCAATCATGTATTGAAAGATCACAGTACTCCAGAGCTTCAAAGAATGGCATTAGAGGATGTTTGCGTTTCTATTTTAGCCGGAAAGCTGTCTAGAAATTGCTCTGATTTTTTGATGCAAGCTCCGCAGCCACCTCCTGCTGATGCTATCTCTCTTGCTATTCGAATTTTACATGAAGTGGGTATCCTCAGTTTTGCAAATAATCAAGAAATTCTGACTCCTTTGGGTTTACATGTTGCCAAAATTCCAGTCGATTTTCGTCTGGCGAAAATGCTAATTTTTGCAGTTCTTTTTAAATGTATGGATCCGATTCTTTCCATTGTTGGTTCGCTTTCTGCGAAGTCTCCATTCGCTCTAGCATTAACAAATAATGTCGAAGCTCAGGCCGCGCACCGAAAGTTCCAGCACAACACATCTGACTTCATTGCTCTCGTGAATGTTTGGAATGGATTTATTGTGGCTTTTAATGAGTCCAAAGATCGTGGCAGAGGTTTTTGTAGAAAGAATTTTATCAATTGGTCTGTGATGATGGAGGTCTATGAGTCCAAACGCCAAAATTTGGATTTGCTCTGTAAAATCGGATTTGTGCAGGGCGACCTGAGAAGTTTAAAAGATCTGGAGTGCAACGAATATAATGCGAATGGAAAAGATGAAAACGTCATCCACGCCATTATCTTTTCTGGACTTTATCCCAATGTTGCACAAGTATGTAAATCTGGAATTCAGGATCTTCCTTTATTATGGCATAAGAAAGAACAGCTACATTTCCATCCTTCCTCAATCAATTGCAAGAAGAAAGTATTGACTTCGAATTGGATTGTCTTTCACGAAAAATTTAGCACGAATCGCACCAGTTTGTCTGTTACTTGCCCTATTCACCCAAATACCATAATCCTTTTTGGCGGTAGTATTGTGGTTAAGTATTTAGAGAGAAAGGTTCTTGTTGATGAATGGATTGAGCTGGATATTGCAGCTCATACTGGCGTCATGTTACGAAAGTTGCGATACGAGCTAGATAGATCTCTCTCAAGCAGTATTGAGAGCATTGATACAAGATCTTGCCATGATATGGCAGAAAAAATCGTAAAGTTGCTCCAAGAGGGGTAGTGCTGAATCTATCAGTGCATTTCTTTGAACTCGTGAAGTTAATTGATCTCTGATCAGAGTGCTTTGATAATTTTTATTCTTTCAATAGTGTGACAATTCAACCATGATTGCAACTTCTGGATAACAATGAGATAGCCATGATTATGGATATTGGAATCCTTATACGATTTCAGTTAAGTCTCAAAATCTTGTAGGCTGTTTGTCCCATCTCTGGTAGTTGAGAGGCTTGCATAGTTTTCATTTACTTCTTTCAGTTTTTTCACATCTATTGTGAAACCTCCTATACAATGACTTGTTTCTGTTTATAAAAGATTTTGCTTAGGAAATCTGTTATAAAGAAATTGCTGCTTTCAATTCTGACCCAATCTAGTCAAAATTTGGAAAAGACATGCCTCGTCTAAATGTTGGAAGTAATAATCTGCACAAGTTTGGGCCATGATTTTTCGAAAATTTACCTGGACTTTATGAAGCGTTTCCTTCTTTGCCTCTTATCCAAAGTCTACATCTGGCCATGGCTATGACAAATTCATCCCACACCACGTCCACTAATTGCAAAAATATCCTCGTCAGATGACTACATCTCCTGCATAAGTCACTGTGCTTTTGGTTTTAGTTTTTGTTGTACTAAAGTATTGCTTTTCTGGATGGGAAAGTGGTGTTAAGGAGAATGAAATATCAAATATCTCTCCAACAGGGGTCTTGGTTGGGTTGGCCCTTCTTTGCTCTAACTATTATTTGGTATCTTTTCAATTCTGGCATGACTTTGTCGCTTCCAGAATCTGCTATTACTCATTAATTGGGGTTGAGTTATCATCCTTGGGAATGATAAATACCAATCTGGGACAAGAAGCATCTTCATGGTTAATTTGCTTCAATTCCTTCCCTTCTGCCAATTAATTTGGTTGATAGAATGTTGAGCAATATCTCTGACTTTTTTCTTTTAATTCCTCATACGGTGATTTTCACTGAACATAATGCTCTTGGAATCATGCATAGTCCTTGGGATGGCTATTATTGCTATCATTCCATTTTCTGTTGTTATGATACGTCCTAAATTGCTGTTTGTTACTTAATTTTTTTCTTTGGTCGTTGCTTTTTGAAACCGATGTGTTGAGGCTATTGGCGGAGCTCTCCTCATTCCCTTTTCTTCTCAATTGAGGTGGATTTCATTATTGTGCTTATGATTTATGACCTGTTTACTGCCTCTCTTATCTTTGTCTTCAAATTATTTGGTTAAGTTGGCATTGGTGTCTCCTGAGATTTGTGCTCGGGGGTGACATTTTGTCGCTACCATGAGGGGGCACTAATGAGAGGTCCTACGGGCAGGTGCTAGAGATAGGAGCGTATTTGTTGATAAGCACCTTGAAATCAGTGAATTCCAATTTAGCAAGCTTCTAAATATTCATGATGAAGTCTAGCAATCTTCAGCACTTGAGCGTAACAATAAGCAAACTTATGATACCACGAAAAAGGGCTGATTTGTCTTATCATGTTCATTAGAATTTTTCTTAGTTTGGACTTGATTGTCTTGACCTTTCACACTTTTCAATTTTCTTTCTCTAACGCAGCACACATTCCAGAAATCCACCTTAAAATTCATGGACCTTGATTCATAGATGTGTCTCATGCTCGATTTGCTATGTTGACAACAGGGAGAGTTCCCATTGAGCTCATTTTATGGCTTACGGAGTACGCTTAAAGGAATTATTCTAAGTTTCCTGCACCTTTTTTATCTTTTGTTTCTCAGATTCCATACTAAGAGCTGAAAAAAAAACTTTCGCTAGCCCTATTCTTAACTGGTTCATGCGGCACATTCAACGGCTAATGCTAAAAGTCGCGACAAGGCTATCGGCGACAGGCTTTGGGAAGATACAAGATGCTGAATTCTTCCGATGGCGTAGCCTCTAATTTCTCTTCCACTCATTTGCCCCTTGCACCGACTCCCATGATGACTTTGCCAGTCCCAGTTCCCAGTTCGTCACCCACGATTGAAAGAGCGCCGTACCAGCTTAAGGGACCAATTTTGGTCATTTCACCAACTCCTTCACCGATGATTCTTCATCGTCCTACCATCGAATCGCATGGAGATCCAATGCCTTCTCATTTTACCGCCGACTGGAAATGTTCTGAGAAAGCAGGCGTCTCTAAATTTCTTTGCCAGACAATTAGCGCCACAATAGAACATAATTCTTCTCTTGGAGCAATTTTTGTTATACTTTTGCTTCTTCTATGCTGCTGTTGTTCATGCTATTTTCCTGGGAGACGCCGTCGCGATGATCGAGGAGAGTATCGTGCAGTGGCAGCAAGATTTGGAAAGAGCGACGACAATGCTTTCGACGATGCGTCGTCGGATGGGAGTTTTTTCGATGATGAGGACTTTGAAGATCACTGGCCTCCTGGTCAAAGGATGAGCTTGGAAATGATTTCACAAGAGCGTAATGGTGGACTAACATTGGAGGAAATGAATGGATAAATAGTTTGATCAAACGGGAGATATGACGTCTACAGATAACATAAACCAATTGTAAATCTAGTACATCATTAAATAGAATTCCATCCAATCATATGTCATCTTTTTACATTGTAATGTTTACGTTTCTCCATTCTTGCCTCCTCTCGTTGACGCTTTTTCTCCAGTCGTATCTCATCTTTGACACACTTTTCAAAGTCACGACCTCGTAGAACGTCGATTTCTCCGTCCTCTAAGGGAGATTTTGCATAAACAGCATCATAACATGCTGTAGATATACACATTTGAATGCAATCGTAGCGTTCTTCTTCAATAGTGGGATCGCTCATACAATGACTGTCTTTACATATTAAGCGTCGTGAGACGATTTCTCGGCTATACCTTTGCGAAGATGATGACCGACATTGAATCGTTGGAAACATGAGAAAATTGCAAACTATCCAGAGCAATATCTGATAAACACCAAGGAAGCGTCGCAACATGACGAATTCTAAATTTCCAATTTCATTTCCTCATTGGGTAAACTACTCCGGCCTGTCCTTCTGTAAGGAAAACTTCGAGGTAAAGCAAGAACTATCGAAGGTCCATTGATAACGAATAATTTTCATTTCTTTGGCAAAACGATGTATAAAAGAAATAAGTTAGAGTTATGATAAAGATCGGAGGGAAATCTTCATGAGAGACTTACCAGTCATCACCTGACAAAAGGAATTGTTCAAACATTTCTTTAAATTCTATAATATCTGACTTACATACTCTGTGAAAGAGACATAATACGTTCTGCGATGATTTCCTTAGTACGTCGTCCCTTTCTCTTCTCAAGAAATCGTTAACACAGTGGAGTTACTTAAAAAAAACCTATGTCAATTATTTTCATTGAAAAATTGTCTACTTCGTCCTGCAATTCAAAATGTCCTCATGCCATGATATCTTGTTTTCTTTTCCAAACATGACCTTACACCTTTAGGCTAGGGTATGAGTGATAACTTTCACCCTAAAACCAAAAGGAAGTTATGGATTTCTGAGATGTTCTAATTTGGCTCTACTCATATTGATAGTGCTCCAAGTTTTGCGCAGGCAACATTCTTTTTCCGTCGTTCAGCCGTTCAGCCGTTCAGCCATTCAGTCATTCAGCCGTTTTCAGCGAAATACTACTTCAGCATCATCTTTGAATCACTGAATCATTTTTGGAAGCACTCTGATAGCTTGGAGTTGAAAGCAAAAATCATTTTTCAACATTTTAGAGAACATTCTCTTGCTAAACAGGTACGAGACAGCGTTTGTCACACTTATCAAGAAATCAAATGGTAACACTTCTGCTGGATGCTGAAATAGACTTTGGGTAAGCTGCGCGGAAAGCATGCCTGTCCATAAGCATTATAGCAAAAGGCGAAACTAGGTCTCGTACTTAATTTTGACGCCGGTACAAAAAGAGAAGATTAACCTTTCATACCAATGGTGCATGAATTATGTTCACCTTCGCGTTTATTTTCTACCAAAGGTTTTGTTGAACGGGCTATTCTTTTCTGGCTTCATAATGATGGCAGAGTTGATTTTGATACCTAGCGATACTGTGCTGTATTGTTGATTATAAATCCTGAGCCTTTACAATGCTGTAGACATTTTCTTATTTTATTGAATAGGACTTTGATAAAAGATACTTCTTCCTGAACAAATATATCGACATAATGAAATATGATTCAATTCATAGAGGACATTATCACAATTAGAAAGTTTGTCCTTGTGTTTCATTTCTCCCC